>CM041778.1:228415953-228846787 GCA_023374045.1 Limonium bicolor
CAGTACACGCCCTAGTTCCCCAAACATCTGTAGTACAGTATGTCCCATAAATACTCGGTAATTTACCGTACACAACCAATAGATATTGAATTGCCTTCTAGGCTAACGTATGACGCAATTTACGTTACTAGACACAATATCTTTTAAGACGAATCGTCTCGTACCTCACAAACGTTTCCCGTAATTTCCCAAGTCCTAAGCTCACTGTCTTAAACCTATTTCCTCATCATCAGAGCGGTACTCCACTCTGATACCACTTTTGTAACACCCCTCTCCTCAATCACGTAATAATCTCTCACGTAGCAATAAATAAAACGTCTTACAGCGGAAGAATTAATAGCAATAACAATACTCACTCGGGTGTCACCGGCCATTACTCGCCCATGCAAGTAACGAAGCCAAACTCTATCCAACTTCCAACATAAACAAACTGCTAACCCGTGATAACGAGGAAAACTCCTAACATCATACTACAGTCCATAAACCATAAACGTCGACAAGTGAGCGTCTACCCATCCCAAATACATAACTGTACCATATAAACTCCAGTGCGGTAATTAAAATAAACTATAATTACTCTGTTCCCGCACTTTGGCTTCGGCGATAATCAAAAACCTGCATAATGGTGTAGTATCAGCGATAGACGCTGAGTATGCCGGGTCTGGACCCTAATGGTCACTAGTCATTTTAACCATCTTATTATTAGATGGTTTCATACTTACCATTTACAGTTATAAACAATACTGTAATATACATGGATAATATACATAATCATCCATCCAAAACATAACATTAACCACATCCAATCCAAACATTCATTAAATATTACAAACAACAATTGTATATCGAACGTATCGAATAGTAGCAGTATAAGTACAATGTACAATCATCGTAGCGTACAGTTCCACAGTTAATTTACCTGGCCTTAAGGCCCCATCCAACCAGTTTAATTTATACAAGTTGGGGTCATGTTAAGAAACAACCCGATAACCTCACCATGGACAGTAGTCCTCCTCGTTACCCAACAAAGGTGTCATTTCGCCAGAGTCCGGGAGGGACCTGACTGATTCTCTTTTGTCTCGTAGACGTCCATAAAAGGCCGTAGCCACCTGACCCACGATCCAAATAGGGCTCGTTGGGTATAAACCTGGAGCGGCAACCCGATCGGGAACCCTCAGTGATCACAAAGCGCAACCAGGTAGTTCGTAAACTCCGAGATTCCTCTACCTCAACTCATACATCTCTCTCATAATGTTAAGGTATGCTCTTAGTCTTATGGAGAATAAATTATTAATTACGCTGCCCAATGGGTCTCACGCACCTAGAAGTAATCTAGGTTATATTCATGTTCGGATCCATGCTCTAGAGCCTGGCACTGCGTGTCTCGTTCCTAAGTGTTTACTAGGTACCACAGATTAAATAATAATATGGTATTATATCAAGTAACCGTCATGTTATCATTAACGTATATGTATTTATATAAGTCGATCTATAGTCGACGTAGTGTTAGTCCCGTAGGACGCTCGTGCATAAATAAATAATGCAGTAACACTTAATCAATACATGTATCCAACACATAAACACAAGTTATATCAACAAATCCGAGCCCAAGGAGTTCCTTAGGACAACTCGGATCAAACCCTTAACATACGTTCACCAAGACCTAGGATGCGCAGTGTAGACCACTAGCTCGTCAAGCGCCTCGTCTGAAGTATGATCTAAACGGTAATAAAACTATAAGTCAGTCTCCATGACTAACTACATCCGGTATTTCCGAATAACAAGTAACCCCGACAGTTCATCCCGGATTTCTACAGTATTTGTTAGGGTTTTCTAAACCGGTCGGCTTTGTTACTAAAAATCATATGTCAAAATATTTTGACTGTTAAGTTTAATTCATATATTTTTATCTTATCATCACTTAATTTAAGTATAAACCTATAGTTGCATGTATGCATGGCATATTATATTATATTGTATATTTTTCATACTGTATCATTTTCCCAGCATCATATAATACATTGTATTATATTATCCATTTCTTAGCAAATTATTTGCATTCAAAAACTCATAACTTATAGTTGTAACTATTTTTTTAAATTAACCACCACCATTATATTATATGGTTTCCAACCATAATATATATCCATCTATATACATTTTTGTATATGTATATATGTACCATATAGGTAAATTCATGAGTTATAAAACTCTATTCATATGTACATTTATCATCTTATATTAGATGATTATTCCCATTAGTTGTATTTATTATACAACTTAGATTATTATACTAATTATGAACATTTTATGTTGTATAATTACAACTCCTAAGATTTATTTAATATAAACCTTAGTTTATAAATCTTATTTATTTATAGTTTGTCACATTATTTAATGGGAATATCCTTACTCATATTAATTCCATTAAAACCATATAATTGTTATAACATTTATAACAATTAGACCATAGTCTAAAATTCATATTCCAAACTTAATAATCAGTACAGCATTATTTTATTTAATCCCATTTTGACCAATAACATTATGTAATGTTGTTCCATATACTAATATCAATAATATGATATTTTATTTCCTTTAATTTATAACCTATAGTTTTTATACAAAACTATTATATTGCGTCGTGGGGCACCATATAAAAACCATATTCTTTTTCATATACCATAGTTTCTTTATTTACAAAATCACCCATTATTATTACCGTGTTATATATATCAATAATATAACATTTTTAACTTAAAATGGTATAACCTATGGTTATTTTTGTAAAATTCCGAACAGACCACCAAATTTTATAATTGCCATTGGCCCAATTTATAACATATATTTTATAATATCATTAAAACAATATTATACACATATTAAATACTCTTATATTATTCTAAAAATCACCAAATTTCACCAAAGGGTTATAAATAATATTACTAACCCATATATTCTATTATTACTACACCCCATCTTTATTCCAAAGTGTCATAATGACATAATAATATATATTATACATATATAGTTTATTTTAATTCCAAAATCAACCCAATAAATTCCTAAAAATTCCTAATAGCCCATGGGTGTTTATAATACCATTATACACCCTTTATTTTCGGTAATAACATATACCACATATGTTATAAAATTGCTACAATTAAATACTTATCTTATTATAAAACCTTAAATAAGTTATCTAACTTATTTAATTTGGTCAAAACCTACCATATGGTCAAGGTTGACCACCTTAATATTTCCTTGACCATCAATCTCCACATATTACGGTTTATACCCATATCTTTTCAGAAATTACAATTTAACCCCACAACTTTATATAATCTTATAATTTTTATATAAACTCATTTAAACCTCCAATTTTCGGCTATATCATTATATAGCCCCCAAATTTAATTTAATTACACTATAACCCCTTATACTATGCGGATATATATATATATATATATATATATATTACCTAAACTTAAATAAACCTTATAATTGCATAAATAAAATGGCCTAAAGTACATGGCCTTATTACAAACATTAGCTTATAAAATGAATTACACATAAATGCCCAAAAATGCATTAAACTCTCGGCCTATACACATATCTTTTCCTTATTTACCAATTTTCCTCATAATGTCTTAAATTTGACAATTATGTTAATTAATTAGTTATAAAATTTACTAAACCATTCCTTAATCACCTAAGGTCAAAATAAGACCTTAATTAACCCATTCACTCACGGCATCAAATATACATATGTATAAACACATATTAATATACCAAGTGAAGGTTTAAGTGATTTATACCTTATTTTTGCCAAGATTAGGCCTTGTTTGGCCACGTCTGTTTGAAGATTAATTTTCCACAGCTTAGTTTACATGATTTCAAACAGCAATTAAGGCATGATTAGTCTCCAAGCAAGATCTAACCATAAGAAGTGTTTAATGTATATTTTCAAGGTAAATTTTACCTTAGAATACCTAGGCAAGTGTAAGTTTCTTTGGCCTGTTTTACAGTAGTTAAAGAGCATCAAAAGAGATACTAAAACCAAGCTTTAAACTGGTATAACTCAGATTAGAAGATGGCTAATTTTTACCTTGATTAAAATGCCTAAAATGGTGTTTTTGGCTTGGATCTGGCTATACCTTGAAGCTCTTGATGTACCAACTGAATAAGTATGTTAAGATGAAGATATAAGCTCAAAAGAACAGGTTTTACAACCGGTATTGAAAGGAAACAAGATACAAGTGCTTAAAGCACATTTTTACCTTAAAAGATCAAGTTTAGAATTTCCCTTCTCCTTCCCTTGTTACAGCCGAGAATCACTCATGTTTTACTCTCCAGAACAACCTAGAACCATGGATGGAAATGGTTGTTGCTTATCTCCATGAAAAGAGGAAAGAATTGTGAAGAAAATGAACATAAAATGACTAAATAAGCTTACCTAGGTAGCAAGGTGTTCTTCTCTGCATATGGAGTGTTCCTACGGTAATGGAGAAGCAAAAGAGAGAGTGGAGAAGGCTGGTGTTGGCAGGGAAGGAAGAAAATGAGCAAGGTAAGCTAGTTTTGTTCTTTTAAGTAATTAATGTTACTTTTTGGAATAGTAATTAGGTGACTCACCAAATTAGCTAGATTTGTTTAGAGGTAGCTTAATGAGTGGGCATGCCAGCTATATGAAGTTGGCAATGGGTGGTCAAGGCATGGGTGACATTTGACCATGATTAATATTATGTACTTAAATGTTATTTTTGGGTACTATTCATACTAAATTGTCCATTTTGATTTTATTTTCAAACTTTGATTTATACTTTATAATATAGTCTATCATGTCACATTAATTTTATAAAGAATATAACCTAGTCTTTACAGTGACAAAAAGTCATTATCTTAGAGCTCATACACAAAAACGTGTTTTTAGGTATTTTAGTGCACATTTTGTGTCGCAAGGTGTTTCTGAGCTCTATTTTCTTTGAGAACAGTTTTTTTGTGTTCCTTACATGATATTTGATCATGGAATCCAATTTTATATCATTTAGAGGTTATTAGACCTTTAAGGTTTTCTTAGAGCACATTTTTGCCCCACTTGACCTTGAAGCATGAAAATGCTTGTTCTTTGTGTTGGAGTGTTGTCCAACAATTGTAATATGTTTAGTAATGTGTTAATAAACTTAGGACAAAATTTTAGGTCCTAAGAAGTTCATTTGGGTATTTATTTACCCTAAACAGTCAAAGGGTGCAATATCTTGCTTTGTGTTGACCACTATTGTTCTCAGTTGACTTTTAAGGCATGTTTAGGCCTTAATTAATGTGATTAGATGTTTAATCCATGTTTTATTAGTTTGGGGTATTTCAATACCCACAGACAAGTCTTTGGCTTTCCTTTGTGGCTTACCCACGGAATACCTACGAACCTCTATACCCTCGGGCTTTTCCGTGGTTATTCCGTGGGTAAATATTGGTATTTTTTTAAATGAAATATTACAGCGTTGAAATCCAAAAGAATACCCAGTATCTCACCACGCGAACCAGTAGGAAACTAGCATAGAACAGAGAAAATTGGACTTGTAAACTTGATAACAAGACTTGCAACACACATGTAATTACCAGAGTAATTAGTCAATTCAGAGTAGTTTGAAAAACATGAATTGAAAATCTTGGGTAGGACTACCACATGAACTCAAGCGGTCCAAATTCACAAGATGTTTGACAAAATATAATGCATAGATTCACTTTATTCCCTCCACCAATGCCAGAAAAATCCCCGTAGTTTTAGATGAAAGAAATGTTTTAGAAGAACAAAATCTAAGAATATATAGAAGATGAAGCACCTGAGTCGGATTGCAATAGTTAGCCAGCAACTCTAAGTACAATAACATAAATAAGGAATAACTTTAATAGTTTCTAACTGAATCTCAGAGCCAAGGTGGCAAATTCAAATGAGAGCATCACATACGGTAACTTAATTCAGTATCTTAAAGCATATTGTTCTACCTCCCGCACAAAGAACTCAAGCGTTCAGTAAATCATTAAGTGAAATTCACAAAGAGCATTCTCTTCTTCAGTCTTGTTTGAAAGGAGTGGCAAAGTTAGCTTACCTCATTGACATGGACTTCATGGATGATCTCATGAATGTTCTGAAGATTACTTGCTTCTGGTGAATCAAACAGCCCTGTTGGCTCTGAAGGTCATTTGACAGTCTCTAAGTGTCTTCAATGCTGCATAGTTGCATTAAAGGTCATGAGGAATAATCTTGACACAATGAAGGTTGTTTTGTAGGATTTCTTTGTCCAGTTTTACATGTTATTCTTGAATATACACCAGAAATGGACCAATGAACATCTCGTAAGTACTTTGTCAGTGTGAGGACACCATTTCTGGCATAAATATGCTTCTCCACACGAGTGAGCAGGTCCAGCATAGCTTCCTGGGGTAGATGAGGTTTCAAAAGCAACATACAATCATAGAGCGGCATCCTTTTCATAAAATCTTGGCTTTGCACACATACACAATAATATGAAGTTGGCTCTCTGCATACAAAAGTAGGTTCAGATTAACTTGAAAAACTGTAGAAGGATCAATCCTCAAAATGTCTCACGAAGAAATCATTATGGACATGCATGTAGACAGGCTAGGTACAAGTCAATGCTTAAAACATGACACAGAAAAATCGGCAGCTAATTGAGATGCACTGAAATATGCCGTTTCCGTATCTCAGGAAATGTAAGCAACAATAACAGTAGCACTGTAAAACCACTTGTCAGAGAGGAGGAAAAGGAGACAAAGATAAAAAAAATGGGATGAACCTAGATTATAGAGAGATACTTTGACATGAGAGCAGTTAACCTCTTTTCTCATCTGCTGTCAGTTTGGAACTCTCTCTAACATACCGAGGAGCAAAAACTACAAAATCAAATAGACTCAATGAACATGGGTTGTACCAATAATTGAATTGTGATAAAGGTTCCTAGAAAATCAAGCATCTAGAAAAGAAACACCAGTGGAAACAACATCTATACACACTGTAGCGAGATAAGGGATAGATGAATGTTCCTCAAGATGAGATATGTTACCACAGTTTCCAAGTGACATTTTCATGCATGAATCTTGAATATATCTCAACATTGAATAAGTACATAATCTTCACATCCCCACACTTAATTTTATTACTCACGAATTTTAGCACAACTGCAAATGGGTAAATGTATTGTGCTTCAGATAATGGCCAAAGCATGACATGCACAGCTGCATTTATAAAATGAGATACCCCAAACCTAAGTATGCTAAGTAAACATCAATATATGATGTAGTAAGGCTAAAATATGCCTTAGGAAGATTGGTAGACAATTTAAACCAAGGAAAACACAAGAAAACGCCTTAAGGGCAATTTAAGCAAAAATGTGCTCTAAGCTTGGAGTGACTTTAATTAGCACCCAAATATCATTATAAGACTTTATTAACATGCTAATGGACATGTTAAATCAATTACTAAAGAAAACCAAGCTCGAAAACAAGCTTAAACACAAAATGTGCTTTAAGACTCCTTAAAGCACCTTTTTGAGAAATTGTCTTAGAAATGAGTTTTGAGTGGCTAAATGCCCATGATTTCACCTTAATCAACATGTGTGCTAATTAGTATCACATTAGGAAGTTTAAATCAATGGGAAATAAAAAATTTCACAAATATGTGCACTAGTTTGTGAATAGTGCCAAATAGTGCCTAGTTTAAGTTTAGTCAACATAAGTCAATTAGTTGGTCAACAAAGACCATGTTAGCCTTATCAAATGAGGGGGCCGGTTTTCTAAGGGATGAGTCACTAAAGACTTCATAAAATAAGAAAAGAAAAAGGGAAGAAAAGTGAAAGAAAGACTATTTACCTTTTATAACAAATATCTTCATTTAAGCCCACCTTTTTCTTCTCTCTCTTCATTTCTCCTTCCTCCATCGGTTTTTCTTCCCCTTCCCTGCTCCAAAACCGAGAGAGCTCCATCCATGGTGCCTCCACCTTCAATTGCTCACCAAATGTTCATCTTTGCTCCAAATTGAAAAGTAAGCATAGATTTCTCTTAGTTAGATCAAGGCCTTCATTCCTATCTTTTCAAATCCTCCAAAGCTCAAGTTTGGTGCCATGAGAAAACTCCATTGATGGAGGAAAATCAAGTTTGAAGAGCCCATTTGGTTCTCCATTCATTCAAGGTAATGAAAATGTAAGAAAAACCATATTTCCACCACTTCTTCTACATGGCCGAAAATTACTACTCATGGGGCTTCATTTTTATCCATTTTTCTTGCTTGATTCTATTCTCCAAGGGCTAGAGGAGGTCATTCTTGATTCATATCCAACCCTACCTTAAGACTTCAAGGTAAAATATTCATTTTAAGACCTTAAAACACATTTTTAACCTAGGGTTTACTCCTTAAGGTTAGTGTATTATTTAGCACTCATGAGAGCCAATGTATATTGATTAGAACATTGGTAAGGGGAAATTTAAATGGTGGCCAAGATTTCCAAGGGAAGAAGCCTAAGGAGAAAGTTGAGAGAAACTTGAGAAAAACAAGGTAAATTGCTTACCTAATGGTGGTTTAAGGTTTAAGGGATGGTATTTAGATAAGTACTAATGTATCTTAAAGCTTACATTATGTAATGGGTTATATAACCTAGGAAAAAGAATTTAAACAAGCTTATGAACTTGTGATTAAGGAGCCAATGGAAATAAGTTAGTAAGATAAGCTTAAGGTGGATTAAGAGAACACTTATATTGCTATGGGAGCATTGTTGTGTGTATTTGCAGGTTGAAAGCTTTTACATGTGGGAAATTCAGTGTTTAAGTTTAAGTCATTTAAGGGCCTAAGAGCCATGTCATTTAAGAGCCTTAGTGCTATGCCATTTAAGATTATTGCACTATATTGAGTTTATTATGAATGAGTTGATTTGGGTGAGAAAATAAGATGAGAAAGGACTTGATGTGTGTGAGATGGTTGAATGAGGAAAACAATGCATTTGGGCATGATAATATACTAGAGGTATGGCGAAATTTGAGTAGAAAACAAAGTGTTTAAGTGGTGGTGGTGAGTTAATATGCCCTAGGATTCACTAGGGATCATTCTGAGGAATTTGAGTGGAAATGAGTTAACTAAGGAGTTCTTGAGGTTTAGTATGGCCTAGAGATGACTGGGAGGAATTAGAGGATTGGTGGGTGTATTATACACACCAAAATCATGTTATAAGGAATGTTAAGACTTGAGCAAAATCTAGAGGAAATGATGTATAATGTTTTGAGGTGATTTAGGTATGAACTTGAGAATATAACAATGAGAGATCTTGGAAGCTTGTGAAAGTGGTGAAGATGCTAGAACTTGATTAATAAGGTTCTAGTGGATGGTAATGAGTGGACTTGGGTGATAGAAGAGAGAATTTCAAGGGAATGTTGTAAATTGTCAAGGAAAAAGACTATGAGTGTATAAGAGGGTATGACCGTGAGAATGGTGAGTAAGTTGAGTAAAAGAGATAGATTCCTAAGGAGGGTGTAGGATGGTCAAGGTAAAGAAGAGCAAGGTTAAGGTGCTAAGAAGATGGGAAGAAATGTATAGATAAGTTCATGAGTTTAGGTTGATGAGTAACAAATGGAAAAGAGAGGAATTGTGCATGGACATGTAAGATAACCTTGGAAGGTTTAGCAAAGCAAGGATGTGATGTAATAATGCTTAAGGAGAAGTCATATTGATTGGAAAGGAAACACTTTGGATAATTGGAGTCTTAGACAAAATTTACATGTTGGAAATATAAGGAAATAAGTAACAAGTGTTAGGAATTTCTTGTAAGAATTGAGAAAATGGTTAAGGAGGTTTTAGAGGATGTTCTAAGGTGAGTTTAAGTGCCTATATGGTATTAAGACATAATGGGACACTTGTGGAAAAGTTTGGAATTGAAAGAACCATTTAAGAGGAAAATCTGTAGTGGACCGACCTAGGGTCCGACCCAGTTTTGGGTCGGTCGGACCATGTTAAGCCAGCCAGAATGTCTCTGGACTGGACCGACCCAGAGGGTTTTGGGTCGGTCGGCTTAGCTTTGGGTCAGTTGGGAGAATTTTAGAAGACGGGAAAATTTCTGTAATGGACCGACCCATAAGGCGTGGGTCGGTCGTGGGTCGGTCTAAGAGAATTGTTCAAACCAGAAAATTACTGGAATGGACCGACCTAGGGGTTGGGTCGGTTGGTGGGTCGGTCGACCCTTAAGACTTAAAAAAAAGGAAAGAAACCCTAAGAGAGTTTTGTGGTATTAAGGGTACCCCATTAAGGGGGCAATGATTATTAGAGGTATAAAGACCTAAGGGATTAAGTTAAGTAAGTTGAATTAAGTTTAGTGATTAACAACCTAAAACTGAATGAATGTTTTAGGACTTGGGGATTTGGACTCCGGAAGAGAGTAAGCAACCGAACAACCAATGGTGAACGGTACAGTTCTTCTTGTGACCTGCTTGCTAACGAGGTGTCCCTCGGCTTGTGTGCTATTTATCTTTGTGTGCTCACTAAACAAGATAAAGCATGCAAATCGGAACATTATGTTTATTGTATTGTTGTGTGATGTTTGAAAATTAACACAACTTACCGTGAGAACCTACTAACTAACGTTTAGTAAGGAATTGAGTGAGACTAAGGAACGCTTCCTAATATTAGCTTGTTAATAACCGAAAGAGGTTTAACCAACAAACATTGTCTTGAGACTTCTACTAACTGAAACTTAGGGGGGGAGTGAGGAACCCAGGACTGACTCCGGTCATGCATGCTAAGGAAAAGGGGGTCGGTATCTAAAGCAGATCCGACTTCCGCTTAAGGACTTGTCTTCGGACTTGTTGCCTAGGGTCGGTTGTCGGCTTAGCTACATTGGACATCCAGACCAAGGTAGGAGGCATTAAGATGGTGCGGTAGGATCACCTAAATCCTAAATTATAAGATAAGTTGTTTATTCAACCAATGGAGTTAATAGCTCATTGGCTAGGGTTGCTTTTGACCCGACAAAAATAAACATTGAGGTAAGATACAATCATTTCTATTTAAAGAGTGGTTTGTATTCTAAGATTAAGATAAGGTTTGAGGTAAGTTGCAACCATTCCTATTTAAAGGATGGTTTGCAATATAAGACTGAGATAAGCTACATCCATTCCTTTTTAAAGGATGGTTGTTTTCTAAGACTAAGATAAGACTAAGATTGAGGTAAGATAAGGATGGACTAAGATTAAGAGGAAACGTAACTTAAGGAGTGAAAAAAATTGACTCACTAATTAAGGGAATGCATTTAAGTCGTTCATTGTGTTTGAACTTTGATTGTTCATAATTGGTTTGTTGTTTATTGCACTTTCTATTATGTTGTGCATCTAATCAACCTCCATGCTATCGACAATTAGTCGTCGTAGCCACGTTAGCTTGGGGGCCATGAGAAGATCGTACCAGCATTCGTGCTGACCCCCTTTGGGGGCTGTTTTTACTACACAGGTGAACGTCAGGAGGCGGCCGTCACGAGAGTAAGATGGGGTACAAGCGTTACGGGTTAAGTGTGGCCTACGAGTTATGCATGTACACTCGTATGGCAATTTGAGTTAGTAGATGTATAGGATGTGAGGGGATTGTAAGAAGGATATGTAATTGGTCAAGATTTGTATGTACTAACGTTCGGTATATTCTGTAGTCAGACCGTGGCAAGGTCCTGGAATGTATTTGAATCCGCTGCAGAGTTTGTATATATGGTGATAAGTTTGTGATAACCACAATTGGATTGAGATGAGGTGTTACAAAAAGTGGTATCTGAGCGTAGTTACGCTCTGAAGACAAGAATTACCGAACTTAGGAGAATACTGAGGTTGAGTTATGGGTTAAGGGTTGAGTGTTAGAGTGAGAGGTGCGTTAGCTAGGACTACCCGGTGTTTACCGGATATCCATAGTACCTAGACCCGCCCTCCACAACCCTAACCCTGAATACGGGGAACAAACCCAGAGAGAAGGAAGCCTTCTCTTACTCGGGGAAACCCGATCTGGTGGTTAGTTAACAGTAAACAATACGAGGAACATCTTGTTGTACAACAGTTTATGAGAACTTGAACGTTTTAAATGGAGCGCAACAGGGAAGCAGGCGCTACAATGGAATTTTACCAGTAAGAGAACGGAATTACTGGCAACATGGGTCGACATGCTACGCAGTCGAAATAACCCGCCATACCAATGGTAAGAAAAGCACTACGAGTGCAATGGATAAGGAAATGATAAGAGACATGAGTATCGGACAGAGGTCCGAATGAGCATAGCAATGGGATAATACAAAGCATGAGGGTTAAGATTATTGGAAAGTCCAGTTAGAAATGGAAACTCCAAACCCCATACAATGATAAAGGTTACACACCTGGCTGACATGGCGCAGACGACGGTAAAAACTCATACAAACTGTATACCGGAATAGGACTACGATGTAGTGCCTAAAGGAGAATCATTACTTAATAACCCCGACATAATGTGTGGAAACGGGAGCGAGGATTAAAACGCAAGAAAATAACGAGGGGTTCCCTCGGAAAGAGAACGCCCTGATAAGTGACAGCACTGTCAAAACGGCAAGGAAACTGCTAAATGGTCAGTTATCCAAACTAAAGAACATCGAAGGAGCCCCGAGGACTACCAAAGATATAAAATGTTAGGAGGAAGTACCATTACTGATGCACACAGTACCGGTAACCCATCTTGCATGGCGCACTTGCCATAGCAAGTGCTACCACGGTTAAGCTACACGGAAAGCCTTCATGACGAGATAACAGAACGCTACAGTTGTAGTACACACTAATACCGGATTGTAAATCTATAAGAACGGGAGAATGAGACCTTGGAAGGGCCTGACGGCCTGACCATGATGAGATGAGGTGACACACACAGTCAGCCGGGAACTGAACATGGACGAAATACTAGACGGTATAAATATCAGCAACGGTGCAACCTACTACAGCAACAACCGACAGTACGGTAAGAACACCAATCCCGAACTCCACGAGGAAACCTAAGTGATCCGAGCAAGACGATATGTAAGCAATAACATACCGGGAAGTGTTACATAATACAGTGGAGACTGTTGACACAACGACCTTCAACAAGAATGGGATAAGACTCCCAGATTGGTCACTAAGAATACCAGTAATAAGCATTCTTCAATGAAGATGTTGGAAAACCCAGGAAACAGGGATAAAGGAATGAACGTAAGCTATAACCTACTAAGGATTAAAGATGTACAACCCTGGAAAAGGAAAGCTCAGAGGACTACCCCACGGAGCGGGCATAGTCGAGCCGAACAAACTGATGAATGAGAGCTAATATTGTTTGTCTAACTCATTAGCACCCAAGTATGATTGCTCATCAACGGGTGGCGTAGTCAACGGAAGTTAAACGAAGCGTTGAGATGGAAGCATAGGATGACAGGATGATATCCAACTTGGACATCGTAAGGCAAACGCTTAATACGAACCTAACCTTGATTGCTAAAGACATAAGTCTAGTAAAATGACAGTATTTTCGAGGACACTAAGTAACCTCAGATCACCTGAATAAACTTCCATAGCAGGAAGCAGGATGCAGTAACTTACCATGAAACCCGATACTACATTTAATATGTAACTTAACGGTGAATAGTGTTCAAAGGACCAGAAACTTATGAGAATAACCTACGGATGAGTAAGAGTACAAGTAATGAACTAAGATATTAAGCACTAAGAGCCTACGAGCCAAGGATGTTAACCACATCATAGCCCGAGGCGTAGTAAGTTGTAAGAGAGCTTATTTAAGCCACGAAGGAATTACAATTCATAGATATGAACGGTTACCAAACCCATTACTTAGATTGTGGAAAATATTGCCAGGAAAAGGCACCAATGAGAAGATGAGATAGTACATTGGCAGGGGCGGAGAACGAACCATGCCTTTTAGGGTGGGGATACCTCTCCTTGTTGTGAGGCCATGAGTGGGAATAAACCCCTCAAAAAGGGCTTTCACTTATTAGAGATGTGATACACTTTTGTTAGAAAATGGAAACCATAAACCTTGAGACTACCTTAGAACATATCAGATACACTCGAGTAATAAGGAAGGCTGCAGAGACAGACCTCATATCCAACACCGAGGATTTAAGAATCAGTATTCGTCAGAGATAAACATGGTGAGTGCACAGGATGGCACGTCAAGTGACCAACGCTTAGAAGAGCTTGTGATTAAAAGGATGACTTCTTCAGTAACCAGTTAAATTACATGGTAAATAACCTCATAAAGGATGAAAGAATGTGAGGAAAAAATTAGCCTACTTATGAACCTGAGATTGAAGTAGAACACCTTCATATTAAGTGATGACCATTTTACAACACGGTATGACAACCGCCAAACACCGAAATTAGAGAACTCCCAGTGTGTTTACACCAAGAAGGGATTGCATATAAGATAAGATGTTAGTTTAAATGAGTAAGTAGTTGCGCCATCAATGGGCAACATGGTAAAGACTAACTACCACGGTAGTAGTGGTCGTGAGTACAATACCTATATAAGTGGATTAAGTCATGGTGTGCAGTAAAGCGACCGTTATGTATGAGCCGTCAAATATTGATACTGAGGCAATTAGATTTATGAGTTAAGACCAATATAAGTAAGGGAATAAGATGGTAGATGAACTGTTGATAAGTGCGAAATATATAGACTTTTAAGGGTTTAATTACCTTATAATTTGCAGTATTTTAAGTAATATTTCTCACTTATCTGATGATTTTCCTAGGTTTATGTTTTGATATGAATTGATATTCTATGTGTTAATGTAGGAAAAAGTATTGGAATCAAGTAGTTTACTTCACAAGCTTTCCAACGCAACAAACGGCGAGTCAAACGGACTTATAACGAAGAATCTGGAGCCGATTCAAGATTAGACAACATTCGTATATATATATACATATATATATATATAGCATAACTGGCGGACAGGAGAGGCGCAGACACAACAGAGGCGTCCGCCTCTTATCTCGCGGTCAAGGTAGAGTCGTCCGCTCTTATATCTCGCGGTCGAGGGAGAGGCGTCCGCCTGGTTTGGTCGCGGACAAGGAACAGGCGTCCGCCTGGTTTGGTCGCGGACAGGACAGGGGCGTCCGCCTCTTATCGGGCGGACAGCACACAGATGACCGCCTCGCGGACAAAACAGAATTCCGAACAGAGTTTTCTTCTTCCTTCTTCACGCCGCCGCAGTCGAACTACAATTAATACGGTCGCCCACCTTAATTTGCGCGAGCGTGACGCCGGCTCTTCAATCAATGGCTGCTGCAGATCATCAATTAAATCTGTCTGAAATCAATTGCACTGCCCGATGAAATCTCAATCTTCACGGATCTGCACCAACTCCTCCGACTATCTTGATTCACCCTGTCACTTCTCCTTTGTCTGTTTCCCATGTCCTCCGCCTATATAAACCCACACTACTGGAAGCTAAAATAGACAATCCATCCATTCAGTCATCCACGCACCCATTTAACAATCCATTCATCTATCAGTCACGAATTAATCCGTTCACCCACACATTCACTCACGATCGCACTCCACTCACTTCATCAAAATCATCACCCATCCACTCCATTAAATTCCCACGTAATACATACACCCCACTTTCCATTTTATTTCCACTATTACGCACCAGCTCTACAGAAATAAGTTAGCAGTCAGGGGCAGCGCAAGACGAAGTTGAAGCGAGGACCGGAGTGAACTTCTAAACTGGAGTTATCTCTTACCCTTACTTTAATTTATTTAATGCATTCCTTTTCTGTTATCGTTGTTTCTGTAACGATGAGCGAGTAAGTATTTTAGCTTCCCGGGTTGGGAAGCGAACCTATTTCCTAAATTCTGTTATGTATTTCTTCTTCAATAAATTTAGTTAACTGCAACAGTTCAATTCCTGTCCTTCAAGTGTTTTAATTATTTGGCCGGTAATTATAACAACCCTTGTAGTTATTTTATTAAAATGCGAGAGCTGAGATAAATAACTAGACGAAGGAAGTTGAACCTAATTAACAGCTAGAAGCCTGATCCGGCCTATAGGTTAATTAGACTCCAATAGAAACTGCTCTTTATGCGATTAATTGTGTCCGGTCTAGAGCATTAGCCTGCTGCTAGGTCTAACAATTGGTTAGGATTCATTATACTTAGTCGTTAATGAATTAATTAAAGTTTCTGAGTTATTGCAGTAAAATTAAAGGAAGATTTAATAACAAATATAAAAGGAATAGGTAAGCAAACAACCCGGGGTGTGCTTTTCTATTTATCACATTCACCACTCTTTAAATCCCTCTGTTTATTTAAGTTGTTTTATTTTTCCTTGTAGTTTAGTTTCTTTTAATCAATTAATCAAAACCGAAAAAGTGATATTTTCCTGTTTTCTCTAGTTTAACTTAATTTCCCAGTTAGTTAACATTTGTCAGTTAATTGTACGAGGTCCCTGAGATCGACAACCCCATTTAATCACTATATCCGCAAAACGATAGGTACACTGCCTATGTGGTAGAAGTAGTTGCATATTTCTCCCCAAGTTTTTTGCAAGGGCAGCGCAAGACGAAGTTGAAGCGAGGAACCGGAGTGAACTTCTAAACTGGAGTTATCTCTTCCCTTACTTTAATTTATTTAATGCATTCCTTTTCTGTTATCGTTGTTTCTGTAACGATGAGCGAGTAAGTATTTTAGCTTCCCGGGTTGGGAAGCGAACCTATTTCCTAAATTCTGTTATGTATTTCTTCAAATAAATTTAGTTAACTGCAACAGTTCAATTCCTGTCCTTCAAGTGTTTTAATTATTTGGCCGGTAATTATAACAACCCTTGTAGTTATTTTATTAAAATGCGAGAGCTGAGATAAATAACTAGACGAAGGAAGTTGAACCTAATTAACAGCTAGAAGCCTGATCCGGCCTATAGGTTAATTAGACTCCAATAGAAACTGCTCTTTATGCGATTAATTGTGTCCGGTCTAGAGCATTAGCCTGCTGCTAGGTCTAACAATTGGTTAGGATTCATTATACTTAGTCGTTAATGAATTAATTAAAGTTTCTGAGTTATTGCAGTAAAATTAAAGGAAGAATTTAATAACAAATATAAAAGGAATAGGTAAGCAAACAACCCGGGGTGTGCTTTTCTATTTATCACATTCACCACTCTTTAAATCCCTCTGTGTTTATTTAAGTTGTTTTATTTTTCCTTGTAGTTTAGTTTCTTTTAATCAATTAATCAAAACCGAAAAAGTGATATTTTCCTGTTTTCTCTAGTTTAACTTAATTTCCCAGTTAGTTAAACATTTGTCAGTTAATTGTACGAGGTCCCTGAGATCGACAACCCCATTTAATCACTATATCCGCAAAACGATAGGTACACTGCCTATGTGGTAGAAGTAGTTGCATATTTCTCCACCAAGTTTTTGGCGCCGTTGCCAGGGACCTCCGGCACGGTTAATTGATAATTATTATTTAATTGGGATAAGTTAAATTTTTCATTCTTTTAATTTTTATTTTCTGTTTGGTATCTTTCTCTTATTTTTTTTGCCACGTATATAGTTAATCTAGTTTTTCCATATTCATACCAACTCGTCTCTTATGCGTCGGACTCGATCTGCAGGAGAACCTATAGCTGAATTTCAGCCAGAGATCGAAAGAGTTCTCCACAGCAGGCGACAACTACAGTTTGCCATGACGACCAGACAAACTCTGGGGGAGTACCAGCAACCATCAGTAGAAGGACGATCCTCTGCTATCGTCCTCCCTCAAGTGACACAAACTGAGCTCGACGCCTGGCAATTCAAGACGAGCTTCATCACCACGTTGTACCACCAGGGACAATTCAGCGGACTTGACTCAGATGATGCCCCACACCACATCTCTGCATTCCTGGACTTCTGCAATACATTCAACAAGACGGGGAACCTGAACGAGCGCATTCGTCTACAGCTGTTCCCCTATTCTCTGAAAGACGGAGCGTCCAGGTGGCTAAGGAGTCTGCAACCGGGTAGCATCCACACTTGGGCTGACTTGGCAAACAAGTTCCTGGCGAAGTACTATCCACCGTCAAAGACAAGGGAAAAATCGCTGAAATCACAAACTTTTGTCAAGAACCAGGTGAGTCCCTGTATGATTCTTGGGATAGATTCAAGGAGCTGCAAATTCAATGCCCACACCCATGGTATGAGTAGCGAAGAACTAGTACTGTCGTTCTTTAAGGGATTAAATGATTCAAACAAGATGGTACTAAGTTCCTCATCTGGAGGAACTTTATGGCAAGAACTGGGGATGAAGCGATGGAGCTTTTGGACACCATGACCGCTAGTACCAGACAGTGGTGCAAGAACAAGGGGAGAGGTGAGCCAAAAGCAGGTATGTATAATATTCCCCCACAGGATCATTTATCCGCTCAACTAACAGCTCTTACTAAAGTTGTGGAAAAGTTAGCTGTAAATCAGACGCAACAGCAAACCGCGAAGGCAGCTACTTCTTCGCCTTTCCTGAATCCTTGCTGTGAGAATTGTGGAGGAGCCCACGAAACGTTCAACTGTGAAGGTCCTAGCTTTGCAGGTAACCCCGAAGAGCTAAAATCGATCAACAACAGACCAGGTAACCCCTATCCTAACAATTTCAATCAGAATATTGGAGGAACAATCAACAACCTCCATGGAGGGGTAATGATCAGTCTATAGGTAATTTTGGTTCAATCAAAATAGACCACCTTACTTTAGACAGCAGGAGCAATCCCAAAATTCTCAAGGAGGCAGTGGTAAGATTGAGAATATGCTGGCAGAAATCCTTAAACAAGGCCAAACTACAAACTCCAGGATTGCCGAAATAAAAGCTAAACTTCTGAACAAGCCGCTAAAAACGCTGATCAAGCTTCTATCAACCTGAGCCTAGAGAGGCAAATGAGTCAAATTTCACAACAGCTGGCACAGCGACCGACGGGGTCACTTCCCAGTCAGCCTGACCCTAACCCAAGGGAGCATGTAAAAGCAGTAACTCTGAGAAGCGGCAAGGAACTAGTTTCTGATGTTCCAGAAGTTGAAGAAGATTTTAATAAGCCAGCTGAATCTCAACCTGAAGTGGAGGAAACAACAAATCCCAAGGAGAAGGAGTCTCCTGAATCTCTCACTATTAAACCTTCTTAACTCTCTTATAATCCTCCTATTCCATTCCCTAACAGACTAAAGAAAAAGAACATGGACGAGCAATATGGGAAATTTCTTAATATTTTTAAGAAATTAACTATTAATATCCCTTTTTCTGATGCTTTGTCTCAAATGCCTATGTATGCTAAATTTATGAAGGATATTTTGTCTAACAGGCGTTCTTTGCTAGAGTCTGACACAGTCAAGTTGACAGAAAGAGTATCTGCAGTTCTCCTGAAGAAACTGCCACCCAAGTTAGGAGATCCGGGTCTTCCCATCATTCCATGCGCTATCGAGAAGGTTGATTGCGGTAACGGTTTATGTGATTTAGGAGCAAGTATTAATTTGATGCCTTTATCTATTTTCAAGAAATTAGGTGTAGGTCAATGTGCTCCCACATCTGTTCAGTTACAACTAGCAGACCGTTCCATAATTTATCCTAAAGGAAAGTTGAGGACCTGGTAGTTTCTATTGATAAATTTATCTTCCCTGCTGATTTTATCATCATTGATATGGAGGAAGATACAGATGTACCACTAATTTTGGGCAGACCGTTTATGAGAACTGCCCGCACTCTCATTGATGTGGAAGGAGGGAAGATTATTCTAAGATTTCATGATGAGCAGGTTGTTTTCGACATGACACGCACATGAAGCGTCCTGCCACTGTTCAATCCTGCTTTGCTATAGATATTATTGACTCTTTAGTGCAGGAAACTATTTTAAGCAGAGAAGAAGAGGAAGTCCTGGAAAGATGTCTTATGGCATCTTGTGAAGCTGATGATGAGGATCCAGATATGGCCCTCATGGCTGAGGAGTTAAACAAAGGCGGCCACACTTCCACAAGTACCAGCAGCAATTTGAGAAAGTCGAGCGCAGTGCTGACCGGCCAAGACCATCTATTGAAAAACCTCCTACAGTGGAGATGAAACCTCTTCCCTCTCATTTGAAATATTCTTTTCTTAATGAACCATCGGAATTACCTATTATAATCTCTTCTGACTTGACAGGAACTCAAGAGAAGCAACTACTGGAGGTGTTGCGCAATCATACATTAGCTATTGGTTGGTCGATAGCAGATATAAAGGAATCAGCCCTCAGTTGTGTTCTCACCGAATCTATATGGAAGATAACTACCGACCATTGGCTCAGCCTCAGCGACGTCTTAACCCAGTCCTAAAAGAGGTAGTTAAGAAAGAGGTAATCAAACTACTCGATGCAGGCATTATTTACCCTATTTCAGATAGTAAATGGGTAAGTCCAGTTCAGGTAGTACCAAAGAAAGGAGGAATAACTGTGGTTCCTAATGAAAAGGGCGAGCTGATTACCCAGCGTCCCACTACAGGATGGCGGGTTTGTATTGATTATAGAAAGTTAAATGACGCCACTCGTAAGGACCATTTTCCATTACCTTTCATTGATCAAATGTTGGAAAGACTAGCTGGACATGACTACTACTGCTTTCTGGATGGCTTTTCAGGTTATTTTCAAATCCCTATAGCTCCTGAGGATCGGGATAAGACAACTTTTACCTGTCCGTATGGAACCTATAGTTATAAAAGAATGCCATTTGGATTATGTAATGCTCCTGCCACGTTTCAACGTTGTATGATGGCCATCTTTGCTGAATATATTGAGAAATGCATTGAGGTTTTTATGGACGATTTTTCTGTTTATGGTCTAACATTTGAATCCTGTCTAGAAAACCTTGATCTTGTGCTGTCCAGGTGTGAAGAAACCAATCTGGTGTTAAATTGGGAAAAATGCCACTTCATGGTTCGAGAAGGAATCGTCCTGGGCCACAAATTTCTTCAAAAGGTATTGAGGTAGACCGGGCTAAAGTCGAGGTAATTGAAAAACTCCCACCCCCATCTTCTGTTGGAGATATTCGCAGTTTTCTTGGACACGCAGGTTTTTATAGAAGATTCATTAAAGATTTTTCCAAAATCTCTAAACCTCTGTGTGATCTACGGGCGAAGGATGTTAAGTTCCATCTTTCTGAAGAATGTCTGACAGCTTTTAATTCATTAAAAGAAAGCTAATTTCTGCACCTGTCGTTGTGTCCCATGATTGGTCACTCCCTTTTGAGATAATGTGTGACGCTAGTGATTACGCTGTGGGAGCCGTGTTATGTCAGAAGATTGATAAATTCTTCGGGTAGTATATTATGCAAGTCGAACTTTAATGATGCCCAGAAAAATTATGCGACCACAGAAAAAGAATTACTAGCTGTAGTTTTTGCTCTAGATAAGTTTCGATCTTATTTACTGGGTGGTAAAATTATTGTGCATACTGACCACTCTGCTCTTAAGTATTTGTTCGCTAAGGCAGAGTCAAAACCCAGGTTGATTAGGTGGATCCTCCTATTGCAAGAATTTGATATTGAGATCAGGGACAAAAAGGGACACAAAATGTGGTAGCTGATCATCTTCCAGAATGGAAGCATCTGATGACGGGACTCCCATCAACGAGTCCTTCCCTGATGAGTCAGCATTTGCAGCTGAAGATGTTGAGGATCCATGGTTTGCTGATATCGCTAACTACCTTGTTAGGAAGATTGTTCCAGCTGATATGACTTATCAGCAGAGAAAGAGGTTCTTTTCTTGTCAAACATTATTTTGGGATGACCCTTATCTGTTAAAGTCTGTGCAGATGGTATCATTAGGAGATGTGTCCAGAAGTCAGAGGTCAGAAACATTCTCCTCCATTGCCATTTAAGAGTCTGGCCTGTTCCCATGATCCTCCCGATGACTTCATCTGAACACTTGGCCGATTTTGTAAGCAATGTGCCTGGGTCGCGATGGTCCTCGCTTCCCTCTCTTTCCGTGTTGTCAGAGTAACCCTTTGTTCAGGTGGTTTGCCTAGCGCCCGAGAATTCACTAGGTTGATGCCAAGCGTCAAACCAAGTATGGGATCAACCTATCTGGCAAATGCTAACCTCAGCTAACTGGAACTGCTATCCAGTCGCTGAACAAGGAGTCGTCTTAGCAATGACCAGTTGCTTTGTTTCCTGATGCCTCCTATGAGCGGTATTACATTGATTGAAGGCTATCGGTGCGAGATAGCATAGTGGTATCCACTAATATAAGGCTATCGTGATACCAGTTACAGGCATCACGTGAATGCCGGTTGAAACTTATATGATCAGCTATGCGCCGAACCCATCGCTCACATCATTGTGCCAGCTCAAAAATACTAGAATTTTTTCGGAACAACCGCAAATCACAAGGATTGTCATGCGTTTGTTTCGACATGTGATCGGTGTCCAAGGCAAATAATCTTCTCTCGAAATGAGCTCACTGAATAACATGTTAGAAGTTTGACTATTTGACGTCTGGGTATTGATGTTATGGGTCCTTTCCAAACTCTTTCGTATCTACATCTTAGTAGGCTGTTATTATGTTCAAAATGCGGAAGCCCTTGCCTGTTCTACTGAATGCTAAAATTGCTGTGAAGTTCCTGAAAAAAATATTTTCACGATTCAGTCGTTCCTCGAGCCTAATCAATGACGGTGGCTCCCATTTCTGTAACCGCCAGTTTGAAGCACTATTAAGAAGTATGTGGGGTTCGACATAAGGTTTCTCCTTACCCTACCATCCTCAAACAAATGGGCAGGCCGAAGTGACGAACCGAGAGCTCAAGTGGATCTTGCAAAGACGGTGAACTCTTCTCGAAGGATTGGTCATTTCGATTAGATGAAGCGCTCTGGGCCTACCGCACTGCTTTCAAGACACCAATTGGCATGTCTCCCTACAAGTTGGTTTTTGGGAAGGCATGCCACTTGCCTGTGGAATTAGAATATAAGTCATATTGGGCTTTGAAAGCTCTTAATTTTGACCTACAGCAAGCCGGTGATAAACGCAAGTTCCAGTTGACAGAGTTGGAGGAACTCAGGAACGACTCTTACGAATGCTGTAATATATAAGGAACGTACCAAGCGCTGGCATGACAAGATGATTGCCAATCGAGAACTCAAGGTGGGGACCAAGTCCTACTTTTCAACTCCAGGCTCAGATTCTTCCCAGGTAAGCTGAAATCTTACTGGTCAGGACCTTACCCTATTTTAGCATTTCCCCATTCGGTGCGATTGAACTCGCCAATGCAAAGGGGGAAACATTTAAGTCAATGGGTCAAGAGTCAAGAATTTCTGGGTACTACACTGGATCAAGCTGCTACATATGAAATATCTCTTAAAGATCCAACTGCAGGTTAGCTACTTCACACAAGTCCAGCCAATGACTATAAAGAGGGCAGCTGACTGGGAGGCAACCCAGGGGTAATTTTCAAATTCATGTTTTTATAAGCTACGCATCTATTTCTCTCTAATATATTGTGATATATATATATAAAAAAAAAAAAAAAAAGGCGAGGAAGAAAGAAGAGGAAGAATAATTAGACCTGTGCTATTAACGCAACGCTTCATAGCGTTAATTTTGGTATTTGACAGTGTGTGTAGGTAAACCGTTTGTTGCAATCACTCCAAGCTGAACCCTTGCTTAGACTCAAGTGTGAGGACATCGACCCCACCGCCAATGCTTTAAGTGTGAGGAAGGGCACCTTCCTCAATCTCACGATATCAGGGGAGTCTCAGTTCCTTTATTTTTAATATTTATGTTCAGCCACTCGAGCTTTAACTATTGATTCATGAGTCTGGCATATTTTGAAAGGTCTTTTCTTGATTATTTTATGAACAATGAGGACATTGCTCCTCTTAAGTGTGAGGAAGTTTAGACCTTTCCCTGAAAATATGCCAGTAGTACCTAATGCCACACTTGATTTTTTATTGTTCTCTAATTATGATAGTAAGCTTCTCTAAAGGCCAATACATGTTGAATTTTCGGGCTAAAATTTTTTGTGGAAGTTTTTGAAATCGAGCCTGATGACAACCTCAAGAATCGTTCTGCTAACGTTGTTTGTATGTATCAATTTCTTTCTTCAAAATAAATCTATTTTCACTGAAATCTGGTGGATAAGCTTGTGGAAATTGAGTTACCTTAGCTTGGCAATCATGGGACTAAGTGAAAGTTTGGTATGGAAAGGATAAGGCAAGGTACTCCTCTGATCATATAATGAAGTTTTCTGAACCAAAACAGGCCTCGTTCATTCGGTTATTAAGTCCTTGGGGTGCCTTATCACCCATCTACCTAAGGTCTTGTGATCTGGGATAGAAGGCCCAAAACCGCTACATGGGTGAAGAGAAAAGTCTGGGGGATGAAAACAATTGTGCAAACAATGAAAAAAAAACAAAAGAGAAGAGAAAAAGAAAAAAATGAACATGCAAAACTCTTAATGCTGAATAATTGTCACAATTTTTCATATTTTGATCATGAGTATGTGGTGTTGAAAGGTATCACGGAATAAGGTGTTACTTCACACCCCTTGTCATCCAAAGGTTAGAGAAAAGAAATTGGTGGAAGGTTCCGAGCTAATCTATGTTTAATTTTTACAGTCTACTTATCCATGCTCTTATTAAAAATTTTCTGTTTCACTGTTTACAAAACCTACATCTAAAAGCAGGATTATTCTTTTGATTGCCATTTAGCTTGATTTCCTTCCACGATTGTTGAATCCCGGAGTTTGATACTGTAACCTTAGAGAAAGTTTGTTCTTTATTTGCTTGAGGACAAGCAAAAGATAAGTGTGAGGAAGTTTGATAAGTGCGAAATATATAGACTTTTAAGGGTTTAATTACCTTATAATTTGCAGTATTTTAAGTAATATTTCTCACTTATCTGACGATTTTCCTAGGTTTATGTTTTGATATGAATTGATATATTCTATGTGTTAAATGTAGGAAAAAGTATTGGAATCAAGTAGTTTACTTCACAAGCTTTCCAACGCAACAAACGGCGAGTCAAACGGACTTATAACGAAGAATCTGGAGCCGATTCAAGATTAGACAACATTCGTATATATATTACATATATATATAGCATAACTGGCGGACAGGAGAGGCGCAGACACAACAGAGGCGTCCGCCTCTTATCTCGCGGTCAAGGTTGAGTCGTCCGCCTCTTATCTCGCGGTCGAGGAGAGGCGTCCGCCTGGTTTGGTCGCGGACAAGGAACAGGCGTCCGCCTGGTTTGGTCGCGGACAGGACAGAGGCGTCCGCCTCTTATCGGGCGGACAGCACACAGATGACCGCCTCGCGGACAAAACAGAATTCCGAACAGAGTTTTCTTCTTCCTTCTTCACGCCGCCGCAGTCGAACTACAATTAATACGATCGCCCACCTTAATTTGCGCGAGCGTGACGCCGGCTCTTCAATCAATGGCTGCTGCAGATCATCAATTAAATCTGTCTGAAATCAATGCACTGCCCGATGAAATCTCAATCTTCACGGATCTGCACCAACTCCTCTGACTATCTTGATTCACCCTGTCACTTCTCCTTTGTCTGTTTCCCATGTCCTCCGCCTATATAAACCCACACTACTGGAAGCTAAAATAGACAATCCATCCATCCAGTCATCCACGCACCCATTTAACAATCCATTCATTTATCAGTCCACGAATTAATCCGTTCACCCACACATTCACTCACGATCGCACTCCACTCACTTCATCAAAAATCATCACCCATCCACTCCATTAAATTCCCACGTAATACATACACCCCACTTTCCATTTTATTTCCACTATTACGCACCAGCTCTACAGAAATAAGTTAGCAGTCAGGGGCAGCGCAAGACGAAGTTGAAGCGAGGAACCGGAGTGAACTTCTAAACTGGAGTTATCTCTTCTTACCCTTACTTTAATTTAATTTATTAATGCATTTCCTTTTCTGTTATCGTTGTTTCTGAACGATGAGCGAGTAAGTATTTAGCTTCCCGGGGTGGGAAGCGAACCTATTTCCTAAATTCTGTTATGTATTTCTTCAAATAAATTTAGTTAACTGCAACAGTTCAATTCCTGTCCTTCAAGTGTTTTAATTATTTGGCCGGTAATTATAAACAACCCCTTGTAGTTATTTTATTAAAATGCGAGAGCTGAGATAAATAACTAGACGAAGGAAGTTGAACCTAATAAACAGCTAGAAGCCTGATCCGGCCTATAGGTTAATTAGACTCCAATAGAAACTGCTCTTTATGCGATTAATTGTGTCCGGTCTAGAGCATTAGCCTGCTGCTAGGTCTAACAATGGTTAGGATTCATTATACTTAGTCGTTAATGAATTAATTAAAGTTTCTGAGTTATTGCAGTAAAATTAAAGGAAGAATTTAATAACAAATATAAAAGGAATAGGTAAGCAAACAACCCGGGGTGTGCTTTTCTATTTATCACATTCACCACTCTTTAAATCCCTCTGTGTTTATTTAAGTTGTTTTATTTTCCCTTGTAGTTTAGTTTCTTTTTAATCAATTAATCAAAACCGAAAAAGTGATATTTTCCTGTTTTCTCTAGTTTAACTTAATTTCCCAGTTAGTTAAACATTTGTCAGTTAATTGTACGAGGTCCCTGAGATCGACAACCCCATTTAATCACTATATCCGCAAAACGATAGGTACACTGCCTATGTGGTAGAAGTAGTTGCATATTTCTCCACCAACTGTGCATTGATGCCAGTAGTCTGGACCTGGTTAGGTAAGATTTCACAGGAAGCACACTACCCATTCCTTAAGGAACTGGAAGTGCATTCCTAGTAGACCAAATATGAGAAACAAGATAAGAGGCTCTATGGAAAGAGACCTCAGTTACTAAGAGACCGAATCAGTACGAGATATAGAAAGAACTAGAGCATACAATACCCAACAACGTAGTAAATGGATTTCCCTTGATTAAATTCAAGAAGAACGATAAGTGTTATTATGGAACGATGAAAGAGGAGATCGACAACAGAATACTTCACAATTAGCAATAGCTAAACGTGTGACGGACACTACGAGTTTACTAAAATGAGACGTGGGACGACTGCACCCCACAGGGGCTTGCAGGCCTGACGGACTCATTTATGAGTTAGTCGGGTAAGTAGTAATGTACCAGTAAGGTACCCCATGCATGTAGACGAGTGGTGTAAGGACACGAGAAATAGTCGACTCCGTACCACGGACAACGACGCAAGATCAGACAAGAGCAGCTACTACCACAAACAGTCGAAGAGAAGAATTCAGTTGAACCAACAACACAAATGAATCAGAGAACAAATAATTAAGGACTATGAAGTGCGAATAGCACGGATTGTTAAGTACAGACATTGGATATGTCTTAAGATGTAAGAGATTAAACTGTAAAGCGTAATAAGCACTAAATAGTAGTTTCAGATTAAGGATCATCCTCAAACCAAAGGTCAGATGGAAATAACGATTTAGACACTTGAGAAAACACTAAGAATACAAACATTAGATCTCCAGAGAGACTGGATAGACGAGCTACAACTCATCAAGGCCGTGTATATATAAAGATAACACGTGTCCAGTGAAAGACCTTTAGTACACAGACATAAGCATGCAGGAGAAGAATATACAATACTATATAAAGGATAAGAAAGGCAAACTAAGCCTAAGGTTATCAGAGTCGCACAGCGGAAGCTAGCAGATTAGTACCATTGAGGTTAGACCAAACTAAGTTAAGAATATGGTATGATTACCGTTAAGAATCCTCGATACAGAGACTAAGACATTTCTGATCGAATTATAAGTCAGATAAATGACATCGAAGCTAGAATGCTTGGTGAGAATTAGGCATCTTGAACCTATGTTCAAGGATGATATAATGTTGATTATGTGGGCGTAATCCATTTTAGGGGGGGGTAGAGTGAAAACCGCTTAGCGTATGCTTAGGTACTGAGTACATAAACTACGGTGTGCGTGGCACAAAATAATTTGAGAATTGGTTTTTACATAAACATTTTAAGATTAATTATGGTTATTGCGCACATAAGATGCGAATACCATACATATTAAGTACCTATCTTGTTAACTCCGGTGTGAGTACAAGTTAAGAGAATAAGGGAAGAGGATTAAGGAAATAGTAATTCTATGAGGTATAAGATGAGATATTATTCGATACGAGTATGAGGTAGGAAATAGTAATTCTATGAGGTATAAGATGGTGAGAATTGGTATGAGATTGATATAGGACTTAGTAGGTATGAGAGCCCTGAGGTAATTACTAAGAGATGAATTGGGAATGATTGATGGACTGAGTCCACACCCTGGAGATGTATTGATTATGACTAGAAATACTAAAAAGATAGAAAATTGGAAATGAGTGAATTATTTGATGTTTGAAAAGGACGTGGGAGGTGGAACTTGATTTTCTAGGGATCAAGGGAAACCGAACACAAATTGGGGTGGAGGGATAGTTCAACACTGATGCTGATCATGTCAGGGTTAGATGATTCCTGAAACTCCCTTCCAGTGGTCACAATTAAATCACGCTAAGGATAGAGGCATTAGGACAAAACGAAATTTGAGTTGATTGTATTTTCAATTAGAGGAATTATTCCTCACATGACCTCGTAAAAAGGATTTCTTTTTACTGAGTCTCACCCATGAAGTCGAGGACGCATGAGCCTTTGTCTTCGGACCGGTGACATGGGGAGAACAGAGTTGTTTTTATTCTAGCCCATGGTGACAAGGACGAACGAGCCTTTGCCTACGGGCCTGTGACATGGGAGAATATGTGAAATACCCAAACCTTGGTATGTTGTGTAAATGTTAAACTATGGTATTTAAAGGCTACAACGTGCCTTAGAAACATAAATGAACCATTTAAACCATGGTAAAACACAATAAAACACTAAGACACGGTTTGAGCAAAAACATGCTCTAAGCTTGGAGTGAACTTGGCTAGGACCCAAAGAGCCTACCAAGACTTGATAATGTTTAATTATGACTTTATAAGGATAATTAAGTCCTTAGGAAACTTTGGTAGCCAATGAAACCAAACAAAACACAAATAAATACCTTAAGGTCAATATGGGCTAAAATGTGCTCTAAGCTTGGGATAAATGTGTATAAGACCTAATGGTCATACCTATGCCTTATTTAAATGTTAATGAACATATTAAATCAATTTACTAAAGAAAACCAAGCTTGAAAACAAGTTAAAACACAAAATGTGCTTTAAGAAGTCTTAAAGCACGTTTTTGAAAAATTGTCTTGTAAATGAGTTTTGAATGGCTAAATGTCCATCATTACTCTTTAATTAACATGTGTACTATATAGTATCACATTTGGGTGGCTATATCAATGGTAAATCAAAAATTTCACTTCTATGTGCCTTGTTTGTGAATAGTGATTTTTATAAGCTAGTTTGTAACATATAATGTTATAAGTAATTAAATTGGTCAACAAAGACTATTATACCCTCTAATAATAAGGGGGCCGGTTTTTGGTAGTAATGAGCCACCAAACATGTTAACTTGTTAAGTAAATAAAGGTGACTCATAGGTTACTATTTGCTTTAAGTTATAAATATCCTTAAAAGCAAAACCAATCTCATTTCTCCCTTCCTCCTTCATTTCACACGGTTTCTAAGCCTTCTTCTACCTCTCTTCCTTCTGTTCTCACGGTAATGCTACAGCAACAGCACCAAAGGCCATCTTCCATTGCCAATATTTCTTGGCTCACTTAACCAAATCAAAAACAAACACCACCATTCTCTCCCTCTCATCAAGCTCTTCATTTCTACCTTCTCAAAACTTCAAGAGCCCCATTTCGGTGCCATGGAGTTCCACCATTGAAGGAGCTTGAGCTTGTCTTTCCATCATATTATTGATCTCCTTTGCTTCTAGGTAAGGAATCTCAAAGAAAAATCAAGTTTCCTCCATGTTTTGTGTGTGACCGAAAATACTCATTGATGGAGCTCTTTGTGTGACTTTGTTCTAGCTTCATTCCAATCTCTTATGGACTAGGTGGAGTCCTCTCTTCATAGATATTCAAACTCCCTTCAAAGACCAAGGTAAAACAACTACATTAATGTTTTTGAAATAATGTAAACCTAGGGTTTACAATGAGATGAAGCATAAAGCTTATATACTCATTTCAATGTTGGTATATTGTTTAGTAGTTGACAAGGAATGAAATGCCTTATCGGTTTTATGAGGAAACAAGAAAGAAGTTTGGGTGGAAAAGAGGTAAATATACTAACCTAATGTGGTTTAATGCCTTAGGAGAAATGAGCTTATAATGCTTGTTAAAACTACCTAAAGAGCAAATGGTGTGAATGACCTAGTAAGGTGTTCTCAAGGAGACTAGTAAAAGAACATATGTATTGGTGTATGTATTTGCAGGTCAAAGGCATTATTGATGTGGGAAATTCAGTGTTTAAGGTTATGCAATTTAAGGGCCAAAGAGCCATGTTGTTTAAGGGCCTAAGTGCCAAGCAATTTAAGTTATGCACTATATTGTGATGTAGTGCTAAATGTGTGAAGTCTTGTGTATAAAAATGTGTTTGATGGATTTTAGGTGTTCTTGAATGAAATAAGGTAAAAACCTAAGTGTTTGGATGTGAGTAAATACAAGAGAAGCTATGGCCAAATTTGGGGAAATGTGTGAGAAGTTCTAAGTGTTTTCAGAAAGTTTTGGTGAACTAGGAAGTATTAAAGGTGAACAAATGTTTCACTAAGGAAGAAAACGTGCATTAAGGTGTTACAAGGATTAGGTGCTATCTTGGAAGTTTTAGGAATTTAATGAGTGTTTTAGGATGTAATAAAGTCTTGGAGAAGTTTGTTTAAAGTTTGGGTAAAGTTGATGAATAAGGAGGGAATGATGTTTAGGTAAGGTTTTGAGAAAGGAATTCAAGAAGTTGTGAAAAGAGGATTTGGTTAGTAAGAGGAGATGCTTGGGAGATGATGTTATGAAGGTGAAGAAGCATTTTTAGTGTAGAGGTCATTATAGGTGAAATACCACCTAGAAATCTTAAGGAGAAAACATTCCAAGTGCTAGGAATTTTGTAAGAAATTTGTGAATGATAAGATGGTTTTGGTGAGAGATTTAAAGAGCTTAGCACATGTCTAAAGGTGTGTTTGATGTGCCCAAATGATGTGAGGAAACATTATGAGGCTTTAGGAGAAGTTTGGTGAAATTGGTTAAGTGTTTAAAGACTTGGAAATTGAATGTTTTGCCGTGTCCGAACTTCCGTCCGGACATGGAAGTTCGGACAGGCTCTGTTGGGTAAAGGATTTTCTCATTCATGAACTGTGTCCGAACTTGGGAAGTCCGGACACAAGTTCGGACGTGTGTATGGTTTTCAGTATTAGGTCGCGGCTTGTGTCCGAACTTGGGAAGTCCGGACACAAGTTCGGACAAGGCGCTGTATGGACCAAAAACATTGTTTAAGGTATGGAAATGATGTGTAATGATGGGGATTGATGGTTAATGATGTTTTGAGGTTGTTAAGGACTTGTTAGGTGAGTTTTAATGACAATTAAGTGGGTTAAAAGTTGTATTAGAATGTGAGAGTAAAACAAGTTAAAATGTTAAGTTATGTAACCAAGTTAACGGGGAAAAATTGTAAGCATTAGACATTAAATAATCAAGCAACCCCGATGTTAATATAAAACACATGTGATGTTAACAGTTGTTCGAGAATTGCTCGAGGAACATAAGTGGACGTGGTAAGATGGACTCCGGTGACAGGTATGGTTTTCTTGCAACCTGTGTCCTACCGGATTACACCGGCTTGTATGCCAATATGTTTTCTTGAGTGTTTGCCACCTTGTAAGATTAAAACATGTAATGAGTTTATAGTAATTCATTTATGTGGCGAATTTGGCCTCCGATACCATTTAACCTCAAGTATGTGTTAAACCTTAGCTAACCAAAACTAGGACACATGAGTGATCGGTATACGGAGTTGACGGCCCAAACCTTGGGAACGTGCTAACCACGGCTATGTGTGAGTTAGTTGGATAATGTTGTTGTATGCAAGTGTGTGAACCTCCCTTGTGTGCTTAACTCGGTTATGATACCGTATGGTGTGTGGATGTGGTAGGCTCCATAATGGATCTCTAACTACTTATTTATAAGTGTATATGTACTAATGGGGGGGTGAGGAGTCCGGTTGTTCCGGCCACGCGTGTGATGGACGGGAGTCGATATCATATCCGGTTCGGCTCTCTTGGTGTATGTATAGGTGGTATTCCAATTTGGTTTCTACCTTCCCTTAGCTTATCCAAAGCTAGTTACTGACTCACGTCGGGCCACAGGGGCATACGAATGTTATTTCGGTGTGCTTGGGATTACTATATCCAACACACCTTGGGTTTAAGTTAACCGTTCTATATAACTGGACGGTAACGAGGTTGGTAACGAGCTTAACATGGGATTGGCAAAAATCCCTAGGCTCACATGGTATACTAACTATGGTGGAAGGTTCCTTGTGAGAACCGATTTTATGGTGTTATGTAATGTTATGGTGCTATGCAAATTCCCTTGCTATGCTACGGTATACATATATATATTGGATGTTTTAAAATGAATGGGATGTTATCATGTGTACGCCGAAACAAGAAAGGTGTTGTTATGTTTTATTATGTGAGAAATGAGATATGTTGTAGGATATGGAGTGTGTGGATCATGGAAATGAATCCCAGTTTGTGACAAGAGGCGTTTAAGGATAACCCGATTAATGGGTACATGTCGTTCGTTAAGGAAGTAGCTCCGTTTTAGAGGAGAGCCACTCTAGGGTTTAAGGAATCATTGAATGGTTGGTTAAGTGTGGATGTGTTGGTCATAGGTTGAGCCCATTGAGGCGAAATGTTATGTGTTGAATGTTTATGGCTTGTATGCATGATTTAAATATAATCAACTGCATGCTAAGATGACAATTAGTTGTGCGTGGCCCGGTAGCATGTGGGCTGCGGGATTACCATACCAGCAAAGGTGCTGAGCCCCTTGGGGGCCACCCTTTCTCTCCTTTTCTATTTCAGGTACAAGGAGCTGGAAGCCGTTCGAGAGTAGGACAGGGTAGATGTTTATACATGGGTAGCCATTTAAATGGCGTAAGCATTGTAGGCGTAGTAAGACCGAAATTGTTATCGGCATTAGTTTGTAAATACTCGGTACGGTTGGAATGTAATAAGTATATGGGTTGTTGATAAGGGAAGCAAATGTAACGTGTAGTTGCTCGGGAGTCTAGTCCATCAGACCGATACAAAGTACATGTATTAGCCTTCTTTAGCCACGTGGGTGGTTAACACGTGTAACACCATTGAATTAAGTAATGTGATGAGTTGAGATTTCCGCTGCAGTTTAATGTTATGTGTATGGTGGTAGTTGGGGTGTTACAAAAAGTGGTATCAGAGCGAAGTATCGCTCTGATGACTGAATTGCCGAGCTTAGGAAGTACCGAGTTAGGATTTAAGTACTTTGGGTTAAGGGTTGAGTGATAGCGTGAGAGATACGCTAGATAGGAACTACCAGTGAATACTGGAAACCTACAGTATCCATCCCGCCCTCCACAATCCCTGTTTTATAACTGGGAAAGGACGCCAGAGAGATGGAAGTCCACTCTTACTCGGGAATACCCGATCTGGCTGCTATTAAATACCTTCAAGGGTACGGAGAACCTGTCATACGGTAGATCCAGAAAACTGGGAATCCCGGAGACGGTCTCCATCTGAACAATGTTAACCGCATTTAATAGCGAGGAAGAAGAATCTTGTGTATAAAAGAATAGAATTTCCAGCAACCTGGGTCGACATGCCGAGCAGTCGAGAACAACCGGCTTGCAACGCACTGACCGTGCAACAAGCAAGAAGTGGATTAATGAAACCCGAGACGAATGTCTATGGGACCACAGTTGGTAAGCGATACCAACGGTATGCCAATCAACTAAGGAACTATAACATAGTGCCCAAACAGGAGACAAGTCTCAGTAACAACGACGATGCGTGGAACGGGCTACAAAGAGAAAATAATGCTAAGTAAAAGGGGACTCCAAGAATGGGAGACACCCCAGTTGATAACTACTATGTGAATACAGTGAAAAGTTACCCAAAGGTTATTGTCGAGACCGTAAGAACAAATAAGGGCCAACAAGGCCACTGATGATAGTACGGGTAAAAACAATACCACAACCGGTATGTGTTGAACCGATAGCCAGTTAGCATGGCGCACTTGCCATAGCAAGTGCTGCTATAACAGGGCTATTCGGGAAATTATAACCACTACAAAATACTTGGAGAAGTACAATAAAGTTAAATGTGATTGTCATAACAGTGGGAGGGCCTGTTAGCCTAACCTCTGTAATTGGAAGTACACCAGTCAGCAAGAAGCTAGACTTGGCTAAGGTAAGAAGATGTTGTGAAACCATGAAAATTTTTCTTTCAAACCCAATTTATTCAAACCCTTTCTTTTCAAAACCAGATTTTCTTCCAAACCAACACTTCTTTCCGACCTTCTTTTAACCAAACCAGTGAAACCAGGGCAATTGACAAGGATACAACAGTGGATAAACTTCCCTCGATTAAGTTCGGGAAGCAAAGGAATGAATATTGTCACGGGACAATATAAGGGAGTTGACAACAGAATACTTCACCTAGGCGTGTGACGGACACTACGAGTGTACCAACTATGTTGTGGGACGACCGCACTCCGATAGGAGCATGTGGGCCTGACAGACCTACTTATAGGTTAGTTGGGTAAGTAGTAATGTATCAGTATGATACCCCATATATGTATACGAGTAGAGTCCGAAACACGGGAAGTAGTCGACTCCGTCTACGGTCAGTAGTATAAATCAAACGAGAGCTAGAGATTACAAGGAATGGTTGAAGTTAAGGAACTCAGTTAAGTTAACGAACTAAAAGAATTAGTGAATTCCTTTCAAGGAAATGTTTAAGAGTCAGGAGGTGCGAAGTGCACTAACTGAATGTAAAGACAGCTTATATGACTTAAGGATCCCCAGGGATAAACGTGCAAGCTGGAATGGTGACCCAACCTAGTGTGGACACAGTAAAGTGCAATGGATGGGATGAAATTCCCAGAATGAGTACCTACATTATTAGGAAATGATGACCTTCACAGAAGAAATAATAACCAGTGAAGAACGCAAAAAGGCGTGGCTAACTGAATATACCAGTAGCAACACCCAGGAGCAATCCTTAAAGGGTGTCGCATCAATAATGGTTGCACAAAAGACATGACAGAAACACAAGGGTTGAAATTAACACCCAGTTTAGACATAAGTTGTCAGGAGACGGACTGACAAACCTAAGGGGCATCCCATGAAAGGAAACGGAATGCAACGACCTTGTCATGGAGCCCACTACAACCTCTAAACATGTAATGTTGTACAGAGAAGTACATATGTGTGGACAGCCTACAATGAGCCCAGCTCAAGGCAAATAAGGCTTATAAGCCATAAGCAAGATATGTTATATAAATTTGATTGTTTGTAGAAGTTATGTAGTATAAGTGGATAAAGTGGTAAGCGAACCACTGCATTAAGAGTGGGGATACCTCTCGATATTGTGAAACCGCAGAAGCGGTAGTTGTGTGGACCAAGTTCAAGAAATATGTGGAGGATGGACCACGTTGTTATTACCCCAGGATGATTTGAATAAAATAATACGAAAAGAAGTGCTCGTACCAGTTGTGTACACAGGAAGAGTAATAAGTCTGATAGCAATCACCATAGGTGTGTGAAGCTAAATGTGTAGCAAACAACGCTCAAAGAAACATAAAGGCTCAAGAAAAATAGTAGTATATTCAAAAATCAGCCAAATAACTGGCCAGATAAACCCAGCGTAATAGCGGAAGCTAATATAATAGCGGATACAGTATAAGTTGATGCTATATAATGAAAGAGGATACGGTGTGCAATAAGCGACTGTTGTATAAGTATTTCTAGTGATGGTATGACAAATAAGCAGAGTTGTGAGTTAACCCCAGTGGAGGTACAACAGTAAGTGATAGCAAACGAACCGAGCAGTAAGCCGGTGACAAGTATTATGTGATAAGAATTTCAGCAAAAACACAGTGTAAATTCCTATCGCAATCGCATGAGAGATTTACTGTCAAGGGTTACGCCTCTGCACTCTGTATGACTGAGTGTTTTGGTATTGCACTTGCGCAGTAATGATCGAGTGGGATAGCTAGGAATCAGAAGCATGGTAATTGTGAAGGAATAATGTTGTAATGGCCGATGCATAGGAAATGCAAGGTCATACCAATGGAAGAGTACTTGTACGAAACCAAAGGTGGAGGTATGGTTAAGAATAAGTGATAACAGTGGCAATAAATGCCAAATATCGGTATGGAATATACCCCAAATGTTGTAATTAGCTGAGAGAGCACTACACACTAGGTAGTAGCTCAATCTCAACCGACAGTAAGTCGGTAGAAGCAAGTCAATCATTGTGAATTACATAGTAGTTTACGCTATAAGCTATTGGAGAAGTGGATGGAAAATCGTGAAACTCACCGAATTCGCTCAGGGTAAGAGATACCATGCGTCGGTTGAGAAACCATTCTTCCCAAGATAAGGGAAATACATTGGAGATGTACAATACAGTAACAGTAACGAATGGGGCAAACTAGCCCTATAATTATCAGAATGGCGCAGCAGAGGCCAGTGAGCCCATGCATCAAATGCCGGATATACATTGTGAATATGAATGGATGGCTAGTCATCAATGCCTAAAAGCCTCACAGGCCAGGACCGAAACCGGTTATGAGTTAGATAAACTCAAGGAGAATTCTTGGTTGAAGGATTAAACCGCCGATATGGTTAAGATCCTCTAACCAGAACGCATTGTATAGCAGACCGCGTGGAAGTTAAAACACTTCACGACGGCAAAACATTTAAAGCCAATGTTCAGTGATTGATTACGTGGGCGTAATCCCTTTTAAGGGGGGGAGAGCGCAAACCACTTAGTGTGTTTTACCGTACAAGTGTACGCGAACTAGGTGTGCATAGCACAAAATGATTTGTTATGATGGTTGGCGCGTGTGTTATATAAACATACGCATTTATTTGTGGTTAAATTGTAGTAATTGCGCACAGAAGATGCGAATACCATTGTGGGAAGTGTGTTTATTGTTAACAGTGGTGTGTGAGAGTACAAGTGGAAGGGAGTAAAGAAACTCCCGGGGAACTAAAACCCCGATGGTGCATAAATGTAAACCATGTATGGTATTTTGATAAAAATATATATATATATATATACAGTGTTGTGATTTATGAGGGGTATAAGACCGACATAGAACCTAGTGAGAATTAAATCCCTAGGTAACTTGAATTAAGTTGGATTTGGGTGATGATTGATAGACGGAGTTCTATCCCTTGGAGATGTAATGATTATGACTAGAAGGATTTAAAGATAGAAAATGGGATACGCTTGAATTAGTTGTTGGTTGAAAATGAAGTGGGAGGTGAAACTTGATTGTCATGAGATCAAGGGAAGCCGAACACAATTGGGGTGGAGAGATAGTTCAACACTGATGCTGATCACATCAGGGTTGGATGATTCTTGAAGCTCCCTGTAAGTGGTCACAAATAACCATGTTAAGAAAGATGCAAAGAGCATAAACTGGACTTGGAGTTGTGTTGTGTTTTCAAAAGGATTTTCAATTGGTGTTTTCAAACAATCGATTAATATTTTGAATAAAAGATCTTCTTATACTTGACCTAGTAAAGAATATTTTTGTAGTACTTGCTCACGAGCTGAGGACGTATGAGCCTTTGTCTTCGGACCGGTGACATGAGAAGTATATATGTTAAAAAAACTAAGTGAATGTTTTGACCTCCCAAAGGAACGGGGACCAGAAGGTGTCCATCGCGACCGGGTTCTGCGGGATCACAGTGTATATGTACTCAACGTGGGATTCGAACCCATGGAGAGATGGAAAAGGTATTTCTATTGATATGCATGCTATGACATGTTGTTTGGTATGAGTGATAAAGGTTATTTTGACTTTGGTCTCCTAAAGTGTATGCTATCAAGACCTATGAGTCTAAATGTGTTGTGTTACATAGACCTATGTGTCTAAATGTGGTTATGTCACCCAGACCTAAGAGTCTGAGGGATATTATGTCAGTGCAAGTGTGGTGAAGGTACCCGGACCATTAAGTCCGAGGTTGGATGTAAAGAGTGGTTGGTAATGGAAGTATTATGGTTATAAGTAATTCCCGTATTTTAATCCAATGATGCGAGGAAATGTGAACTTCGAGGACGAAGTTCTTTTAAGGGGGTAGATTGAAATACCCCAAACCTTGGTATGTTGTGTAAATGTTAAACTATGGTATTTAAAGGCTAAAAAGTGCCTTAGAACATAAATGAACCATTTAAACCATGGTAAAACACAATAAAACACTAAGACACGGTTTGAGCAAAAACATGCTCTAAGCTTGGAGTGAACTTGGCTAGGACCCAAAGAGCCTACCAAGACTTGATAATGTTTAATTATGACTTTATAAGGCTAATTAAGTCCTTAGGAAACTTTGGTAGCCAATGAAACCAAACAAAACACAAATAAATACCTTAAGGTCAATATGGGCTAAAATGTGCTCTAAGCTTGGGATAAATGTGTATAAGACCTAATGGTCATACCTATGCCTTATTTAAATGTTAATGAACATATTAAATCAATTACTAAAGAAAACCAAGCTTGAAAACAAGTTAAAACACAAAATGTGCTTTAAGAAGTCTTAAAGCACGTTTTTGAAAAATTGTCTTGTAAATGAGTTTTGAATGGCTAAATGTCCATCATTACTCTTTAATTAACATGTGTACTATATAGTATCACATTTGGGTGGCTATATCAATGGGAAATCAAAAATTTCACTTCTATGTGCCTTGTTTTGTGAATAGTGATTTTTATAAGCTAGTTTGTAACATATAATGTTATAAGTAATTAAATTGGTCAACAAAGACTATTATACCCTTCTAATAATAAGGGGGCCGGTTTTGGTAGTAATGAGTCACCAAACATGTTAACTTGTTAAGTAAATAAAGGTGACTCATAGGTTACTATTTGCTTTAAGTTATAAATATCCTTAAAAGCAAAACCAATCTCATTTCTCCCTTCCTCCTTCATTTCACACGGTTTCTAAGCCTTCTTCTACCTCTCTTCCTTCTGTTCTCACGGTAATGCTACAGCAACAGCACCAAAGGCCATCTTCCATTGCCAATATTTCTTGGCTCACTTAACCAAATCAAAAACAAACACCACCATTCTCTCCCTCTCATCAAGCTCTTCATTTTTACCTTCTCAAAACTTCAAGAGCCCCATTTCGGTGCCATGGAGTTCCACCATTGAAGGAGCTTGAGCTTGTCTTTCCATCATATTATTGATCTCCTTTGCTTCTAGGTAAGGAATCTCAAAGAAAAATCAAGTTTCCTCCATGTGTTTTGTGTGTGACCGAAAATACTCATTGATGGAGCTCTTTGTGTGACTTTGTTCTAGCTTCATTCCAATCTCTTATGGACTAGGTGGAGTCCTCTCTTCATAGATATTCAAACTCCCTTCAAAGACCAAGGTAAAACAACTACATTAATGTTTTTGAAATAATGTAAACCTAGGGTTTACAATGAGATGAAGCATAAAGCTTATATACTCATTTCAATGTTGGTATATTGTTTAGTAGTTGACAAGGAATGAAATGCCTTATCGGTTTTATGAGGAAACAAGAAAGAAGTTTGGTGGTGGAAAAGAGGTAAATATACTAACCTAATGTGGTTTAATGCCTTAGGAGAAATGAGCTTATAATGCTTGTTAAAACTACCTAAAGAGCAAATGGTGAATGACCTAGTAAGGTGTTCTCAAGGAGACTAGTAAAAGAACATATGTATTGGTGTATGTATTTGCAGGTCAAAGGCATTATTGATGTGGGAAATTCAGTGTTTAAGGTTATGCAATTTAAGGGCCAAAGAGCCATGTTGTTTAAGGGCCTAAGTGCCAAGCAATTTAAGTTATGCACTATATTGTGATGTAGTGCTAAATGTGTGAAGTCTTGTGTATAAAAATGTGTTTGATGGATTTTAGGTGTTCTTGAATGAAATAAGGTAAAAACCTAAGTGTTTGGATGTGAGTAAATACAAGAGAAGCTATGGCCAAATTTGGGGAAATGTGTGAGAAGTTCTAAGTGTTTTCAGAAAGTTTTGGTGAACTAGGAAGTATTAAAGGTGAACAAATGTTTCACTAAGGAAGAAAACGTGCATTAAGGTGTTACAAGGATTAGGTGCTATCTTGGAAGTTTTAGGAATTTAATGAGTGTTTTAGGATGTAATAAAGTCTAGGAGAAGTTTGTTTAAAGTTTGGGTAAAGTTGATGAATAAGGAGGGAATGATGTTTAGGTAAGGTTTTGAGAAAGGAATTCAAGAAGTTGTGAAAAGAGGATTTGGTTAGTAAGAGGAGATGCTTGGGAGATGATGTTATGAAGGTGAAGAAGCATTTTAGTGTAGAGGTCATTATAGGTGAAATACCACCTAGAAATCTTAAGGAGAAAACATTCCAAGTGCTAGGAATTTTGTAAGAAATTTGTGAATGATAAGATGGTTTTGGTGAGAGATTTAAAGAGCTTAGCACATGTCTAAAGGTGTGTTTGATGTGCCAAATGATGTGAGGAAACATTATGAGGCTTTAGGAGAAGTTTGGTGAAATTGGTTAAGTGTTTAAAGACTTGGAAATTGAATGTTTTGCCGTGTCCGAACTTCCGTCCGGACATGGAAGTTCGGACAGGCTCTGTTGGGTTAAAGGATTTTCTCATTCATGAACTGTGTCCGAACTTGGGAAGTCCGGACACAAGTTCGGACGTGTGTATGGTTTTCAGTATTAGGTCGCGGCTTGTGTCCGAACTTGGGAAGTCCGGACACAAGTTCGGACAAGGCGCTGTATGGACCAAAAACATTGTTTAAGGTATGGAAATGATGTGTAATGATGGGGATTGATGGTTAATGATGTTTTGAGGTTGTTAAGGACTTGTTAGGTGAGTTTTAATGACAATTAAGTGGGTTAAAAGTTGTATTAGAATGTGAGAGTAAAACAAGTTAAAAATGTTAAGTTATGTAACCAAGTTAACGGGGAAAAATTGTAAGCATTAGACATTAAATAATCAAGCAACCCCGATGTTAATATAAACACATGTGATGTTAACAGTTGTTCGAGAATTGCTCGAGGAACATAAGTGGACGTGGTAAGATGGACTCCGGTGACAGGTATGGTTTTCTTGCAACCTGTGTCCTACCGGATTACACCGGCTTGTATGCCAATATGTTTTCTTGAGTGTTTGCCACCTTGTAAGATTAAAACATGTAATGAGTTTATAGTAATTCATTTATGTGGCGAATTTGGCCTCCGATACCATTTAACCTCAAGTATGTGTTAAACCTTAGCTAACCAAAACTAGGAACACATGAGTGATCGGTATACGGAGTTGACGGCCCAAACCTTGGGAACGTGCTAACCACGGCTATGTGTGAGTTAGTTGGATAATGTTGTTGTATGCAAGTGTGTGAACCTCCCTTGTGTGCTTAACTCGGTTATGATACCGTATGGTGTGTGGATGTGGTAGGCTCCATAATGGATCTCTAACTACTTATTTATAAGTGTATATGTACTAATGGGGGGGGTGAGGAGTCCGGTTGTTCCGGCCACGCGTGTGATGGGACGGGAGTCGATATCATATCCGGTTCGGCTCTCTTGGTGTATGTATAGGTGGTATTCCAATTTGGTTTCTACCTTCCCTTAGCTTATCCAAAGCTAGTTACTGACTCACGTCGGGCCACAGGGGCATACGAATGTTATTTCGGTGTGCTTGGGATTACTATATCCGACACACCTTGGGTTTAAGTTAACCGTTCTATATAACTGGACGGTAACGAGGTTGGTAACGAGCTTAACATGGGATTGGCAAAAATCCCTAGGCTCACATGGTATACTAACTATGGTGGAAGGTTCCTTGTGAGAACCGATTTTATGGTGTTATGTAATGTTATGGTGCTATGCAAATTCCCTTGCTATGCTACGGTATACATATATATATATTGGATGTTTTAAAATGAATGGGATGTTATCATGTGTACGCCGAAACAAGAAAGGTGTTGTTATGTTTTATTATGTGAGAAATGAGATATGTTGTAGGATATGGAGTGTGTGGATCATGGAAATGAATCCCAGTTTGTGACAAGAGGCGTTCAAGGATAACCCGATTAATGGGTACATGTCGTTCGTTAAGGAAGTAGCTCCGTTTTAGAGGAGAGCCACTCTAGGGTTTAAGGAATCATTGAATGGTTGGTTAAGTGTGGATGTGTTGGTCATAGGTTGAGCCCATTGAGGCGAAATGTTATGTGTTGAATGTTTATGGCTTGTATGCATGATTTAAATATAATCAACTGCATGCTAAGATGACAATTAGTTGTGCGTGGCCCGGTAGCATGTGGGCTGCGGGATTACCATACCAGCAAAGGTGCTGAGCCCCTTGGGGGCCACCCTTTCTCTCCTTTTCTATTTCAGGTACAAGGAGCTGGAAGCCGTCGAGAGTAGGACGAGAGTAGGACGGGGTAGATGTTTATACATGGGTAGCCATTTAAATGGCGTAAGCATTGTAGGCGTAGTAAGACCGAAATTGTTATCGGCATTAGTTTGTAAATAATCGGTACTGTTGGAATGTAATAAGTATATGGGTTGTTGATAAGGGAAGCAAATGTAACGTGTAGTTGCTCGGGAGTCTAGTCCATCAGACCGATACAAAGTACATGTATTAGCCTTGTTAGCCACGTGGGTGGTTAACGGCGTGTAACACCATTGAATTAAGTAATGTGATGAGTTGAGATTTCCGCTGCAGTTTAATGTTATGTGTATGGCGGTAGTTGGGGTGTTACATATGATGAAAATTATGTGATTGTTTTAATCATCAAAAGGAACAAAGGGAATTTTGAGTGCTATACATGCTTAAGCATGTTGTGTGGTATTTGAGTATAAGAATATGACAGAACTAAGGAGTCAATAAGTTTAAGAACATATAAGAATGATCTATTGGATCTTTGGAATGAGGTAAGCCATGTATTCTAATAAAAAAGATGCATGGGAACTTTGGGGACAAAGTTCTTTTAAGGGGGTAGATTGAGATACCCCAAAGCTAAGTATGCTAAGTAAAAATCAATATATGATGTAGTAAGGCTAAAATATGCCTTAGGAAGATTGGTAGACAATTTAAACCAAGGAAACACAAGAAAACGCCTTAAGGGCAATTTAAGCAAAAATGTGCTCTAAGCTTGGAGTGACTTTAATTAGCACCCAAATATCATTATAAGACTTTATTAACATGCTAATGGACATGTTAAATCAATTACTAAAGAAACCCAAGCTCGAAAACAAGCTTAAACATAAAATGTGCTTTAAGACTCCTTAAAGCACCTTTTTGAGAAATTGTCTTAGAAATGAGTTTTGAGTGGCTAAATGCCCATGATTTCACCTTAATCAACATGTGTGCTAATTAGTATCACATTAGGAAGTTTAAATCAATGGGAAATCAAAAATTTCACAAATATGTGCACTTTTGTGAATAGTGCCAAATAGTGCCTAGTTTAAGTTTTAGTCAACATAAGTCAATTAGTTGGTCAACAAAGACCATGTTAGCCTTATCAAATGAGGGGGACAGTTTTCTAAGGGATGAGTCATTAAAGAATTCATCAAATAAGAAAAGAAAAAGGGAAGAAAAGTGAAAGAAAGACTATTTACCTTTTATAACAAATATCTTCATTTAAGCCCACCTTTTTCTTCTCTCTCTTCATTTCTCCTTCCTCCATCGGTTTTTCTTCCCCTTACCAGCTCCAAAACCGAGAGAGCTCCATCCATGGTGCCTCTACCTTCAATTGCTCACCAAATGTTCATCTTCTTGCTCCAACATTGAAAAATACGCATAGATTTCCTCTTAGTTAGATCAAGGCCTTCATTCCTATCTTTTCAAATCCTCCAAAGCTCAAGTTTAGGTGCCATGACAAAACTCCATTGATGGAGGAAAATCAAGTTTGAAGAGCCCATTTGGTTCTCCATTCATTCAAGTAATGAAAAGTAAGAAAACCCATGTTTCCACCACTTCTTCTACATGGCCGAAATTACTACTCATGGGGCCTTCATTTTTATCCATTGTTCTAGCTTGATTCTATTCTCCAAGGGCTAGAGGAGGGTCCTTCTTGATTCATATCCAAGCCTTCCTTAAGACTTCAAGGTAAAATATTCATTTTAAGACCTTAAAACACATTTTAACCTAGGGTTTACTCCTTAAGGTTAGTGTATTATTTAGCACTCATGAGAGCCATGTATATTGATTAGAACATTGGCAAGGGGAAATTTAATGGTGGCCGAGATTTCCAAGGGAAGAAGCCTAAGGAGAAAGTTGAGAGAAACTTGAGAAAAACAAGGTAAATTGCTTAACTAATGGTGGTTTAAGGTTTAAGGGATGGTATTTAGATAAGTACTAATGTAGCTTAAAGCCTACATTATGTAATGGGTTTATATGACTAGGAAAAAGAATTTAAACAAGCTTATGAACTTGTGATTAAGGAGCCAATGGAAATAAGTTAGTAGAAGATAAGCTTAATGTGGATTAAAAGAACACTTATATTGCTATGGGAGCATTGTTGTGTGTATTTGCAGGTTGAAAGCTTTTACATGTGGGAAAATTCAGTGTTTAAGTTTAAGTCATTTAAGGGCCTAAGAGCCATGTCATTTAAGAGCCTTAGTGCTATGCAATTTAAGATATTGCACTATATTGAGTTTATTATGAATGAGTTGATTTGGGTGAGAAAAATAAGATGAGAAAGGACTTGATGTGTGTGAGGGTTGAATGAGGAAAAACAATGCATTTGGGCATGATAATATACTAGAGGAGCTATGGCCAAATTTGAGTAGAAAACAAAGTCTTTAAGTGGTGGTGGTGAGTTAATATGCCCTAGGATTCACTAGGGATCATTCTGAGGAATTTGAGTGGAAATGAGTTAACTAAGGAGTTCTGAGTTTTAGTATGGCCTAGAGATGTTAGGAGGAATTAGAGGATTGGTGGGTGTATTATACACCCAAAATCATGTTATTTGGAATGTTAAGACTTGAGCAAAAATCTAGAGGAAATGATGTATAATCTTTTGAGGTGATTTAGGTATGAACTTGAGAATATAACAATGAGAGATCTTGGTGGCTTGTGAAAGTGATGAAGATGCTAGAAGTTGATTAATAAGGTTCTAGTGGAAGTAATGAGTGGACTTGGGTGATAAAAGAGAGAATTTCAAGGGAATGTTGTAAATTGTCAAGGAAAAAGACTATGAGTGTATAAAGAGGGTATGACCGTGAGAATGGTGAGTAAGTTGAGTAAAAGAGATGTAGATGCCTAAGGAGGGTGTAGGATGGTCAAGGTAAAGAAGAGTAAGGTTAAGGTGCTAAGAAGATGAGAAGAAATGTATAGATAAGTTCATGAGTTTAGGTTGATGAGTAACAATGGAAAAGAGAGGAATTGTGCATGGACATGTAGATAACCTTGGAAGGTTTAGCAAAGCAAAGATGGGATGTAATAATGCTTAGGGAGAAGTCATATGGATTGGAAAGGAAACACTTTGGATAATTGGAGTCTTAGACAAAATTTACATGTTGGAAATATAAGGAAATAGTAACAAGTGTTAGGAATTTCTTGTAAGAATTGAGAAAATGGTTAAGGAGGTTTTAGATGATGTTCTAAGGTGAGTTTAAGTGCCTATATGGTATTAAGACATAATGGGACACTTGTGGAAAAAGTTTGGAATTGAAAGAACCATTTAAGAGGAAAATCTGTAGTGGACCGACCCACGGTCCGACCCAGTTTTGGGTCGGTCGGACCATGTTAAGCCAGCCAGAATGTCTCTGGACTGGACCGACCAGAGGGTTTTGGGTCGGTCGGCTTAGCTTTGGTCGGTCGGGAGAATTTTAGAAGACGGGAAAATTTCTGTAATGGACCGACCCAAGGTGTGGGTCGGTCGTGGGTCGGTCTAAGAGAATTGTTCGAACCAGAAAATACTGGAATGGACCAACTAGGGGTTGGGTCGGTCGGTGGGTCAGTCGACCTTAAGACTAAAAAAAAGGAAAGAAACCCTAAGAGAGTTTTATGGTATTAAGGGTACCCCATTAAGGGGGCAATGATTATGAGAGGTATAAAGACCTAAGGGATTAAGTTAAGTAAGTTGAATTAAGTTAAGTGATTAACAACCTAAAACTGAATGAATGTTTTAGGACTGGGGATTTGGACTCCGGAAGAGAGTAAGAAAGCCGAACGACCAACGGTGAACAGTACAGTTCTTCTTGTGACCTGCTTGCTAACGAGGTGTCCCTCGGCTTGTGTGTGCTATTGTCTTTGTGTGCTCACTAAACAAGATAAAGCATGCAAATCGGAACATTATGTTTATTGTATTGTTGTGTGATGTTTGAAAACTAAACAAACTTACCGTGAGAACCTACTAACTAACGTTTAGTAAGGAATTGAGTGAGACTAAGGAACGCTCCCTAATATTAGTTGTTAATAACCGAAAGAGGTTTAACCAACAAACATTGTCTTGAGACTTCTACTAACTGGAACTTAGGGGGGAGTGAGGAACCCGGGCTGACTCCGGTCATGCATGCTAAGGAAAAGGGGGGAGATCTAAAGTCAGATCCGATGCAGCTTAAGGACTTGTCTATCTAGCAGACCGACTTTAAGGTGTTTCGAACTTGTTGCTAGGGTCGGTTGCCGGCTCAGCTACATTGGACATCCAGACCAAGGTAGGAGGCATTAAGATGGTGCGGTAGGATAACCTAAATCCTAAATTATAAGATAAGTTGTTTATTCAACCAATGGAGTTAATAGCTCAATGGCTAGGGTTGCTTTTGACCCGACAAAAATAAACATTGAGGTAAGATACAATCATTTCTATTTAAGAGTGGTTTGTATTCTAAGATTAAGATAAGGTTTGAGGTAGGTTGAACCATTCCTATTTAAAGGATGGTTTGCAATATAAGACTAAGATAAGCTACATCCATTCCTTTTAAAGGATGTTGTTTTCGAAGACTAAGATAAGACTAAGATTGAGGTAAGATAAAGATGGACTAAGATTAAAAGGAAACGTAACTTAAGGAGTGAAAAAATTGACTCACTAATTAAGGGAACGCATTTAAGTCGTTCATTGTGTTTGAACTTGATTGTTCATAATTGGTTTGTTGTTTATGTACTTTCTATTATGTGGTGCATCTAATCAACCTCCATGCTATCGACAATTAGTCGTTGTTGTAGCCACGTTAGCTTGGGGGCCATGAGAGGATCGTACCAGCATTCGTGCTGACCCCCTTTGGGGGCTGTTTTTACTACACACAGGTGAAGTCAGGAGGCGGCGTCACGAGAGTAAGATGGGTACAAGCGTTCGGGTTAAGTGTGGCCTACGAGTTGTGCATGTACACTCGTAAGGCAATTTGAGTTAGTAAGATGTATAGGATGTGAGGGGATTGTAAGAAGGATATGTAATTGGTCAAGTTTGTATTGTACTAACGTTCGTGGTATATTCTGTAGTCAGACCATGGCAAGGTCCTGGAATGTATTTGAATCCGCGAGAGAGTTGTATATATGGTGATAAGTTGTGATAACCACGATTGGATCGAGATGGGTGTTTACATAAAACGTCTTGCAACTTCTGCTTTATAAAACGCCTTAACAAAACCAAATGAATCTCAGAAAAGCTACCTTGAACCTCAAGAGAACATAATCACCATTATTGTTTCAAATTAGGTGCCGTTCGTTTACGGCTGGCAAGAAAGCTGCAGAGATTAACCTCACTGGATTAATCTGGTTGCCCAAATCCAGAAGAAAATAAGCTGTTCGTTACGGGCTTGAGGTTGTGAGACGGGGTTTGTAAAAGTGGCATAAGCAAAAGACTTCTCTGCCCCCACTCACTCCTCAGTCATCTTTCTTCTTCTCATCTTCCTCCTTCTAATCTGATTTCTCTCGTAATCGCCTCCACCCCCAAAAATGTCGGACCACAAACCAACTAAAAATCGAACAAAATCCCCCACATTCTTCAACCTTCCTCATCGATCAAATTTTCCTCAATTCAAAATATACCCTACAGGTGAATTCGACCACAAACCGAAGTGGACATTATCCACTATCTTTCCCTCTACGCTCTCGGTTCTTTTCCAGAGAACAAACCTACCCGACATTTTTCACCAACCTTGCTGTTTGAGACTCATCCTCCATTCACCTCCTCCTCCGGTCCTGAGAATTGAAGCTCTAAACCCATCTTCTCTTTCTCTATCGATCTTCCCCTAAGAACCTATCCTTTCGGTTTCTCCTTTCTTACCCCAATCTCCTTCGTTCTCAAATTTTCTTCAGAAATCAAAGAAGACTATCAGAAAATCAGTAAACCCCAAGTTGCAATGATCGTTCACTAGAGAGGTAAGATTGGCAATGCACCAGCGGGCTCTCACATTCATCTTCAACCAGATGAAAAATTCCTGAAACGCGGCAGAACCCGCGTCTGTGTATTAGCCCTGAAATATGGTTAATCTCACATTCATCTCCAGCCATAGATGAAAAAAACAGAAGATTCATCTCCCCAAAGACATTAATCTCCCTAACGAACGGGGCCTTAGACCACTAGCTGTAGCAATCTTCTTATTAGGCAGACAGCACCATCCACACATCAGCTGCTTACTGCTAGATAATTACTGCAAAGCAATAGAGCAGGCTTCCTCAGTTACCTAAATCATAAGTTCAGTATCTAATGAAAGGTACAATTAATGAAATAAAGAAACAATCAAACGAATAGACCTAGCACCCATTACCCTTCTTAGCATCTTCATCCTCTAATTAATTGCTAAAAATAGATCATACTCTAAAGCAAAACATTTAACTAGTATACATAGTAATGACTGCCTCTGATAAAGTCTCAAGTTCAAGGTCAGAATTCCGAAAACAACAGTTCTTTGTATATGAATCCACTTTTTTAGACTATATTTGAGAGCACTTAAAGACGCCAAACATAAAATTACTGAGCCTATAATACCACTAATAATGGTCATATTAGTTACACTTCTAGACAAGTAGCAGATGATTGTAAAAATGACTGTCATCATAAAACCTCACTGTATTTATACATCGATATACACATATACAATTCTGCCAAATAGATGTCAAAATATTTCAATAAGTGTTACTAAAATGGCAGTTCACCCCTTAGCAGTTTTGAAGCTTACATATGAATGTCATCCTTTGAACAAACGAAATGCACAACTCACATGAGTAACTTCATCCTTGGCTTGCTGAAACCAGTATATAGCAGCATCAAAATGTCCATGCTTCCAATGGTATATGCCAGTAATCAAATATAGCAAAGAAAAGTTAATAACATGACATTTTTATACAGTTTTCACCGAGCTAAGCTGACAGTAGAACTTCATTCACTTCATATCTGCTAAAGAAAATTCTTAGGGAAACTTGTTGTTCTATATCAGAGAAACACTACCTAATCACCCAGAATTGTTCACTTTCTACTTCCCACTGCTTCACTTGTTTTTTGAGACAACACTGCTTTGAGTCAGTCTAGTATTATAAAAAAAAACTCAAACAAGTTCAGTAATCCTTTTCAGTTTATAACTTACAACCGCTTAGAAGTACTAATGGACATTAAACCAGATTAGCAGATATTGCAAGCATCACAAACAATCTGACTGTGAGTTTTCTAGTGAACTGATCATTCATACATTCATCAAAACCAGGTGACGCAGGAAGAGTATCAGCCCACTGGCCTAACACTCATACATTCAAGTAGGTCGTGACACCTAAACTGGACATGACATTGTATAACTTTCAAACGGTGGCAAATGGTTTTAGTAAACTTTGAGACGAATATTTAGGATAAGAGACCCACATCCTGAATTTCAAGTAGCTAGATGAAACAATTTTATTTTCCTAGTGGTCAAGAGACTACAAAAACAGTAGTATACCTGATCAAGAGACATATCTATCCTGCTGCTTTTGAAGAAGCTTTGCCAAAAACTTGGAATCCCGATACACATTGCCCGTCTCCTCTATATCCGCCTAATGAAAGAAAAAGTCATGAAATCAGTGATTAATGGAACACAATAATATCTTGCATTCAGTGAGTCAAATATTAATCAACCAGGATTAGTGATCATTTATTTCTATCTCAGTTTATACTACCTTGCAGAGTGTTATCTACGTCATTCATCCTAGCAATAATACTAGTGCATCCACAACCTCTAAACAACCAGAGTGAGTGAAAACAGAGACATAGAGCATGTATATATGTTCTTTGGTCGCCAAAGACAAGAAGATAAGTTCAAGTAAATTACCAGAGTCGTAATGAACTATTCTTCAGCCCCATCTTCACCACGAGGAAAACCTTAAGATATATAGTTCCAATGTAAGACTATAGAATCCACAAGGAAGTTAATATATATTCACAACATATGTCTAACTCATTCCTTGCAACAACTACATATATATCTCTACTACTAATTTATTAGCGTAGGCAGAGAAGAAGACAGAACAGATAGAGACATGATGAAATTCTCTCAACGGTAAGCAGTGAGAAACAAGAAGTTGGTCTGAATAAAGCCTGATAATCTCTCCAACTTGTGCAATTCCACCCTGCTAGCTAGCTTGCTTGTCTGTTCCCCATACTACTACAGATACTGCATACAACACACAAGAGGAACAGGAAAAGGAGTATATACAACTATTACAAATTAATTTCAAAATCCTGATTTCCTATAGCTACTAGCTAGGTAGCTACTTTTTTGTTATTTATACCAACGACTGCTATAAGTAATCATTAGCTAGTTAATATTCTATAAATTATAAATATAACTCCAAATGGTTGGAGTGGAGATATTTTGATCTCCGAAGAAAACTCTAACCATATCAGTGGTTGTCGATCAAAAAAATAATTGAGTTTTTGATATCGTCATCTTCCTTCTCCTCATGACACTAATGATAAGGTTTTGTTGTGTGTGTTGAAGTCATAATTAAGTTTTGTTTGACACATCTTGGCTTGGCTTTTTCACACACTAAAGTAATATAAACAATCAGCAGCGCCTCGACTTGATGTGTTTCTGTTTTGCTAGCTAGCTTCTAGATATTTCTTTTCTTGCTCTCCCACACCCTCAGTAGTCTTCTCTTCTCATCCAATAACCCTACCCTACACTACAATATACAATTATCTGACCTTTAATCCTTTAACGAAACGAAAGAGCACCTGATCTCACAATTAATCCTTCATTCTTCACCCACACGTATATAATTAATCAGCAAGCTCGTTCTCTTGACCCCGACCACTGTTTGTTACTTTTACTCCAATCAATCAGACTTTGTCATATATACATGTAGCTTTTAATAATGTTCTTCATACTATCTCATTCTTTCATTTATAATAATCTGATCATCCATCTTTGATCCCTCTTTTTCAGCATCTCTTTCTCAATCCACCTATACATATATATATAGTGCAAGAAGCTAGACCTTTTTCTATTATATATCAATCCATAGTTCATCACCACCACCAACAACAACAAGAAAAACCAGTATGGTGGGTAATGATGACCATAACAATTACAAATCATCATCGACTCAGCACATGGCGGCTTCCATGTCAAGAAACTACTAGGTCACAAGCGAAGACACACACATAGTATATATATATATATATATATTTTTGATAGATTGTCATTGTAGGTAAAACTCCAAAAGGAAGTAAAATGATCGATGAACAATATTGGATCCTTATAAGCTACATAATCATTGACTATTTAGAACTATCTAGCTAGATATCATCAATACGCGTAATGAAATAAGATGCCCAACATATGATTAAGTAAAGCTGATTTGATATTTGGGCTGTTGATCAGGAGTAAACAACCCAAATTCTACTCAACACCAGCTGCTTTTTCATTCTCGTCAAACATAGCAAATAGATATGTATCTATAGCTTTCCCACTCTTCCTCAGCGTCCCATTACCGACATGACTAATCAAATTCTTATAGTAAGTGCTAGCATTCTCCAGCGTTGCTGCATCACCACCCGCAGACGTCCATCCACTCTCTGACACACAATTTGAACAGAGATTTAAGTGACCAATTAGGGCTCTAATCTCAAACAAAGAAAAGAAACAAAAAACAAACCCAACGGATACACACCTGCTCAAAAACCTATCTGTCGATTTCTAGGGTTCTAGCTATTAGAAGAGAGGAAAAAAAGTTTAAGCAACAGGACAGGAGAAGAATGTTAGGATGTAATTATTTATTCTCATATTATTATAAGGGTAGAACCGGGTCCGGTCTGTGGTCGGGTTCTATTAGGTTGTATCTAGTATATTAGTAAGGTTAGATTAGTGAGTAAACTGTGTGAGTATATGTCGAGTCCGACGCTGTGTCGTCTAAGTCTAAAAAGTTCTAGTCTTCTTCCTTCTGAAGCTCTTCCTTCCTTCTTGTAATCCTTCCACGTTGAGTATGAATCAATGGAATCCTTGTTTTAGATGAAATCTTATCATGGTATCAGAGCAGTGATTCCATTTTTCGATCCCAAATCTTTTCTTTGATCTCAATTTCGACACCCTTTCTTTCCCCTCTTTTCGAGCCTCACAAATTGACCTAAATCGCCTGATTCCATGGCGAACGAAGAGGATCCATCAAAGAACAAGGAGAAACTTAAGGATGCCGAAAATCCAAATAGTTCTGGTTCCGATGCTGGGATCCAATGTGGAGCCCCGTTGTATCTCAGTAGCGCGGACAACCCTGGGCTACTCTTGGTGAATAAATTCGACGGCCGTGGCTTCGCATGTTGGAAAATGCAGATGACGATTGCTCTCAGCTCCAAGAACAAGATGGTTTTTGTCAATGGAACCTTGAAGAAAGCCACGGAGAATCCAGTCGAAGCGCAAGCATGGTTCAGGTGCGACTCGATGGTTCGAGCTTGGATACTGATGGCTCTGGAGAAGAACATCGCAGAGACGGTTTTGTTCGCTCCCACGGCTGCACATTCCTGAAAACAACTATGTTCAAGATACGATGGGGCGGACGCGGCACGAACTTATGAACTAGAGCATAGATTGGCTACGACTACTCAAGGAAATGATACGGTGACTGATTACTTCAACAAGATCAAGAAGATATGGGATGAGCTCGATGCTAGCGAGACAGTTCCCAGTTGTGAATGCCAAAACTGCACTTGCGGGGCTTCAGATAAGTTTGGGGAATACGTCCGAAAGGGAAGAGCCACTAAATTCTTGATGGGATTAAGCGACAAATTCGCTGCCATTCGCGGGAATGTGCTGATGATTTCTCCCCTTCCCTCGATTGAGTCGATTTTCTCTCTTCTGATCCAAGAAGAGCGAACCAAAACACTCACGACTGCTAGTTCTACCGATGGATCAGGAAATTCTTTGTCATTTGCGGTTGATCAGAACAAAAGAGGGTTGGGAAACCTTTCCAGGCCAACACCAGACGAACCAACATGCAGTGTAGTCATTGCAACAAATTAGGCCATACGGAAGATCGGTGCTTCCAGAAAATTGGATTCCCACCAGGATGGAGGAACCCCAAAGGCAAGAAGAGCAACACTAATGCAGTTGGCACATAAGAGATAAAAGGTGAAGAGATGAGTGGGATTCCTCAGAAAGATCCTTTTGGGGGAATACTTTCAGCGGACCAATGAACAAGCTATACTATACATCAGTAAGTCACACCCGAACAACAAGGATGTGCAACCTACTGAGTATTCAAACTGTGGCTTTGTTGGTAACAATCCTTATTCCTCCTTCTGCTTAACTGGTTTTAATACAATTGATTTCCTTAATGTGCGTTCTTTTAATGCTACTGGTTGTGTGGAGAATCTGTGTAAGCATGATGTGAGGCCCCCTGATTCAGCTGTTAATTTAAAAAATGTGAATACCTGTGATGCAGAACAGAAAGGTTATTGTATGAATTTTTCTGCCTCTTCTATTGGTTTAGAAACCTGATTACTTCTAGTGCAAAGAATCAGAAACATGATGTTTTTGCCATTTATGATTGGATTATAGACTCAGGTGCCTCAGACCATATGTGCGGAGATTTAAAATTGTTTAATAAATATCATGAATTAGACAAACCTCATACTATGGGCATGCCCGATGGGCATCCTCAACTGGTAAAAATTATAGGAGAAGTCAGAATAGACTCTATGTTTGTTTTGAAAGGTGTTCTGTTCGTTCCCTCATTTAGATTCAACCTTATATCAGTTAGTAAGCTCTCTAAGGATTTGAAGGGTCAGCTTCTGTTTAACTCACAAACTGTTTTTATTAGGACTTTGAGAGGAGTCAACCCATCCGAATTGGAAAGTTATACAAGGGGCTTTATGTCTTGGATTGGAACTATGATAGAAGAAATCAAGAAGATCATACTTCCTTAGCATGTAAAAATAAGCTTGTTAGTCTTGGTTTTGATTTTCATGACAAAGCTAATCTTTGGCATCATAGGTTAGGTCATGTGCCCAAAGATAAGCTCTTGAAACTTGATCTCATTGATTCTTTGTATAAGGATAAGCAACTCGTTTGTGAGTCATGATGTAGGTCCAAAAGTCATAGGCTTCCTTTTACAAACAGTAGCATTAAAGTCGTGATGTTTTTGATCTAATACATGCTGATTTGTGGGGACCGTACAAGACCAAAACTCATGATGGAAATCTTTACTTTCTCACTATTGCTGATGAAAAGTAGGGCCACATGGACTCATTTGTGTTCTAGCAAGACTGAATCTTTCAGCATAATCATTCTTTTTTTCAAAATGGTTGAAACTCAATTTCAGAAAAAGTGGTAAGTTCTAAGAACCGACAATGCTTATGAGCTTGGAAGTTCCAATATGCTACTGATTTTCTTAAAAGGAATGGAATAATTCATCAAACCACGTGCGTTTATACTCCACAACAAAATGGTGTTGTGGAGCGTAAACATAGGCACATCCTTGAGACAGCAAGGTCCCTTATGTTTCATTCTGGTCTGCCCTCGAAGTTTTGGGGGAGAAAGTGTGCTGACTGCCACTTACCTAATAAACAGAATGCCTCTGAGCAGTATAGACAACAAAAGTCCTTTTGAAATTGTTTATCAGACCAAACCAGATTATTATGAGCTAAAATGTTTTGGTTGTTTTGTGTTTCGCTAACATAAATAAGTCTCAACATGACAAGTTTGCCTCTAAGTCTGTTAAGTGTATATTTCTAGGATATCTTCAAGGGAAGAAAGGATACAAACTTCTGGATTAGATAATAACAAAATCATTTACAATCGTGATGTCGTTTTTCATGAAAATCTTTATCCCTTTATGAGTAACCACTCCTTGGACAATGATAATGGGAACGGTTCTGTTTCTTTTGAAAACACTGATATGTTTGTTTATGAGTCTGATGGCAATACTCCAAAAGAAACAGAGAATGATTTGAGCAGGAAAGTTTCTCCCAGACAAATGCCGTCAAATGATTTCTTGAATGTTGAGGAGCCAGATTAGACCACTAAATCCACCGATGCTGAGACAACTGAATCTCATCCAGTAAACCCATGGGACATGAGCAGCAGAGTGAACACGAAGGTGTAGAGGAAGAAGCAGTTCTCAGGCGTTCCAGCAGAGAAAGAAACCCACCCAAGCATCTGGAAGACTACATTGTAGGACAAACTTCAGCCCACGAAAAAGATAAGCTTCCTTCTGACCTTTTCTCATAAATTTTACTAGATAGAATATCAAAGGCTAACTGCATGACTTCTAGATTTATTGAAACTCTCAGACTGACTTCAAACTGATTTCTCTGGATGAAAGGGATACCATTGTTTCATCTGTTCTTATTGGGCAGAATCACTGTTTCTTTCCTGATCAGAGACTTAGTCATACTTGTCTTAGTGTTAACATGCATGAACACTGTGAACCTACCTTGTTTGTTGAAGCTGTGAAGGATCCTAAGTGGATAGATGCTATGACTGAGGAATTTAAAGCACTGGATAGAAACAAAACATGGGATATTGTTGACTTACCCCTAGGAAAGAAGGCTGTGAAGTGCAAGTGGGTCTATAGAGTTAAACGTCATGCAGATGGGTCCTTAGAAAGATATAAGGCTAGGTTGGTAGCTAAGGTTTCACACAAAAGTATGGTGTTGATTATTTAGAAACCTTTTCCCCTGTTGTCAAATTCACTACTATAAAGGCCTTAGTTTCAGTTGCTGTAAAAATGAATTGGAAGATAACACAGTTAGATGTCAATAATGCATTCCTTCATGGGGATCTCATAGAGGATGTTTATATGGAGATTCCTGAAGGACATGCTTTAGAACATTCGGGTAAAGTTTGTAAATTAAGGAAATCTTTGTATGGATTGAAACAAGCATCTAGACAATGGCATCAAAAGTTGAGTGATTTTCTTAAAGGTCAAGGTTTTAGACAATCCATGAATGATTACTCGTTGTTCATTAAGAATTCTGATGGGAGAGTTTGTTTCTTTGCTGTATATGTTGATGGTATCCTTGTGACAGGTGATGATGTTGAGCTTATAATCTGTTAAATTAGATCTTAACCGAAGGTTTAGAATCAAGGATTTGGGTAGCTTAAGTCATTTCTTAGGCATGCAGTTTCTGCACACATCAGATGGCTTGATTCTATTACAGAAGGCTTATTGTGAGAACTTGCTGTCTGAATTCGATTGTTTGAACAGGAAGGCTGTAGCTAGCCCTTTGGATGTTAATGTGAAATTAAGAAGAGGAGAGGGAAAGCCATTAGACAATCCTAGCATTTATAGGAGGCTTGTTGGAAGGCTTAGTTTTCTTTCTCACAGTAGGCCAGAGATCTATGTTTTCCATACAGGTCCTGAGTCAGTTCTTAGACTGCCCCACGGACTTACATTTTAAGGCTGCCTTACATACATTGTGTTACATTAAAGGAACGTTAGGCTATGGTTTACTTTTTAATGACAAGAAAGATTTCAGTTTACTAGCATATTGTGATGCTGATTGCGCTAGTTGCCCAAATACTAGATGATCAATTAGTGGTTATTTTATTTGCTTGGGTGGCAGTCCCTTGTCTTGGAAATCTAAGAAACAAACAAGTGTTGCTTTGTCCTCTACAGAATCTGAATACCGGGCTATGCGACAAGTCACTGCTGAATTGAGTTGGTTGACAAGATTGCTGAATGAGCTTGGAGTTTCAGACATTGAACCTGTGCCCGTGAGATCAGATAGCCAAGCAGCTATACACATTGCGAAGAATCCAGTTCTGCATGAGAGAACAAAACATGTGGAATTGGACATACATTTTGTGAGAGAGAAGCTGCAGGCTGGGTTGATCACGGTTGAGTTTGTTAGCTTCAGACATCAGGTTGCGGATCGGTTGACTAAGTCACTTCCTGGAAATCGTTACCCCTTGCTGATAAAGAAGATGGGTTTAAAAGATTTTGGTTGAGGCAAAGACGGTTGATTGTGTGGTCTTCAAATCATACATTCCTTGTATGATTTGAGGGGGGCTGTTAGGATGTAATTATTTATTCTCATATTATTATAAAAGGGTAGAACCGGGTCCGGTCTGTGGTCGGGTTCAATTAGGCTGTATCTAGTATATTAGTAAGGTTAGATTAGTGATTAAACTGTGTGAGTATATGTCGAGTCCGACGCTGTGTCGTCTAAGTCTAAAAAGTTCTAGTCTTCTTCCTTCTAAAGCTCTTCCTTCCTTCTTTTAATCCTTCCACGTTGAGTATGAATCAATGGAATCCTTGTTTTAGATGAAATCTTATCAAAGAATGACTTACTTGTTTACCAAAGACCAGCAAATTCTTCAGGCGACACCACTTGCTTCTTCAGATTCTTCAGTTTAGGGAGCAGCCGAATGACACCAAGTATCAAGACAAAATCGATTCAAGTTTGGGTTTAGGTGTGTGATTGCAACTTGCGAGAACAATTTGTTGAAAGAAGAAGCAGGGAAGGGCGACGGGAGAAGCTGATTACGGGAGAAGGGGAAGCTGATTTCGTAGAGCGGGACGGAGAAGATAATTTCGTAGAGTGACTGGAGAAGATAATTGAAGTTTTAACAACTTGCACAGAAAACAAATATCAAAGTACACAAAACGCAGTCGTTTCCAATTTTTACATACGGTACAGGTCTGTGGGTAAATACCTACGGAATTATTCCGTGGGTAAAAGTGGCTTATGTATGGAGATAACTTACCAGGGTGAGAAACGGTGTCATTTTGCTATTATTTTACCTACGGAAATTTTCCGGGGCTAAATAGGTACGGACATTCCATAGGTAAATGTGCCCTAAGTGTAGCCAAAAACGGGAGAAAAACGCTGTCATTTTCCTATTATTTTACCTACAGAATTTTCCATGGGTAAATAGCTACGGGAATTCCTGGGTAAATGTGGCTAATACGCAGCCCTTCCGGGGTAAGAAACACTGTCGTTTTGCTATTTATTTACCTACAGACTTTTTCGGTGCTCGCGTGGATAAAATAGCTAGGGACTTTCCGTGGGTAATGTGGCCTAACGCAACAATTACCAGAATGAGAAACACTATCGTTTTGGTAATATTTTACCTATGGTGTTTCCGTGGGTAATACCTTCCGTGGGTAAATGTGACCTAAAAGATTTTGTATTTCTGCTGCAATTTTGATTGTTAAGAGGTTAATTATGTGTTTAAGAATTGGGGTGTTTACACTAAATGTGTATGTTAGGCTTTATTCTTTTACATTCATAGTTGATATTAGTTGAATGAAAATTGTGTATAAGAAAAATATAAAGTTAATGCACACATATGAGATTAGAAGAAAAAAACAAATAAAAAACTTGTTTTTATCAAATTGTATCCATCTTCAACTAAACCAATAATAATTGATCTCTAAGTCTGTAAGACGATAATTTTTTGGTATTGCGCCAGCAAATAATTGAACAGGGTGTCCACATTACATTTCTTAGTTTAGGACCCCATGATCTATTTAACCTCCTTACACAATGGATGATGGGAATTCGCTAATAACTGACGAGTTTCCTTTTTAGGTTGAATAAGGAAAAATGACTCATGGAGAACTAGTTTTGATCAAGTGTATAAGTGGACCTAAAAGTATTTGAAGCTACCTAGTTGTTACTTGATACTTGTTTACACTAGCATCAACATTCAACCATTATCGTACAAAAAAAAGGTCCCCTTTATTCCATCAGACGGTCGATGGAGCGGGCATGACACTCAAAATGAGGAGTGGCCACCCATGTGGTAGTCCAGTCATCTTACTTATTTGGTATTTAAGTGAGAAAAAAAATGTATTAAGCAACATATGATTGTAATTTTCAAAATATGAGACCATAATGAAAAAATTTACACCATTGTTCATGAAAATCCAAACTCTTCAAAAAATCAGTCGTAAATATGTTTTGACAAATTTAAATTTTTATATTAGCTACATGTACAATAATGGTGATGCTAGTGTAACCATGTCATTAAGAAGAAGTTAATCATAGTTTTGTATTTCAAAATGTGTACCCTACATGAGGAACCAACAACCTGGAAATAAGATGGCCGATCACTAAGCACCGAGTGCTGGAAGCCAGTTTCCACGTTGGAAACCCCGATCCCTAAGCGAACACAAAACCTGAGACTAGCCGGCCAAAATCAGTCGAGTTTCCCGAGTAGTAACCCCAGGAAATCTCCCCAACCAGCTTCCTACTAACAATGACCCCGCATCTACCAGAGACGGACCTACAATGGTGCTTAGTGTGTATAAACACACATAAAATAAATAATTCTGAAGTGTAACTAATTTATTAGTTTTGACACTAAAGAATTAATATAGAAAATTCATAAGATACCACTAAAAAGTTTGTTAATTCACAAAGACCACAGTTTTTAAAAAGTTTTCCAGATACCACAAAAAATAAATTTAATTCACCAGATACCATAAATTACGAAGCCAAAATATTTTAAGACCAAAATACCCCTACTTGTTAATAACTTAATTCACAAGATACCACATAAATATTATTAATTCACAAAATACCACAAAATTTAATTAATATATATTAAGAACAGTAAAAAATAATAAAAATTTAAGTTTATCATTTTATGTGATAAAACTTTATAAAATAAAAAACTGCACATTAATTAATTTTTGAAAAAAACATAAAAAATATGTATATATCATTTAAAAACTAAATAAAAAATAAAAAACAAATTAAGGGAATGATAACACAAATTTTTATAATACTTTTACTCAATATTTTAGTAATGTAAAATAGTATTATAAAAATTAAATATATATAAAGTAAATTACAAAAAATTAAACAACCATTATATTACTCTATTTTTAATCAAGTTTGAGGCTTCTCTAATATATTATACTTTTTATAATTCTTTAGAGATTCTTTTGTTATATATATGGTATTTATATTGTTTTGAACTTAAACCCATATATAGAGAAATTTAATGTTGTTACTTACTTTTTAAAAAAATATTTTAATAATTTTTGTTTTGAATTAAAATATATAAAATGATATTATAAAAAATGAGGCTATTATACTCATAACTATTGTTTTATTTTTTTGTCCAATTATTTAGCTTGTATATAGTGTATAATATTTTTTTATAATATCACTTTATATATATGTTTAATTCAAAAATACAACAAAAGTTATAATATCACTTTATATATATGTTTAACCCACATATATATATAAAGAAGTTACTTATGCAACTTACTTTTTAAAAATATATTTTTGTAATTTGTGTTGTATTTTTGAATTAAACATATATATATATTAAGTGATATTATAAAAAAAATAATATATACTACATACAAGCTAAATAATTTGACAAAATAAACAATAGTTATGAATATAATAGTCTAACATTTTTTATAATATCATTTTATATACTTTAATTCAAAACAAATTATTAACATATTTTTAAAAAGTAAGTAGCAAAATTAACTTTCTCTTATATATGGTTTGAACTTGAAAAAAATATAAATACCATATATATAACAAAAGAATCTCTAAAGATTTAAAAAGTATAATATATTAGAGAAGCCAATTAAAATAGACAAAGCAGTAATATAATGCTTGTTTAATTTTTGTCATTTACTTATATATATATATAATATATATATATATATATTATATATATATTTTTTTATATACTATTTTACATTACTAAAAATACTTTGAGTAAAATTATTAATTTGAGTTATCATTCCCTTAATTTGTTTTTAAATTTTAATTTAGATTTTTATCTTTTAAATGATATATACATATTATTGTTTTATATTTTTCAAAAATTAATTAATTGTGTGATTTTTTCATTTATAAATTTTATCAAATAAAATGATAAACTTAAATTTTTTATTAATTTTTATTGTTCTTAATATATATTTTATTAACTTTTGTGGTATTTTGTGAATTAATAATATTATGTGGTATTCTGTGAACTATGTTTATTAACAAGTATGGGTATTTTGGTCTTAAAATGTTTTAGGTTCGTGATTTGTGGTATCTTGTGAATTAATTTATTTTTTGTGGTATCTAGAAAACTTTTTTAAAACTATGGTCTTTTGTGAATTAACGAACTTTTAGTGGTATCTTGTGAATTTTCCCTTAAATATATTGTAATGCGTTTATGAGACTCCATCTTTTTAAAACACCTATATCTACTATATTTTTTAAAGAATAAAAGTGTGTTCTGCAGAGCTTAGTACTAGACATACAATTTTTTTCAGTAAATCCTACTTTAGTTCGCATTAGGCCGCAACAACATCATCACATTTTCCTGGCAATAACAGGTCAAAAATATTATATTCAGTTTCATCACTTATTTATTTAATGGACTTTCTCACAAAGTCTAGTGAAAACTAAGAAGCATGAGAGGTATCTGTTGGCTTAGCGACTTCTGAAATTGGTTTTGATTCTTCCAATAGCAATTGTAGCTGTGGAAATAGCTTTTTCTACAATGAAATTGTAAAGACTCATCTATGAAATCGAATTGATGATGAATCATGAATGATGCTCCAGTGACCTTCATCAAGAAAAATGTGTTTTCTACTATTTCCAACGATGTTGTTATTAATAGGTTTCAAAACATGAAGAGTCGTAGAAATATAATTTGATGTATAAATTCTAGCTTCTTAGTATTTGATGTCATTGTTTCCTTTTGCTTATTAGCACAATGATGAATATTTTATAATATTATAGATAATGATCTTATACTTTGACACGTAGGTTATGAAATCCCGGGTCCACCACTGGCATCTGCTATGTTGAGCACTCATAACCTAGTATGCGCGGTGCTGACATCCCGTCTCATCAATCTCGTCGGACAGCCTATCTCTACCACTTGCACACCTCCCTGACTGTAACACTCGTACGAGTTTTATCTACTATGTTACGGTTAGTAGCACATCACACAAAGGTCAAGGTTAGATAGATACGACAACATAGGACAACACAATAATTCATATTTCATGTATTTATCTTATTGGTCATTCAAACAAACACATAGCACACAAGCCGAGGTAGACCTCGATAACACACATGTTACCAGAAACCATACCGTACATTGGCGAGAGAGAAAACGTGTAGTACCGCGCCCATCCCCTAATCTCTTAGCTCTGTTTTAATGCTAAGTATTAGTACTCTATAAACCATTTCGTTATCCCTTGAAATGACCAATCCCTTGTAATTAACCCCGATATTTGTCACTCGTTATTGTTTGAGTTTTTACTTAAAGTATACGGATCTGGGATTAGCTAGCTTATCCACCAACGTTGTTAGTAATTAACTTGTTGTATAACTTATACAACCTTAGTGTTATACTCTTGTCAGTTACCTCCTTTAATCATATGTACATGCATATATATATATATACTCATATAGATTTCATTTACTATATGGTGTTATTATTTATTAACCTTAAGTATTAATGGACTTAGGCTTTATAATTTCTCATGAAGTTTAATGAGTTGGTCAATTGACCTGACTTGGTCAACTAAGTTAATTAGGTCAACATGGTCAACACTTCTAAGGACCTTATCAGTTCCTAGGTTTAATAACCTCTCTAATTAAACATTCCTCTAACCATTTATGTCATGGTTGATATGCAACCTTAAACCTTATATTAATGACTTAGGTTTATTCCCTAATCATCCTCATCCCATAATTCTAATTCCAGCCTTATTATATACTCCACATTTAATCCCAAGTATTCATATTTGTAACACCCCTACTACGCACTTAACAATAAACAAAATCGCAGCGGAAAACAACTAAACAATAACTAAACGATCCGGTGCTACAACGCCATCAACCACCCACGTGGTTAACAAGGCAGAATAAATACAAGAGTACCGGTCTGATGATCAGACTCCCGAGCATTAGGTACTAACATCCACACATATATATACTTTACCAACATACCGAGTATTTAATACAAACCGTGACTATAAACTGTACACATGAACTCCACTGTCAACTGTAAACGACCGTCACTATAATACAAACGGTACTAAAATATAACGCTACGGGAGCACAGCGCATCCCGGGCTCAACATCCAAAATAACCAAAAGTATTTCTGCAGCCTAGGATCTATGGCCATTCCGCTTCCTCGATCCTCATCCTGCAGTAAAAATATGGAGCCCCCGAGGGGGTCAGCAACCCTTGGCTGGTATGGTTAACGCGCAACCCATCGGCTACCGGAATACGCGCAACTAATTGTCATGATGACATGGCATTCATTTTAACATATAACATATACATATGGCATAGCAACAATATTGCATAGCACAACATCACATACATAGTGAGTACATTTTCCACAACAACAAACCAAGAAGGTTAATCAACATAAGAAGCCTAGAGAATGGTTCACCCTCATGTTAAGCTTGTTACACACACTCATTACCGTTCTGTTAGTCGAACGAGTAACTTAATCACACAGATGGATCGGATATTGTGACCCGAACACACCACACAAACACATGTTCCCACTAAACCGATCATAAGTCAGAATAGGTAAGCTTTGGAGGAAGCTAGCGGGAGATCGAACGCCAAATAAAGGAGAACAATCTTAACATCATAAGAGTCGAATCTGATACAGATATCTACTCTTATACTTACACGCGTGACCGGACAACCGGATTCCTCACCCCCAGTTAACACTCGTTAGAAGTTCACTGTTGGAACCCAATAACAAATCACAGCATGAGGTTAAGTCTTGTTAGTCACATACAAGGGTATGAGTCACACTTCAACAATACAACATACAAACAACTGTAACTCGTTACATGACTTAAGTCTTACAAGGTCATAAACACACAGAAAACAAACAACACACACAGCCGGTGTAAACCGGTAGGCAACAGACTGCAAGAAAACCATACCTTGGTCCTTGCTTTGACTGGTTTCCACCTTTGGAGAATCCTATACACATTTAGTAACGTCCGTTAATTTAACGTACTAGTCCGTCGATAACTTATTACTTTACATTTCTAGTTATTTTACTTTCTCATTTTATTAAAACTTTTCACCTTCTAAATTGTCATTATACACACCTAACATGCCTTAGACAAACTTATAACATCATTACTTACTAATCCCCATCATTAGACATCATCTTTTAATCCTAAACTCAACCTTTAAAGTGGTCCGGGACTTGGTCCCCAATTAAGGTCCCGGACCGTGTCATTGTAAAACTCTCGGGCTGATTTCAGGTAGTGGTCCGGGACTCCATACAGGTCCTATGTCCCGGACCAATGTAGGCAAAAACTCTCGGGTTGTTTTTATGGGTGGTCCGGGACTTCATACGGGTCCTAGGTCCCGGACCAATGTAGACAAATTCTCTCGGGGGTAAATCAGGGGGTGGTCCGGTACTTCTTACATAACCTAAGTACCGGACCAAGGTTGTGTAAGAACTCTCGGCCCCTTTTAATGCATGGTCCGGAACATTATCCAAAACCTAGGTCCCGGACCACTACTACAGATTTACATTTTGAACATTTTCTAAGTCTTGTTGCAATGGTTCTCGACATCCATTAAATGTATAAACTTCCCAAATGACCTTAGGTATATTCTAATGCCAAAATATCATCTCAAACACCCTAGTTCCTTGTCTAACTTGTTACTCAATTTTCTCATAAAATTCACCAACACTTGTAACATTTCTTACAAGGTTTCTAAATGGTGTTTCTCACCTATGATAACCACTGTAACACCCCATCCAACAACAACACACTTAACAACAATCTGCAGCGGAAAATATACTTCATCACATTACTTAACTCGTTGGTGTTACACGCCGTTAACCACCAACGTGGCTAACAAGGCTATTACATATACATTGTATCGGTCTGATGGACTAGATTCCCGAGCGACTACATATTACTATCCCTTTTCATTAACAACTAAACATACACATACCTTCCAACTGTACCGAGTATTTACAAACTGATGCCGATAACAATTTCGGTCTTACTACACCTACTGTACATATATAACTTAAATGATTACCCATGTACAAACGACTACCCCGTCCTACTCTCGAACAGCTTCCAGGTCCTTGTACCTGAAATAGGAAAAAGAAGAGAGGGTGTCCCCCAGGGGCTCAGCACCTTTGCTGGTATGGTAATCCCGCAGCCCGCATGCTACCGGGCCACGCACAAGTAATTGTCGTCTTAGCATGCGGTTGATTATATTTGAATCATGCATGTAAACTATAAACACACAACAAATAACATTCCACCACAATGGGCTCAACAAACAGATAACACATCCTTACTTGATAAGCCACTTATTATGTTCATAAACCCTAGAGGGTTCTCCTCTAGTGGAGCTACTTCCTTAATAGACGACACTTACCCATTAATCGGGTTATCCTTAAATGCCTCTTATCACAAACTAGGATTCATATCCATGATCCACATACTCCACATTTCACAACATATAACATACACCACATAACAACACTTTTCACGTTTCAACGTGCACATAACGACATCGCAATGGGAATTGCAGTACAATAATAACACATAACATAACGGGAACGGTTCTCTTTGGAACCGACCCAAACATAGTTAATTCACTTATGAGCCTAGAGAATGATGTCACCCTCATGATAAACTCGTTATACAACACTCATTACCGTCCTAATAGTCGGACGAGTAACTTAAGTTAAGATGGTTCGGATATGGTGACCCGAACACACCACATAAACACATGTTCCCCCTAACCGATCATAAGTCAGAATAGCTAAGCTTTGGAGTAAGCTAATGGGAGATCGTGACCCGTGAGGGAAACAACCATAACAGAGAGGAGGGTAAGGCTAAAAAGGATATCCACTCCCAAACAACGCGCGACCGGCCTAACCGGATTCCTCACCCCCGTTAGTACATATTTACTTGTAGGTAAATAGTTAGAGCCCCACTATGGAACCTATCACATCCACACACCAAGAAGGTATTTCGACTGGGTTAACACACGAGGGAGGTCCATACATTCACACACAACATCACACAATTAACTCACGCATAGCCGTGGTTAGAACGTCCCATGGTTCGGGTCGTTAAATTCCGAATACCGATCTCTCATGTGATCCTAGACTCAGTTAGCTAAGTTTAACACTTTCGAGGTTAAATGGTATCGGAACTAGACACGCCACATATATGAATTACTGTAAACTCATTACATGTTTTATCTTACAACGTCGCAACATACAGAAAAACACATTGGCACACAAGCCGGTGTAATCCGGTAGGACACAGGTTGCAAGAAAACCATACCTGTCACCAGAGTCCACTCTATCCTGTCCACTTATGTTCCTCGAACAATTCTCGAACAACTGGTAATATTACATGTACTTTTATTAACATCGGGGTAACATGATTGTTTAAAGTCTAATGCTCATAACTTATCCCCGTTAACTAGTTAAATAACTTCACATTTTAACTTGTTTTACTTTTACATTTTAATACAACTTTTCCCCCACTAAATTGTCATTATAACTCACTTAACATGTCCTTAACAATCTTATAACACCATTACTTAATAATCCCCATCATCCTATAACCTTAAACAATGTTTTTGGTTCATACAGCGCCTTGTCCGAACTTGTGTCCGGACTTCCCAAGTTCGGACACTTTTCGAGGCTCAAATGGGTGTAAACATGACTGTCCGAACATGCGTCTGAGCTTCCCAAGTTCGGACGCTGTTCAAGGCCGAAACAGAATATAGAGATAGGTGTGTCTGAACTTCCAAATTCGGACGGTAGTTCGGACACCGGTCGAAGTTCAGGTGACTTACGCGCAACAGGGCATGTCCGAACATCCATGTTCGGACGTGCCCAAACTCTCCATTTTCTATACCTTAAACACTTACTCATTTCTTGCGTAAATGCTCAATACTCATAATACTTCCCCCTTAGGTTTATAGCATGTTCCCACACTATATTTAACCCACCAAAAATACTTCATGTCCTTCCAAGAATTTTTCTTCACAAGTTCAAACATCTTCCTTACCTAAACATCATTTCCTCCTTGTACATCAACATTACCTAAACCTTAACAAACTCCTCCAAGACTTTAGTACATCCCAAAACACCCATTGGATTTCTAGAACTTCCAAGATAATGCCTAAATCCTTTTTGCCTTCTAAAACACCTTAGTGCACCTTTCTTTCCCTAGTAAAACACTTAATCATTCTCAACACTTCCAAACTCACCAAACCTCTTTTTAAACACTTAGAACTTCTTATACATTATCTAAATTTTGACATGGGTTCTTCTAGCACATTGTTATACCAAAGCACATAGCTTTTACCATTAGTCATTTAAGTACACCTAAAATCCATCAAGAGTATTCTCACACACAACACTTAGGTTTTCACCCCTTTCACAACCAAAACACATAATCACTTAATACACATTCCTTACACACAAACATGTTGTTGTTCCTCCTTTAACCATCCAAGACACTCATCTTCACAAAGAATGTTCTTTACACACATCTAAATCCTTAAACTACACTACATCACAATATAGTGCATAAACTTAAATTGCTTGGCACTTAGGCCCTTAAATTGCATAAACCTTAAACACTGAATTTCCCACATAATATATTGCCTTTGACCTGCAAATACACTCAACATCACATATGCCCTTTAATATCTCCTTAAGAACAGTTCACTAGCTCTTTTCCCATTGGCTCCTTAGGTATTTTATTAAGCAAATCAAGCTCATTTTTCCTAAGGCATTTAAACTACGTTTAGATAGTTTGTTTACCTCTTTTCCTTCACAAGTTTTTCATTGTAACCCCTTGCTCCTTCTTTGATAGAAATCCGGCAAGGCTTTGATTGCTTGTCAAACTTCTAATCAATGTACAAGCAAGGTAATGAGTATTCAAGCTTCATGCTTAACTCATTGTAAACCCTAGGTTATATATATTGTCTTAACACATTAGGATAGTTGTTTTACCTTGGAATAAAAGAGAGCTTGAGTAAGCAATAAGAGAGGACTCCTCCTTGTCCTTTGAAGATTGAAATGGAGCTATGAAAGATCAAAAGAACACACCATCAAAGGGTGATTCTCGGTTACACACAAAAACAAGAGGAAACATTGATTTTCTTTGGTTTTCCTTACCTTGAAACAAAGGAGAATGACAAGGCATGAAAATATGAGCTCAAGCTCCTTCAATGGTGAATCTCCATGGCACCGAAATGAGGCTTTTGAAGATTCGAAAAAGGTAGAAGTGTAGAGCTTGCTCCAACTAGAAGAATGGTGGTCTTGAAATTGAATTTGGACCATGGAGTCATGAGTTACAAGCAAAAGGAGTTGGAGATGGGAGGTTTGCTGTAGAAAAACTGATGGAGTTGGGAGAATGAAGGTAGGTGACGGTGGGTATGAGTGGGAAAGGAAGGAATGAAATGAGAGCTTGCTTTACAAGATATTTACTTATAAAGTAAATAGTAAACTTTAGTTGTCATCTTTATTCACTTATCAAACTAGCAAGAGTGGTGACTCACCACAATAAAAACCGGCCCCCATCATCTACTTAGGGGTATTTTGGTCTTTGTTGACCAATTAACTTACTTATATTGGCTTATGTCATAAACTAGCATATTTTGGTTACTATTCACAAACTAAGGCACATATTTGTGAAATTTTTGATTTCCCATTGATTTAGACTTCCTAATGTGATACTAAGTATTACACATGTTAATTAAAGAGTAATTATGGACATTTAGCCATTCAAAACTCATTTACAAGACAATTTTTCAAAAATGTGCTTTAAGACTCCTTAAAGCACATTTTGTGTTTTAACTTGTTTTCAAGCTTGGTTTTCTTTAGTAATTGATTTAATATGTTCATTATCATATAATTAAGGTATAGATATTACCTTTAGGTCTTATACAAATTTATCCCAAGCTTAGAGCACATTTTTGCCCATATTGACTTTAAGGTATTTATTTGTGTTTTATTTGGTTTAATTGTCTACCAAGGTTTCCTAAGGACTTAATTAGCCTTATTAAAACATAATTGAATATCACTAAGTCTTGGTAGGCTCTTTGGGTCCCAACCAAGTTCACTCCAAGTTTAGAGCATGTTTTTGCTCAAACTGTATTTATGGTACTTTATTGTTTTCACCATGGTTTAAATCGTACACTGATGTTTCTAAGGCACTTTTTAGCCTTTAAATATCATAGTTTAGTATTTAAACAATATATCAAGGTTTGGGGTATTTCAATCTACCCCCCTTAAGAGAACTTCGTCCTCGAAGTTCACACTTCCCACACATCATTGGATTAGAACACATGGATTACTTATAAAAATAAAACTTTCATAACCAAACATACTTTACATCACAACCTCGGACTTAATGGTCCGGGTACATATACACATCCATACATAACATAACATACTCACATGATAACCTCGGACTCAATGGTCCGGGTATCTTAACAACATTTGCACATACATAAAAACCCTTAGACTCTTGGGTCTGGGTAACATAACAACATTTAGACCCATAGGTCTTGATAACATACACTTTTGGAACTCAAGGTCAAAATAATATTTATTACACATACCAAACAACATGTCATAGCATGTATAACAATCAAAATTATCTTTTATATACACTGTGATCCCGCAGAACCCGGTCGCAATGGACACCTTCTGGTCCCCGTCCCTTTGGGAGATCAAAACAATCACTTAATCTTTAATATATATACTTCTCATGTCACCGGTCCGAAGACAAAGGCTCATGCGTCCTCGGCTCGTGAGCAAGTACTACAAAAATATTCTTTACTAGGTTAAGTATAAGAGGATCCTTTATTTCAAATGTTAACCGGCTGTTTTGAAAACACCAATTGGAAATCCTTTTGAAAACACATACAACTCCAAGTCTAACTTATGCTCTTTGCTTCTTTTCTTAGCGTGGTTAATTATGACCACTTAAGGGAGCTTCAAGAATCATCCAACCCTGATGTGATCAGCACCAGTGTTGAACTATCCTTCCACCCCAATTTGTGATCGGCTTCCCTTGATCTCATGATAATCAAGTTTCACCTCCCACTTCAATTTCAAGCAACAAGTAAATCACTCATTTCCAATTTTCTATCTTTTAGTCTTTCTAGTCACAATCATTACATCTCCAAAGGATAGAACTCCGTCTATCAATTATCTCCATTCACTTTATTCCTGTTACCTAGGGAATCTTATTCTCACTAGGTTCTATGTCGGTTTCATACCCTTCCATGAATCACTATATTGTATATATATACACATATTTTATCAAAATACAACACACAGTTTCACATTTAGTGTCATATGAACATATAATGTCGGGGTTTTAGTTCCCCGGGAGTTTCTCTACTCCCCACACTTGTATTATCACACACAACTGTTAACAAATAAACACACTTATCACAATGGTATTCGCATCTTCTGTGTGCAATTACCATAATTAAACCATGAATGAATGTGTATGTTTACGTAACACACACACCAATCATCAAAACAATTATTTTGTGCTATGCACAATATAGGTCACATACACTACGTACACTTGTACGGTAATACACACTAAGTGGTTTTGCGCTCTACCCCCCCTTAAAAGGGATTACGCCCACGTAATCAATCACGGAACATCGGTTTAAAATGTTCTGCCGTCGTGAAGTGTTTTAACTTCCACGCGGTCTGTATACAATGTGTTCTGGTTACTGGATCTTAACCATATTGGCGGTTTAGTTCCTAACCCAAGAATTCTCGTTGGAGTTTGCTTTAACTCTTAACTGGTTTCGGTTCTGGCCTGTGAGGCTTCTAGGCATTAATAACTAGCCATTCACTCATGTTCACTATGCACATTCAACACTTGAATCACTGGCTCACTAGTTTCTGCTGCGCACCTCTGACAACTGTAGGGCTTAGTTTGCCCCATTCGTTATTCTTATTATATGTACATCCCCAATTATCACCTTTATCTTGGTAATAATGGTTTCTCAACCGATGCGTGGTATCTCTGACCGTGCGCGAATTCGGTGAGTTATAAACTTTCTATCCACTTCCATAGTAATTTACTGTGTATACTGTTATGTGTTTCACACTGATTGAGTTGTTTCCTTCCGACTTACTGTCGGTTGGGATTGAGCTGCTAACAAGTGTGTAGTGCTCTCTCAGCCATTTCTCACACTTAAGGTATATTCCATACCGATATTTGATATTTAGTGCTACTATAGTCACTTGTTCTTAATCATGCCTCCACATTTGGTCCTGTACAAGTACTCTTTCATTGGTACGTCCTTGCATTTTCTATGCATCGGTCACTATGGCATTATAAGCCGCTTTCTACTTCCACCACAATTAACATTTCCAGAATCCTATCCATCGCACTCGATCATTACTGTTCAAAGGCAATACCAAAACACTCAGTCATACAGAGTGCAGAGGCGTAAACTCTTGACAGTAAATCTCTTATTAGCAACGGAATCCACACTGAGTTCCTTATCACATAGTACCTGCCACTGGCTTATTGCCCAGTCTGTTTGCTATCACTTACCTTGCATCTCCACTGAATTTAACTCATAACTGGTCTTATCTGCCATATTATTATTCAACAACACTTATACAACGGTCGCTTGCTGCGCACCGTGCTCTTACTCATTGCATAACACTAACTACTTACATGGTATTTACTGTCACATTAACTGAATCTTCACACATATACTTACATTATTCGCATTATGGTTCGTCATCATTTGATGACTACCGAATGCTCCTTGAGCGTTGCTTATTCGAGTTACAAGCCGGCGTTATTCGTTCGTGCTTCACTTTATACCTACATGCTACTCAACTAACTGTTCTCTCGCAATGACAAACATGGTCAATCCCTAACATGTTCTTAAACTCGGTTCACATAACTACCGCTGTTCGGTCTCACAATATCGAGAGGTATCCCCACTCTTAATGCAGTGGTTCGTTCTCCACTCTATTACTTGTACAACATAAACTTCTACAATTAACTCAAATTACATAACATATCTTGCTTGTGGCTTATAAGCCTTACTGCTTCGAGCTCTGTCCATGACAAGGTCATTGCATTCTGTTTCCTTTCATGGGATGCCCCTTAGGATTGTCAGTCCTCTCCTGACAACTTATGTCTAAACTGGGTGTTAGTTTCAACCCTCGTGCTTCTGTCATGTCATTTCGTGCAACAATTGTTGATGTGAACACCCTTCAAGGATTGCTTCTGGGTGTTGCTAAGTTATGCCATTACATCTGGTTCACATTTATTGTTATATTCAGTTAGCCACGCCGTTTTGCGTTCTAGACTGGCTTATTATCTTCTTCCGTGAAGATCAACATCTCCTGGTAGTGTAGGTACTCATTCTGGGAGTTTCATCCCGTTCATTGCACATTAATGTGTCCACATTAAGCATTTGCCTCGTCATATACAGGCTGGGTCACCGTTCCAGCTATCATGTTTACCCCTCGGGATTCTTAAGACATATGTGATGTCTTTACATAACAGTTAGTGCACCTCGCACCTCCAGACTCTTAAACATTTCCTTGAAATGAATTCACTAATTCCTCTAGTCTCGTTAACTTAACTGAGTCTTTTACTTTAGCCATTCTTGGTAATCCTTAGCTCTTGTTTGACTTATACTGCTGACCGTAGTATGGAGTTGACTACTTCCCATGTTCCGGACTCTACTTGTATACATATGTGGGGTACCATACTGATACATTGCTACTTACCCAACTAACCTATAAGTAGGTCTGTCAGGCCCACAAGCTCCTAACGGAGTGCGGTCGTCCCACATTACAGTTGGTGCACTCGTAGTGTTCGTCACACGCCTAGGTGAAGTATTCTGTTGTCAACTCCTTTATATTGTCCTGTGACAACATGCATTCCGTACTTCCCTGAAATACCCCAAACCTAAGTATGCTAAGTAAACATCATCATGATGTAGTAAGGCTAAAATATGCCTTAGAAAGATTGGTAGACAATTTAAACCAAGGAAAACACAAGAAAGTGCCTTAAAGGCAATCAGGGCAAAAACACGTGCTCTAAGCTTGGAGAGATTGGGTGGGTACCCAAATATCATGATAAGACCTTAGTAATATCCTAATGGTCATTTTAAATCAATTAGCAAAGAAAACCAAGCTTGAAAACAAGTTAAAACACAAAATGTGCTTTAAGAAGTCTTAAAGCACATTTTTGAGAAATTGTCTTAGAATTGAGTTTTGAGTGGCTAAATGTCCATCATTACTCTTTAATCAACATGTGTACTAATTAGTATCACATTAGGAGGTCTAAATCAATTAGAAATCAAAAATTCCCGATTGTGTGCTTGTTTAGTGAATAGTAACTATTAGTGCTAGTTAAGTCATAAGTCAACATAAGTCAATAAGATGGTCAACCAAGACCATAAATATCTCCATTTACTAGAGGGGGCCGGTTTTGATGTGGGAGTCACCACATGAGTCATCAAATGAGAAGGAAAAGAAGAGTAAAGTGAGAAAAGTTACTATTTGCTTTATAAAAGCAACTACCTTATATTAGTCTACCTCTCTCTCTCCTCTCTCTTCTTCTCTTCTTCTTCCACGGTTCTTCTCTTCTTTTCCTCTGTTCCAAACCGTCCCAGCAGCCTCCATTGTTGCTTCACCCTTGCTTTGGCAACAACTTACTCATTTTAGCTCCAAATCAAAAACTAAACACATATTATCCTTAGTTAGGTCGAGACCTATCTTTCTATCTTTTCAAATCTTTCAAAGCTCCATTCTGGTGCCATGAGAAAACTTCATTGATGGAGGAAAATCAAGTTTGAAGAGCTCATTAGCTTCTCCATCTCTTAAGGTAAAGAATATGTAAGAAAAATCAAGTTTCCACCATTTCTTCTACATGGCCGAAAATTTCTACTCATGGGGCCTTGTTTTTATGCCTTGTTCTAGCTAGCTTGATTTATTCACCAAAGACTAGTGGAGGTCCTATTTCATTCAATGCCAAAGTCTACCTTGAGACTTCAAAGGTAATCATCCACTTTTATGCCTTAGAACACATTTCTAACCTAGGTTTTTATTCCTTGAGGTTAGTGCATTGTTTAGTACTCATATGAGTTCTTAAATATTGATTAGAACATTGGCAAAAGGAATTTAAGTGGTGGCCGAGATCTATGCAAGAAGAAGGCCTAAGGAGGAGATTAAGATAAGCTTGGGAAAACAAGGTAAAATGCTTACCTAATGGTGGTTTAAGATTAAGGAATTTTAGATAAGTACCAATGTGGCTTAGAGCTTACATTGTGTATTGGGTTATATAACCTAAGAAAAAAGAACTTAAACAAGCTTATGAACTTGTGATTAAGGAGCTAATGAGAATGAGTTAGTAATATAAGTTTAAGGTGGATTTTAAGAGCATTATAACTACTATGAGATTGATGAGTGTATTTGCAGGTTGAAAGCTTATATATGTGGGAAATTCAGTGTTTAAGTTTAATTCATTTAAGGGCCTAAGAGCCATGTTATTTAAGAGCCTTAGTGCTATGCAATTTAAGATTATTGCAATATATTGAGTTTGTTATGAATGAGTTGGTTTGGGTGATGAGATATGATGAGGAATAACTTGAGGTGTGTGAGATGGTTAAATGAGGAAAATAATGTGTTTGGGCATGCTATGATGCTAGAGGTGCTATGGCAAAATTTGAGTAGAAATAAGTGTTTAGGCAATGGTGGTGAACTAATATGACCTAGGATTACTAGGAATCATTATAAGGAATTTGAGTGGAGATTAGTTAATTAAGGAGTCCTTGAGGTTTAGGATGACCTAGAGATGTCTAGGAGGAGTTAGAGGAATGGTGAGTTCTTTGAGCACACCAAAATCATGAGATGAGGAATATAAGAAGTGTGCATAAGTTTAAGGAGAAGGTGTAATGATTAGGTGAATTGAATGTGTTCTAAGGGAAATAATGAATAACTAGGAAGTACTAGGAAGTTTTAGAGGTTGCCTTGATGAAAAAGGGGTAAGATAAAGTGTGGTAATGAGATATAATGACTTAGGCATTACCTTGGAGGATTTAAGAATCGAGAGAATGTAATTGAGCATGTAGGACTTAGGCAAATGTTGGTAAACAACTAGGAAGGAAATAAGGTGTTGGTGGATGGAAGCTTAAGCTTAGGAAGGAACTTTAAGTAAGTGCTTAAAAGAGTTTTAGATAGTGAGAGATGCTTGGGAGATGATGTTATAGTGGTGAAGAAAACATTTGGCATAGTGGTTACACTAGGTATGAACCACCACCTAGAAACCTAGAGGAAAACATTACAAGTGTTAGCATTATTACAAGGAAAATGCATGATGACTAAGGTGGATCTTGGTGGATGATTTAAGGTATTTGAAGGAGGGCTTAAGGTGTATTTGAGGTGCCCAAATGAGGTTATAACATATTAGAATATATGAGGAGAAGATTGGAGTTGAAAGAGAATTTAGAAACAAGTTTCTAGAGCCGACCGGCCTTAGGACCGGACTTGCAAGGTCGGTCGGGCTCTGTTACAATACCGGGAAATGTTTCTGGAATAGACCGGACATGGGACCGGACTTGTCAAGTCCGGTCGGCCTTGAATTTTGTACGGATATAAGTCTCTGGAATCGACCGGACATAGGACCGGACTTGTAAGTCCGGTCGGAGTGAATTTTCCAACGGTAAAAGGGTACTGGAATGGACCGGACTTGGCAAGTCCGGTCGGTAAGTCCGGTCGAGCCTAAAAACAAAAAAAAAAAAGAAATTTTGAATTCTAAGAATGGCAATGGGTAATAAGGTATGCCTTTGGTAGGGTAGTAATGATGGAGACCCTAAGAACTTAAGAGATTAAGTTAAGCTAAGTATAAACTTGAAAGTTTAAGATTAAGTTTGTAAGATTAAGTGTAAGACCTAAGAGGTGTTAGGTGGGGATCATTAAGGAATTAAGTAAGTTAAACAAGTTAAGTAAGTCATATTAAGTTAAGTGATTAACAACCTAAAACTGAATGAATGTTTTAGGACTTGGGAGTTGGACTCCGGAAGAGAGTAAGCAGCCGAACGACCAACGGTGAACGGTACAGTTCTCTTGTGACCTGCTTGTTAACGAGGTGTCCCTCGGCTTGTGTGCTATTTGTTTGTGTGCTCACTAAACAAGATAAAGCATGCAACCGGAACATATTATATATATATATATATTGTATTGTTGTGTGTGTTGTTGAAAACTAACACAACATACCGTGAGAACTTACTAACCAATGCTTAGTAAGGAATTGAGTGAGACTAAGGAACGCCCCCTAATGAGGGACGATATGAACCGAAAGAGGTTAACCAACAAACATGGTCTTGAGATAACTACTAACTGGAACTTGAGTGAGGAAACCCGGGACCGATCTCCGGTCATGCATGCTAAGAAAAGGGAGTCGGTATCTATAGCAGATTCGACTTCCGATTAAGGACTTGTCTTCGGACTTGTTGCCTAGGGCCGGTTGCCGGCTCAGCTACGCTGGACTCCCGTCCAGAGTAGGTGGCATTAAGATGGTGCGGTGGGATCACCTAAATCCCAGGTTCGAATTAGATACGGCCAATCCCGTCCAGGAAAGGTTTGTATATTGAGATTAAGATTGAGATTAAGATAAGATAAGTAATTAATAATCCATTCCTTTTAAAGGATGGTTTGTATTGTTAAGTTTAAGAGTAAGGTAAGGTTAAGATAAGTTGCAACCATTCCTTTCTAAAGGATGGTTTGTATCATTAAGATTAGGATAAGCTACATCCACTCCTTATTAAAGGGTGGTTGTTTCTAAGATTAAGATAAGACTAAGATTAAGAGGGAACATTACTTAAGGAGTTAAATGACTAACTCTCTAATTAAGGGAACTCATTTAAGTCGTTCATTGTGTGTGAACTTTGATTGTTCATATCTGAGTTGTTGTTTACTGCACTTTCTATTATGTTGTGCATCTAATCAACCTCCATGCTATCGACAATTAGTCGTCGTAGCCACGTTAGCTTGGGGCCATGAGAGGATCGTACCAGCATTCGTGCTGACCCCCTTTGGGGGCTGTTTTTACTACACAGGTACAACAGGAAGCGGCCGTCGCAAGAGTAAGAAGGGATACAAGTGTTAAGGGTTAAGAGTGGCCTACGAGTTGCGCATGTACACTCGTATGGCAATTTAAGTTAGTAAGATGTATAGGACGTGAGGGGGTTGTAAGAAGGATATGTAAATGTTTAAGATTGTTGCTCTAATGTTCGGTATATTCTGTAGTCAGACCGTGGCAAGGTCCTGGATTGTAAAGAATTCCGCTGTGACATGTATGTATATATGCTGTTAAGTTGCGAGACCACAATTGGATTGAGTTGGGGTGTTACAAAAAGTGGTATCAGAGCGTAGTTACGCTCTGAAGACAAGAAATACCGAACTTAGGAGAATATTGATGTTGAGATTGAGTTATGGGTTAAGGGTTAAGAGATAGAGTGAGAGGTGCGTTAGTCAGGACTTCCCGGTGTTTACCGGACATCCATAGTACCTAGGCCCGCCCTCCACATCCCAACCCTAAATGTGTTGGACAAACGCCAGAGAGAAGAAAGCCTTCTCTTACTCGGGGAAACCCGATCTGGCAGTTAGCTAGCAATAAGCAGTACGAGGAACGTCTTGTTGCACAACAATTATGGAGAACTTGGAGATTTTCAATGGAGCGCAACAGAGAAACAACAGACGCTACCCATGGAATACTATCAGTAAGGGAACGGAAATTACCGGCAACATGGGTCGACATGCTACGCAGTCGAAATAACCCGCGATACCAATGGTAAGGAAAGCACTACGCGTGCAATGGACAAGGAAATTATAAGAGACATGAGTACCGGACAGCGGTCCGAGTGAGCATAACAGTGGGATAAAACCAAGCATAAGGATTGAGATTACTGGAAAGTCCAGTTAGAAACGGGAACCCCAGACCCATACTATGAGGAGGTTACAAGGCCTGGCCGACATAATGCGGACGACGGTAGAAACTCATACAAATTGTATACCAAAATAGGACTACGATGTAGTGCCTAAAGGAGAATTATTACCAAATAACCACAACAAATGTGTGGAGACAAGAGCGAGGAATAAGACATAAGGAAATATTAAGGGGTTCCCTCAGAAAGAGGAACGCCCTATTAGATGACAGTACCGTCAAACTACAAGGAAACTGCCGGATGGTCGACTATCCAAAATAAGAGATCATTGAGGGAGTCCCGAGGACTACCAATTACATGGAAATTAGAAAGAAGTTTCACTTCCAATGCACCTTGTACCAATGACCCATCCTGCATGGCGCACTTGCTATGGCAAGTGCTACCACGGTTAAGCCACACGGAAAGCCATCATGGCAAGATAGGAGAACACTACAGTTGTAACACATATTAACATCGGAATGTAAAACCATAAGAACAGAAAATAGGACCTTGGAAGGCCCGACGGCCTGACCATGATGAGATGAGATGACACACCAGTCAGCCGGGAGCGGAACTTGGACATAATATTAGACCATATGGATGTTAGCAACAATACAACGTACTACGACAACAGCAACCGACAGTGCGGTAAGAACACCAAACCCGGATCTCAAAGAGGAACCTAAGAGATCGCTCAATAATTCGAGCAAAACACTACGTAAGTAACAACATACACGGAATGTATCAAGAGATACAATAAAGGCAGTCGACAGAACGACTCCCAACAGGGATGGGATGAAACTCCCAGTTTGAACACTAAGAATACCAATAACAAACATTCTACAATGAAGATGTTGGGAAGCCCAGAAAGCAAAGATAAATGAAAAACTTAAGATATAACCTACCAAGGGTTAAGGACGCAAATCCCATGGAGGAAAGCTCAGAAGACTACCCCCACAGAGCGGGCATAGTCGAGCCAAACAAACTGAATGAATGACAGCTAACTGTTCGTCTAACTCATTAACACCCAAGTATGATTGATCATCAAAGGGTGGCGTAATCAACAGAAGTTGAACGAAGCGTTGAGATGGAAGTATAAGACGACTGGATGATATCCGACTTGGACACCGTAAGGCAAACGCCTAATACGAACCTAACCTTGACTATTAAAAGACATAAGTCTAGTAAAATGACAGCATTGTCAAAGACAGTTAATAACCTCAGATCACCTGAACAGCTTCCCTTGCAGGAAGCAGGATGCAGCAACTTATCATGAAACCCGATACTACATTTAGTATGTAAATTACGGTGGATAGTGCTCAAAGAACCAGAATCGTGTAGGGATGACCTGCAGATGAGTAAGAGTACAATGATGAACTGAGACATTAAGCATTAAGAGCCTACGAGCCAAGGATGTAACACATCAGGACGCCGAGCGCGCAGGCGCAGTAGTTATAAGAGAGCTTGTTTAAGCCACGAAGGGACTACAATTTGTAAATATGAACGGTTACTAAACCTATAACTTAGATTGGGGAGGAACATTACCAAGAAAAGGGTACCAATGAGAACATTGAGATAATGCTAAGGACGGGAGCGGAGAAAACCATGCCTTTTAGGGTGGGATACCTCTCTCTCCTTGTGTGGCCATGGGTGGGAACGAACCCCTCAAAAGGGCTTTCACCTATTAGAGATAAATACACTTTATTTAGAAAATGGAAACTATGAACCTTGAGATTACCTTAGAACATACCTGATACACTTGAGTAATAGGTAGGTTGCAGAGATAGACCCCATATCCGACACCAGGATGTAAGAATTAGTGATCGTCAGAGATAAACACCGTGACTGCACATTATGGCACGTCAATTAATCAATGCTCAGAAGAGCTTGTGATTCAGAGGATAGCATCCTCAGTAACCAGTTGAACTACATGGTTGATAACATCACTAAGGATGAGAGAAAGTGAAAGAAATTAGCTTACTTACGAATCTGAGATTGGAGCATAACATCTTCATATCAAGAGTCAACTATTTCACAACACGGTACGACAACCGCCAATACCGGAATGAAAGAACTTCCAGTGTGTTTACACCAAGAAGGGATTGAGTATAAGTTAAGACATTAAAATAAGTGAGTAAGAGGTTGCACCATTAATGGGCAACATGGTAAAGGCCAACTACCACGGTAGTAGTGGTCGTGAGTACAATAGTTTGATAAGTGGATTAAGTCATGGTGCGCGGTAAGGCGACCATTATGTATGAGCCGTCAAATATTGACACTGAGGCAACAAATAGATTTATGAGTTAAGATTAGCATAAGTAAGAAAATAAGATGGTAGATGAACTGAGCGTTGATGCCAGCAGTCTGGACCTGGTTAGGTAAGATTTCGCAGGAAGCACACTACCATTCCTTAAGGAACTGGAAGTGCTTTCCTAATAGAATGAAAATGAGAAAGGAAGATAAGAGGCTCTATGGAAAGAGACCTAAGCTACTAAGAATAGAATCAATACGGAATATAGAAAGGAGCTGGAGCATACCATACCCAAGAAACGCAGTAAATGGATTTTCCTTGATTAACATCAAGAAGAACAATGAATGTTATTATGGAACAATGAAAGAGGAGATCGACAACAGAATACTTCATAATTAGCAATAGCTAAACGTGTGACGGACACTATGAGTTTACTAAAACGAGACGTGGGACGGACTGCACCCCACAGGGGCTTGCAGGCCTGACACGCTCATTTATGAGTTAGTTGGGTAAGTAGTAATGTACCAGTAAGGTACCCCATGCATGTGAACGAGTGGTGTAAGGAACACGGGAGGTAGTCGACTCCGTACCACGGACAACGACGCAAGATCACACAAGAGCAGCTACTACTACAGACAGTCGAAGAGAAGAATTCAGTTGAACCAGCAACACAGAGGAACCAGAGAACAGATAATTAAGGACTATGAAGTGCGAAGAGCACGGATTGTTAAGTACAGACATTGAACATGTCTTAAGATGTAAGGGATTAAGACTGTAAAGCGCGATATGCACTAAACAGTAGTTTTAGACTAAGAATCATCCTCAGACCAAAGGTCAGTTGGGGAGAACATTTAGATATTCGAGAAAATACTAAGAGTATGAGCGTAAGATCTTCAAGGAGAATGGATAGACGAGTTACAACTCATTAAGGCCGTGTATATATAAAGATAACACGTGTCCATTGAGACAATTAGGCCTAAGATTATCAGAGTGGTGCAGCGGAAGCTAGCAGATCACTACCTTTGAGATTAGACCAAACTAAGTTAAGGAAACGGTATAAGTACCGTTAAGAATCCTCGATACAGAGACTAAGTTATTTCTGATCGAATTATAAGTAAGATAGATGACGTGGAGGCTAGAATGCTTGGTGAGAATTAGACATCTTGAACTTATGTTCAAAGATGATGTAACGCTGATTACGTGGGCGTAATCCATTTTAAGGGGGGTAGAGCGAAAACCGCTTAGCGTATGTTTGTGTACTGAGTACATAAACTACGGTGTGCATAGCACAAAATAATTTGAGAATATGTTTACATAAACATTTTGAGGTAAATCATGGTTATTGCACACGGAAGATGTGAATACCATACATATTAAGTACCTATCTTGTTAACTCCGGTGTGAGTACAAGTTAAGAGAATTAAGGAAGAGGATTAAGTGGATTAAGGAGACTTAAGAAATAAGAATATATGAGATATTATTTGATATGAGCATGAGTTAGGATATGGTAATGCTATGTGGTATGAGACAGTGGAAGTTGATATGAGACTGATATAGAACTTAGTAGGAATTTAAGTCTTGAGGTAATTACTAAGAGATGAATTGGGAATGTTGATGGACTGAGTCCACACTTTGGAGATGTATTGATTATGATTAGAAGAACTAAAAAGATAGAAAATTGGACATTAGTGAATTACCTGATGTTTGAAAATGACGTGGGAGGTGGAACTTGATTTTCTAGGGATCAAGGGAAACCGAAACAAATTGGAGTGGAAGGATGGTCTACACTGATGCTGATCACATCAGGGTAGGATTATTCCTGAAACTCCCTACCAGTGGTCACAATTAAATCACACTAAGGATAGAGGCCTTAGGATAAAATGAAATTGGAGTTGATTGTATTTTTAATTAGAGGAATTATTCCTCACATGACCTCGTAAAAAGGATTACCTTTTTACTGAGTCTCGCCCATGAAGTCGAGGACGCACGAGCCTTTGTCTTCGGACCGGTGACATGGGGAGAGCAGCGTGTTTTGTATTCTAGCCCATGGTGACGAGGACGAATGAGCCATTGTCTACGGACCGGTGACATGGGAGAATACGTTGGAAGTTATGCGAATGTTTTAATCATCAAAAAGGAACAAAAGAATTTTGAGTGCTACACATGCTTAAGCATGTTGTGTGATATTTAAGTATAAGAATATGACGGATCCAATGATCCAATGAGACTAAGTATACATAAGTATGATCTATATGATCTAAGGAATGAGGTAAGACATGTATTCTAATAGGATAAGATGCATGGGAACTTTGGGGACAAAGTTCTTTTAAGGGGGGTAGATTGAAATACCCCAAACCTAAGTATGCTAAGTAAACATCAATCATGATGTAGTAAGCTAAAATATGCCTTAGAAAGATTGGTAGACAATTTAAACCAAGGAAAACACAAGAAAGTGCCTTAAAGGCAATCAGGGCAAAAACGTGCTCTAAGCTTGGAGAGACTTGGGTGGGTACCCAAATATCATGATAAGACCTTAGTAATATCCTAATGGTCATTTTAAATCAATTAGCAAAGAAAACCAAGCTTGAAAACAAGTTAAAACACAAAATGTGCTTTAAGAAGTCTTAAAGCACATTTTTGAGAAATTGTCTTAGAATTGAGTTTTGAGTGGCTAAATGTCCATCATTACTCTTTAATCAACATGTGTACTAATTAGTATCACATTAGGAGGTCTAAATCAATGAGAAATCAAAAATTTCCCGATTGTGTGCCTTGTTTAGTGAATAGTAACTATTTAGTGCTAGTTAAGTCATAAGTCAACATAAGTCAATAAGATGGTCAACCAAGACCATAAATATCTCCATTTACTAGAGGGGGCCGGTTTTGATGTGGGGAGTCACCACATGAGTCATCAAATGAGAAGGAAAAGAAGAGTAAAGTGAGAAAAGTTACTATTTGCTTTATAAAAGCAACTACCTTATATTAGTCTACCTCTCTCCTCTCTTCTTCATTTCTCTTCTTCTCCACGGTTCTTCTCTTCTTTTCCTCTGTTCCAAACCGTCCCAAGCAGCCTCCATTGTTGCTTCACCTTGCTTTGGCAACAACTTACTCATTTTAGCTCCAAATCAAAAACTAAACACATATTATCCTTAGTTAGGTCGAGACCTATCTTTCTATCTTTTCAAATCTTTCAAAGCTCCATTCTGGTGCCATGAGAAAACTTCATTGATGGAGGAAATCAAGTTGAAGAGCTCAGTTAAGGATCATTAAGAGCTCATTAGTCCATTCTCTTAAGGTAAAGAATATGTAAGAAAAATCAAGTTCCACCATTTCTTCTACATGGCCGAAAATTTCTACTCATGGGGCCTTGTTTTTATGCCTTGTTCTAGCTTGATTTATTCACCAAAGACTAGTGGAGGTCCTATTCATTCAATGCCAAAGTCTACCTTGAGACTTCAAAGGTAATCATCCACTTTTATGCCTTAGAACACATTTCTAACCTAGGTTTTTATTCCTTGAGGTTAGTGCATTGTTTAGTACTCATATGAGTTCTTAAATATTGATTAGAACATTGGCAAAAGGAATTTAAGTGGTGGCCGAGATCTATGCAAGAAGAAGGCCTAAGGAGGAGATTAAGATAAGCTTGGGAAAACAAGGTAAAATGCTTACCTAATGGTGGTTTAAGATTAAGGAATGAGTTTTAGATAAGTACCAATGTGGCTTAGAGCTTACATTGTGTATTGGGTTATATAACCTAAGAAAAAGAACTTAAACAAGCTTATGAACTTGTGATTAAGGAGCTAATGAGAATGAGTTAGTAATATAAGTTTAAGGTGGATTTTAAGAGCATTATAACTACTATGAGATTGATGAGTGTATTTGCAGGTTGAAAGCTTATATATGTGGAAATTCAGTGTTTAAGTTTAATTCATTTAAGGGCCTAAGAGCCATGTTATTTAAGAGCCTTAGTGCTATGCAATTTAAGATTATTGCAATATATTGAGTTTGTTATGAATGAGTTGGTTGGGTGATGAGATATGATGAGGAATAACTTGAGGTGTGTGAGATGGTTAAATGAGGAAAATAATGTGTTTGGGCATGCTATGATGCTAGAGGTGCTATGGCAAAATTTGAGTAGAAAATAAGTGTTTAGGCAATGGTGGTGAACTAATATGACCTAGGATTTACTAGGAATCATTATAAGGAATTTGAGTGGAGATTAGTTAATTAAGGAGTCCTTGAGGTTTAGGATGACCTAGAGATGTCTAGGAGGAGTTAGAGGAATGGTGAGTGCTTTGAGCACACCAAAATCATGAGATGAGGAATATAAGAAGTGTGCATAAGTTTAAGGAGAAGGTGTAATGATTAAGGTGAATTGAATGTGTTCTAAGGGGAAATAATGACTAAGGAAGTACTAGGAAGTTTTAGAGGTTGCCTTGATGAAAAAGGGGTAAGATAAAGTGTGGTAATGAGATATAATGACTTAGGCATTACCTTGGAGGATTTAAGAATCGAGAGAATGTAATTGAGCATGTAGGACTTAGGCAAATGTTGGTAAACAACTAGGAAGGAAATAAGGTGTTGGTGGATGGAAGCTTAAGCTTAGGAAGGAACTTTAAGTAAGTGCTTAAAAGAGTTTTAGATAGTGAGAGATGCTTGGGAGATGATGTTATAGTGGTGAAGAAAACATTTGGCATAGTGGTTACACTAGGTATGAACCACCACCTAGAAACCTAGAGGAAAACATTACAAGTGTTAGCATTATTACAAGGAAAAATGCATGATGACTAAGGTGATCTTGGTGGATGATTTAAGGTATTTGAAGGAGGGCTTAAGGTGTATTTGAGGTGCCCAAATGAGGTTATAACATATTAGAATATATGAGGAGAAGATTGGAGTTGAAAGAGAATTTAGAAACAAGTTTCTAGAGCCGACCGGCCTTAGGACCGGACTTGCAAGGTCGGTCGGGCTCTGTTACAATACCGGGAAATGTTTCTGGAATAGACCGGACATGGGACCGGACTTGTCAAGTCCGGTCGGCCTTGAATTTTGTACGGATATAAGTCTCTGGAATCGACCGGACATAGGACCGGACTTGTAAGTCCGGTCGGAGTGAATTCCAACGGTAAAAGGGTACTGGAATGGACCGGACTTGGCAAGTCCGGTCGGTAAGTCCGGTCGAGCCTAAAAAACAAAAAAAAAAAGAAATTTTGAATTCTAAGAATGGCAATGGGTAATAAGGTATGCCTTTGGTAGGGTAGTAATGATGGAGACCCTAAGAACTTAAGAGATTAAGTTAAGCTAAGTATAAACTTGAAAGTTTAAGATTAAGTTTGTAAGATTAAGTGTAAGACCTAAGAGGTGTTAGGTGGGGATCATTAAGGAATTAAGTAAGTTAAACAAGTTAAGTAAGTCATATTAAGTTAAGTGATTAACAACCTAAAACTGAATGAATGTTTTAGGACTTGGGAGTTTGGACTCCGGAAGAGAGTAAGCAGCGAACGACCAACGGTGAACGGTACAGCGGTGACCTGTGTTACGAGTTCTGCTTGTGTGCTATGTGTCCTCGTGTGTGCGATGTGTGTGAAAACGCTAGTGAAGTGAGATATAGTTATAAGATATAAGATGTGATTGTTGAATGTAAGTATGAAAGAGAAGAAATACTAAACATGATTGAGAAATAACGAATACCGTGAGACTTACTAACCAATGCTTAGTAAGGAATGAGTGAGACTAAGGAACGCCCCCTAATGAGGGACGATATGAACCGAAAGAGGTTAACCAACAAACATGGTCTTGAGATAACTACTAACTGGAACTTGAGTGAGGAAACCCGGGACCGATCTCCGGTCATGCATGCTAAGAAAAGGGAGTCGGTATCTATAGCAGATTCGACTTCCGATTAAGGACTTGTCTTCGGACTTGTTGCCTAGGGCCGGTTGCCGGCTCAGCTACGCTGGACTCCCGTCCAGAGTAGGTGGCATTAAGATGGTGCGGTGGGATCACCTAAATCCCAGGTTCGAATTAGATACGGCCAATCCCTTCCAGGAAAGGTTTGTATATTGAGATTAAGATTGAGATTAAGATTAAGATAAGTTGCAACCATTCCTTTTTAAAGGATGGTTTGTATTGTTAAGTTTAAGAGTAAGGTAAGGTTAAGATAAGTTGCAACCCTTCCTTTCTAAAGGATGGTTTGTATCATTAAGATTAGGATAAGCTACATCCACTCCTTATTAAAGGGTGGTTGTTTCTAAGATTAAGATAAGACTAAGATTAAGAGGGAACATTACTTAAGGAGTTAAATGACTAACTCTCTAATTAAGGGAACACATTTAAGTCGTTCATTGTGTGTGAACTTTGATTGTTCATATCTGAGTTGTTGTTTACTGCACTTTCTATTATGTTGTGCATCTAATCAACCTCCATGCTATCGACATTAGTCGTCGTAGCCACGTTAGCTTGGGGGCCATGAGAGGATCGTACCAGCATTCGTGCTGACCCCCTTTGGGGGCTGTTTTTACTACACAGGTACAACAGGAAGCGGTCGTCGCAAGAGTAAGAAGAGGATACAAGTGTTAAGGGTTAAGAGTGGCCTACGAGTTGCGCATGTACACTCGTATGGCAATTTAAGTTAGTAAGATGTATAGGACGTGAGGGGGTTGTAAGAAGGATATGTAAATGTTTAAGATTGTTGCTCTATGTTCGGTATATTCTGTAGTCAGACCGTGGCAAGGTCCTGGATTGTAAAGAATTCCGCTGTGACATGTATGTATATATGCTGTTAAGTTGCGAGACCACAATTGGATTGAGTTGGGGTGTTACATTCCCGAACTTAATCAAGGGAAAGTTTATCCACTGTTGTATCTTTATCAACTGCCCTTGGTTTTACTGGTTTGGTTTAAAAGAAGGTTTGAAAGAAGTATTGGTTTGAAAGAAAAACTGGTATTGAAAGAAAGGAGTTTGAAAGAAAAATTTTCGTGGCTTTACAATGCCTTCTTCCCTTAACCAAATCTAGCTTCTTGCTGACCTGTGTACTTCCAATTACAGAGGTTAGGCTATCAAGCCCTTCCACGGTTATGATGATCTCACTTAACTTCATGGTACTTTACTAAGTACTTTGTATTTGTTAAAAGTTTTCCCGAACAGCCCTGTTATAGCAGCACTTGCTATGGCAAGTGCGCCATGCTAACTGGCTCTCGGTTAACACACACCGGTTGCGGAGCTGTTCTCACCCCCACTGTCATCAGTGGCCTTGTTGGCCCTCACTTGATCTTATAGTCTTGACAATTAACCCTCTGGGCGACTTCTCGTTGTATTCACATGATAATCATTAACTAGGGTGTTTCCTATTCTAGAGACCCCTTTTCTTTTGTATTGTTTCCTCTTCGTAGCCCGTTCCATGCATTTGTCATGGTTACTGAGACTTGTCTCTGTTTAGGCACTACGCTGTGGTTCCTTATCGGTTTGTATACCGTTGGTGTATCATTTAACAACTGTGGTCCCGTAGACACTCGTCTCGGGTTTCATTACTACACTTCTTGTCTGTTGCACGGTCGGTACGTTGCAAGCTGGTTGTTCTCGACTGCTCGGCATGTCGACCCAGGTTGCCGGAAATTCTATTCTTCTATACACAAGATTCTTCATTCTTCGCTATTAAATGCGGTTAACATTGTTCAGATGGAAACCGTCTCCGGGATTCCCACTCTTCGGGATCTACCGTATGACTGGTCTCCGTACTCATAAAGGTACTTAATAACAGCCAGATCGGGTATTCCCGAGTAAGAGAGGACTTTCATCTCTCTGGCGTTGTTTCCCCAAGTTATAAATAGGGACTGTGGAGGGCGGGAAGGACATAGCAGGTTTTCAGTGTTCACTGGTAATTCTCAACTAGCGTATCTCTCACGCTATCACTCAACCCTTAACCCAAAGTACTAAAATCCTAACTCGGTACTTCCTAAGCTCGGTAATTCAGTCATCATAGTGATACTTCGCTCTGATACCACTTTTTGTAACACCCCATCCAACAACAACACACTTAACAACAATCTGCAGCGGAAAATATACTTCATCACATTACTTAACTCGTTGGTGTTACACGCCGTTAACCACCCACGTGGCTAACAAGGCTATTACATATACATTGTATCGGTCTGATGGACTAGATTCCCGAGCGACTACACATTACTATCCCTTTTCATTAACAACTAAACATACACATACCTTCCAACTGTACCGAGTATTTACAAACTGATGCCGATAACAATTTCGGTCTTACTACACCTACTGTACATATATAACTTAAATGATTACCCATGTACAAACGACTACCCCGTCCTACTCTCGAACGGCTTCCAGCTCCTTGTACCTGAAATAGGAAAAGAAGAGAAAGGGTGGCCCCCAGGGGCTCAGCACCTTTGCTGGTATGGTAATCCCGCAGCCCGCATGCTACCGGGCCACGCACAACTAATTGTCATCTTAGCATGCGGTTGATTATATTTGAATCATGCATGTAAACTATAAACACACAACACATAAAATTCCACCACAATGGGCTCAACAAACAGATAACACATCCTTACTTGATAAGCCACTCATTGTGTTCATAAACCCTAGAGGGTTCTCCTCTAGTGGAGCTACTTCCTTAATAGACGACACTTACCCATTAATCGGGTTATCCTTAAACGCCTCTTATCACAAACTAGGATTCATATCCATGATCCACATACTCCACATTTCACAACATATAACATACACCACATAACAACACTTTTCACGTTTCAACGTGCACATAACGACATCGCAATGGGAATTGCAGTACAATAATAACACATAACATAACGGGAATGGTTCTCTTAGGAACCGACCCAAACATAGTTAATTCACTTATGAGCCTAGAGAATGATGTCACCCTCATGATAAACTCGTTATACAACACTCATTACCGTCCTAATAGTCGGACGAGTAACTTAAGTTAAGATGGTTCGGATATGGTGACCCGAACACACCACATAAACACATGTTCCCCCTAAACCGATCATAAGTCAGAATAGCTAAGCTTTGGAGTAAGCTAATGGGAGATCGTGACCCGTGAGGGAAACAACCATAACAGAGAGGAGGGTAAGGCAAAAAAGGATACCCACTCCCCCCCACATACCCAACAACGCGTGACCCGCCTAACCGGATTCCTCACCCCCGTTTAGTACATATTACTTGTAGGTAAATAGTTAGAGCCCCACTATGGAACCTATCACATCCACACACCAAGAAGGTATTTGACTGGGTTAAACACACGAGGGAGGTCCATACATTCACACACAACATCACACAATTAACTCACGCATAGCCGTGGTTAGAACATCCCATGGTTCGGGTCGTTAAATTCCGAATACTGATCTCTCATGTGATCCTAGACTCAGTTAGCTAAGTTTAACACTTTCGAGGTTAAATGGTATCGGAACTAGACACGCCACATATATGAATTACTATAAATTCATTACATGTTTTATCTTACAACGTGGCAACATACAGAAAAACACATTGGCACACATACCGGTGTAATCCAGTAGGACACAGGTTGCAAGAAAACCATACCTGTCACCAGAGTCCACTCTATCCTGTCCACTTATGTTCCTCGAACAATTCTTGAAACAACTGGTAATATTACATGTACCTTTATTAACATCGGGGTAACATGATTGTTTAAAGTCTAAGGCTCATAACTTATCCCTGTTAACTAGTTAAATAACTTCACATTTTAACTTGTTTTACTTTTACATTTTAATACAACTTTTCCCCCATTAAATTGTCATTATAACTCACTTAACATGTCCTAACAATCTTATAACACCATTACTTAATAATCACCATCATCCTATAACCTTAAACAATGTTTTTGGTCCATACAGCGCCTTGTCCGAACTTGTGTCCGGACTTCCAAGTTCGGACACTGTTCGAGGCTCAAATGGGTGTAAACAGACGACTGACCGAACATGCGTCCGAGCTTCCAAGTTCGGACGCTGTTCGAGGCCGAAACAGAATATAGAGATAGGTGTGTCCGAACTTCCAAATTCGGACGGTAGTTCGGACACCGGTCGAAGTTCAGGTGACTTACGCGCAACAGGGCATGTCCGAACGTCCATGTTCGGACGGTAGTTCGGACGTGCCCAAAACTCCATTTCTATACCTTAAACACTTACTTTTCTTGCCTAAATGCTCAATACTCATAATACTTCCCCCTTAGGTTTATAGCATGTTCCCACACTATATTTAGCCCACCAAAAATACTTCATGTCCTTCCAAGAATTTTCTTCACAAGTTCAAACATCTTCCTTACCTAAACATCATTTCCTCCTTGTACATCAACATTACCTAAACCTAACAAACTCCTCCAAGACTTTAGTACATCCCAAAACACCCATTGGATTTCTTGAACTTCCAAGATAATGCCTAAATCCTTTTTGCCTTCTAAAACACCTTAATGCACCTTTCTTTCCCTAGTAAAACACTTAATCATTCTCAACACTTCCAAACTCACCAAAACTCTTTTTAAACACTTAGAACTTCTTATACATTATCTAAATTTTGACATGGGTTCTTCTAGCACATTGCTATACCAAAGCACATAGCTTTCACCATTAGACATTCAAGAACACCTAAAATCCATCAAGAGTATTCTCACACACAACACTTAGGTTTTCACCCTTTCACAACCAAAAACACTTAATCACTTAATACACATTCCTTACACACAAACATATTGTTTTTCCTCCTTTAACCATGCAAGAAACTCATCTTCACAAAGAATGTTCTTTACACACATCTAAATCCTTAAACTACACTACATCACAATATAGTGCATAAACTTAAATTGCTTGGCACTTAGGCCCTTAAATTGCATAAACTTTAAACACTGAATTTCCCACATAATATATTGCCTTTGACCTGCAAATACACTCAACATCACATATGCCTTTAATAATCTCCTTAAGAACAGTTCACTAGCTCTTTTCCCATTGGCTCCTTAGGTATTTATTAAGCAAATCAAGCTCATTTTTCCTAAGGCATTTAAACTACATTTAGATAGTTTGTTTACTTCTTTTCCTTCACAAGTTTTTCATTGTAACCCCTTGCTCCTTCTTTGATAGAAAACCGGCAAGGCTTTGATTGCTTGTCAAACTTCTAATCAATGTACAAGCAAGGTAATGAGTATTCAAGCTTCATGCTTAAACTCATTGTAAACCCTAGGTTATATATATTGTCTTAACACATTAGGATAGTTGTTTTACCTTGGAATAAAAGAGAGCTTGAGTAAGCAACAAGAGAGGACTCCTCCTTGTCCTTTGAAGATTGAAATGGAGCTATGAAAGATCAAAAGAACACACCATCAAAGGGTGATTCTCGGTTACACACAAAAACAAGAGGAAACATTGATTTTCTTTGGTTTTCCTTACCTTGAAACAAAGGAGAATGACAAGGCATGAAAATATGAGCTCAAGCTCCTTCAATGGTGAATCTCCATGGCACCGAAATGAGGCTTTTGAAGATTTGAAAAGGTAGAAGTGTAGAGCTTGCTCCAACTAGAAGAATGGTGGTCTTGAAATTGAATTTGGACCATGGAGTCATGAGTTACAAGCAAAAGGAGTTGGAGATGGTGAGGTTTTGCTGTAGCAAAACCGATGGAGTTGGGAGAATGAAGGTAGGTGACGGTGGGTATGAGTGGGAAAGGAAGGAATGAAATGAGAGCTTGCTTTACAAGATATTTACTTATAAAGTAAATAGTAAACTTTAGTTGTCATCTTTATTCACTTATCAAACTAGCAAGAGTGGTGACTCACCACAATAAAAACCGGCCCCCATCATCTACTTAGGGGTAGTTTGGTCTTTGTTGACCAATTAACTTACTTATATTGGCTTATGTCATAAACTAGCATATTTTGGTTACTATTCACAAACTAAGGCACATATTTGTGAAATTTTTGATTTCCCATTGATTTAGACTTCCTAATGTGATACTAAGTAGTACACATGTTAATTAAAGAGTAATTATGGACATTTAGCCATTCAAAACTCATTTACAAGACAATATTTCAAAAATGTGCTTTAAGACTCCTTAAAGCACATTTGTGTTTTTAACTTGTTTTCAAGCTTGGTTTTCTTTAGTAATTGATTTAATATGTTCATTAACATATAATTAAGGTATAGATATGACCTTTAGGTCTTATACAAATTTATCCCAAGCTTAGAGCACATTTTTGCCCATATTGACTTTAAGGTATTTGTTTGTGTTTTATTTGGTTTAATTGTCTACCAAGGTTTCCTAAGGACTTAATTAGCCTTATTAAATCATAATTGAATATCACTAAGTCTTGGTAGGCTCTTTGGGTCCCAACCAAGTTCACTCCAAGTTTAGAGCATGTTTTGCTCAAACTGTATTTATGGTACTTTATTGTTTTCACCATGGTTTAAATCGTACACTGATGTTTCTAAGGCACTTTTTAGCCTTTAAATATCATAGTTTAGTATTTAAACAATATATGAAGGTTTGGGGTATTTCAACCACTATCCCAAAATGCTTTCTCCTTACCATAACATCATCTCCCAAGCATCTTTTCTTACCAACCTAAACTTCTAGTTGATGTCTAAGTCCTTTTTGTTTCCTAGAACACCTAATACATTACTTCTCCTCTAGTAAAACACCTAAACATTTCTAAAACTTCCTAGTTCACCAAATCTTGTTTAAACACTTAGAACTTCTTGTACATTACCTAAATTTTGACATGAACTCTCCTAGAACATTACTAAGCCAAAACACATTGTTTTCACCATTAAACAATCAAGAACACTAAAATCCATCAAGAACATTCTTGTACACAAAACTTCACTCATTTAACACTACATCACAATATAGTGCATAATTTAAATTGCTTGGAACTTAGGCCCTTAAATAGCATGGCTCTTAGGCCCTTAAGATGCATAAATCATAAACACTGAATTTCCCACATTATATTTGCCTTTGACCTGCAATTACACCCAACAATACATATGCCTTTTAATAAACCCTTGAGGGTATTTTTCTAAGTCATTTACCATTGGCTGCTTAAGTAGTTTTAATAAGCAATATAAGCTCATTTCTCCTAAGACATTAAACTACATTAGGTTAGCATATTTACCTCTTTTCCTCACAAACTTCTTTCTTGTTTCCTTGTTAAAATCGGTAAGGATGTTTGATTGCTTGTCAATTTCTAAACAATATACACATAATGAAATGAGTACACAAGCTTTATGCTTCATCTCATTGTAAACCCTAGATACACATATTGTCTTAGAACATTTAGATGATTGTTTTTCCTTGGATATGAAGAGAGTTTGGATATGTAGCAAGAGAGGACTACACCTAGTCCATGAAAGGTTGAAATGAAGCTAGAACAAAGCAATATAAAGAACACCATCAATGGTGATTCTCGGTCAACATCAAAACAAGAAGGAAATGGAGTTTTTATTTGAGTTTCCTTACCTAGAAGCAAAGGAGAACAATAATATGTGAAAAGATGAGCTCAAGCTCCTCCCATGGAGATTCTTCTTGGCACTGAAATGGAGCTCTTGGAATTTTGAGAAGACAAGGTTGAAGAGCTTGATGAGACTAAGAGAATGGTGGTCTTTGTTTTTGATTTGGTAAAGAGAGCTAGGAGATATAAGTGGTCAAAGATGGAGAATGGTGTGAGAGCTGCTGCGAACCGATGGAGAGAGGAGGAAGATGAAGTTGGAGACGGTGGGAATGCAAGAGAAATGAGAGAATGAGTTTGAAGTTGCTTTTGGAAGATATTAAGTAGTAAAGCAAATAGTAACTTGCTTTATCATTTGTTATTTATTTGTTAACTTATAAGGTGGTGACTCACCTCATAAAAACCGGCCCCCATTAGTCATCTAGGGGTGTTTTAGTCATTGTTGACCACTTAACTTACTTATATAGACTTATGTTAAAAACTAACTTATTTTAGTTACTATTCATAAAACAAGGCACATATTTGTGAAATTTTTGATTTCCCATTGATTTAGACTTCCTAATGTGATACTAAGTAGTACACATGTTAATTAAAGAGTAATGATGGACATTTAGCCATTCAAAACTCATTTACAAAACAATTTTTCAAAAATGTGCTTTAAGACTCCTTAAAGCACATTTTGTGTTTTAACTTGTTTTCAAGCTTGGTTTTCTTTGGTAATCTGTTTAATATGTTCATTAATATATAAATAAGGTCTTGGTAAGCTCATTAGGTCTTAACCAAGCTTATCCCAAGCTTAGAGGACATTTTGGCCCTAATTGACTTTAAAGCATTTATTTATGTTTTCTATGGTTTAAATTGTTTACTAATGTTTCTAAGACTCTTTTTAGTTAATATACCGTATTTTAATGTTTAAACAACATACTAAGGTTTGGGGTATTTCAATCTACCCCCCTTAAAAGAACTTTGTCCCCAAAGTTCATACTTCCCACATATCCTAATATTAGAACACAGGAATACATATAAACAATACTTCCATAACAACATTAACAACATACTTACATAGCACCAGACGCAAGGTCCAAACAACATAACAACACAACATCATTCAGACACAACGGTCTGTAACATAACAAGGTAGTAACATAATAACATAACACATAGACAATGTATCCGAATACATTGTCGTACACACATAACCGAAACGGCTCTACCCCCCCTTAAAATAGGGGTACGCCCCGTACCATATACATACAAATACTAAGAAGTAAACAACGACGGGTACTTCGCCTTCATCTTATCTTCCAGCTCCCAAGTGGCCTCCTCAACGTCCTGGTTAGACCAGAGAACCTTCACCAGTCTCACAGACTTATGGCGAGTGTCTCGAGTCTTAGTGTCCAGAATCCGTACCGGAGTCTCCACTGATCGCATGGTCGGCTCTAAGGTTAGCCTTTCAGGCTGAAGTACATGAGACGGATGAAACATATATTTCTTCAACTGGGACACATGAAATACATCATGTACCTTGCCCAGCTCGGCGGGTAAATCAAGTCTGTAAGCTACCGGGCCGATCCTCTCCGTCACAACATAAGGCCCCACATATTTCTGGCTCAACTTGCCTTTCTGGCCAAAACGAAACACTCCCTTCATGGGGGATACTCTAAGAAATACCTGATCGCCCACGGCGAACTCCAGGTCACGTCTGCGCACATCGGCGTATGATTTCTGCCTATCCTGAGCTGACTTCGTGTTAGCCCGGATCTGTCGTACCTCTGCTTGAACTTGCTCTAGATACTCTGGTCCTATAATGACCGTCTCACTCGACTCATCCCAGCATAATGGTGTGCGGCATGGTCTACCGTATAATGCCTGGAAGGGAGACATCTTGATCGAAGCATGGTAACTGTTGTTGTAACTAAACTCAATCAGATGTAACTTATCAATCCAGCTGGTCTGAAAGTCAAGTGCACATGCACGTAACATATCCTCGAGTGTCTAGATGGTGCGCTCACTCTGTCCATCTGTCTGCGGGTGGAACGCTGTACTTAGCTTCAGCTCGGTACCAAGCGCTTCCCGTGTGGATTTCCAGTACCTGGAGAGGAATCTGGTATCCCTATCAGACACGATAGTCTTCGGTACCCCATGGTGCTGAACTATCTCTCTATCGAAAAGCTCTGCAAGTCTTGCCACTTTCCAAGTGTCCTTCATCGGAATGAATCGGGCCACCTTGGTCAGTCGGTCAACAACAACCCAAATCATATTTAGACCTCCCCTTGTAGGCGGAAGCCCTACTACGAAGTCCATAGAAATGTCATGGAACTTCCACTCAGGCACTGGCATTGGCTGCACCATACCACCAGGCCGTCGGTGCTCAAACTTGACCTTATGACAAGTGAGACACCTCAATACATAATCATTCACATCCTTTTTCATGCCAGTCCACCAAAAGTAACGTTTCATACCCTTATACATTTTTGAAGCTCCGGGGTGAATCGAAGTCGTAGAACAGTGGGATTCACTCAGTATGCGCTCCTTCAGCTCAGCGCTACTCCTCGGAATACACAGTCGGCCATTCAGCCTAATCAGGTCATCATCGTGGAGCCGGAAGTCGTACTTCTGACCCTCGAATGTGCCATCAATGAGCTTCTGTCTGATCTCCAACATATACTGATCTGTCATCTGAGCACTCCGCACCTCTTCAACCAAGCTAGAATAAGAGACTAGCGAATGGAGAGAGTGTGCTCGGCGACTCAGTGCGTCAGCTACCACATTTGCCTTACCCTCTTTATACTGCAGATTGATGTCGTAATCATTTAGAAACTCGACCCACCTTCTTTGTCTCATGTTCAACTCCTTCTGAGTGAACAAGTACTTTAAACTCTTGTGGTCAGAATAAATTGTCACGCTTACCCCATACAAATGATGTCGCCATATCTTCAATGCGAAGACAATGGCACCCAATTCTAAGTCATGGGTAGGGTAGTTCTCTTCATGCTTCTTCAGCTGTCGGGAGGCGTATGCTACGACCTTCCCGTGTTGCATCAACACACAACCCATACCTCTGCCTGATGCGTCGCAATAGACCTCAAAACCATCTGGACCGTCTGGTAAAGTCAGGACTGGTGCAGATGTCAGAGCATCCTTGAGACTCTGAAAAGAACTCTCACAGTCGACTGTCCACTTGAATGGTGTATCCTTCTTCATTAAGGAAGTCATCGGCTTTGAGACACTGGAGAAGTCCTTCACAAATCTCCTATAATATCCTTCCAGACCGAGGAAGCTCCTGATATCGGTAACTGTCTTCGGCCTAGGCCAGGTGCGCACTGCATCAATCTTTGCCGGATCAACAGCGATCCCGGCTTCAGAAATCACATGGCCAAGAAAAGATACTTGGTTCAACCAAAATTCACACTTTGAAAATTTCGCATATAACTGATTCTTTCTCAATGTTTTGCAACACAGTTCTCAGGTGGCTTTCGTGCTCACCCTCGATTTCGAGTACACAAGAATATCGTCGATGAAGACTATCACTGACTTGTCCAACTGATCTTGGAACAAGCGGTTCATTATGTCCATGAACTTGGCTGGTGCATTGGATAAACCTAATGGCATAACTGTAAACTCATAATGTCCATATCTGGTTCTGAATGCGGTCTTCTCAATGTCACTGTCACGGATGGCAATCTGATGGTATCCGGATCGTAGATCTATCTTGGAGAACACTGATGCTCCTTTTAACTGGTCAAACAAATCGTCAATACGGGGTAAAGGATAACTGTTCTTCACCGTAACTGCATTCAGCTCTCTGTAGTCGATGCAGAGGTGGAGACTACCGTCCTTATTCTTCACGAAGAGGACCGGCGCTCCCCATGGTGAAACGCTAGGGCGGATAAATCCCTTGTCGAGTAGGTCTCTCAGCTGCTCCTTGAGCTCTGTCATTTCAGCTGGAGCCATACGGTAGGGCGCCTTCACAATTGGTCCGGTGCCCGGAACCAAATCAATCTCAAACTCTACTTCCCGTGCTGGCGGCATGCCCGGCAGTTCCTTAGGAAATACATCAGGAAACTCTGACACTACCGGCACATCAGGGCTAAACTCTGGGTCTCTCTCTATGTCCTGGACATAGCAGAGGTATACATCATTCCCTCGTCGTAGTTCATGATACATAGCCATTACGGTGATGATCTGAGTCGAAGGCTCCCTAGGCCTCTGGCGGTAAGATATAGTAACCCCAGACGGACTCCGAAGAAGCAGACGATGCTTGGCACACAGGATTCTGCCCTTGTACCGCTCCAACGAGTTCATCCCGACAATCACATCAAAACCAAGTCCCTCGAACTCTATCAAGTCGATCGGAAACTCTTCATCTCTGATTCGTACAACAACATCTCGGTGGTAGCAGGTACACCTGATCCGCTCTTTCGACGGGAGAGTGACTAGAAAATCTGGCATCTCATCACCGTCTAACCCCAGCCTCTTTGCAAAAGATAGCAAAATAAATGTATGTGAGGCTCCGGAGTCGAACAAGATCGAAGCGTCCACGCTATTGACTGGAAAGGTACCGGTGAGGATTGTGCCGCTCCTGCTGGCTTCTGCCTCATTGCAGACACTCAGTATACCTCCCATTCCGAGTGCACAACCTAATTCATTGGCAAACTAATAAGTATCTGGTAATAACACGGTTGACATACTTCAAACAACTCCACTTTATTCATTAACACACTCTTTACAACATACGTTGGTTTACACTGTTGACATAACTAACACATACAACATCCTTAACATACACTGGTTTAACACATTACATGATTATACAAGGCTTTAAAACTGTCTGAAGGTCAAATTCAAACGTCCGGGTTTCATGTGTGTGGCATTGATCACTGCCGATGGTGCAGTATTCAGTTTGATCTTTTTGATGCCATGATATAGCATCCTTGACTGCCCACCCATGATTAACACATCTCCTGATTTCAACACTAGCTTCCTTGCGAGATCAGCACGCTTCTGCTCGCTGTACACGAACACTGCGGTATCACCAATGGACCAAGACACCACGGGTACTCCCTTACTTAGAGACTCGGGTGACTCGTCCTTATCTTGGTGTAAACCTAACCGTCCACCTTTCTGGTAGAAGTTCACAATACATAAATCCGCTTTAACACTTGGTATTGAATCTGATTCAACTTGCTGAGCAATTCCCACGGCGTGGTTCACGACCGCAAGGAACTCCTCAGGTATCATCGGTACAGTTGCCCCATCTTCAGCTCGCACTTCTTGATATGTCTTGGTGTAAGGATTCCAGTCCTTACCCATGCACATCATCTTTAATTTCATTCTCGATCCACTCGGGTATTCGGGTGTGTAGAAACCTCCTGGTGCTGCTCCCAGTTCGTTGCATCGTCTGATGATGTGGATTTGTGCTTCCGGTGTCAGGTATCCATTTAAGAGTATCATACCTGGTTGGATGACCTGACATTGCTCCATTGGAAAGTCGGTGATGTTGATGGTGGTTTCTTCAGGGTTTGGTGTGGGTGGGATTGGATAGCAAATATTGAAGGTTCCTAAGTTTTCAAATTACCTAATTAGGTGTTCTCACATTATACTTTAACTGTTTACTTACATGGTTGTTTACTTAAACTCACTAACACACATGCATAAAATGCGGTATGCAATCACTTATTTCATTCAACAGTTTAGGCGGTACCTGGTCTAGAAGAGGGTCCTGGCGCCTCAGACCGGTCCACCACATTCAGGGTGGCCTTGCTAGGTCCCGACCCTTTCCCCTTCTGGGAATCAGTGTTCCTCTGATCTGTGGGTGGCTGGTTAGCCGACTTCGGACCATCGATGGTCGCTGTGGCCTTACCCTTCGAATGCCCCTTGGGCTTATTGACTCTGCTGTTGGGGTTCCGGTAACACGCATAGTCACGGTGACCCCACTTCTCGTAGTAGCGACACTGCACGTCATTTCCTTTGCAGTCTTTGCCGGGGTGGTCTCCGTTATACCACTTACAGTAGTAGTGGCGCTCCGGTCCAGAACCCGCGCTAGCTGCTATCACAGTACACAATCAATACTTACTTCATAACTTAACAACATACACCCCTTCAACTTGACACACAGGATTAAGTAATTACCCGAGGGGGTAAGAGCGTAGGGGTTTCGCCGCGTATGCATATGTGAGCTTCAATGGCTCCTCAGCTGTGGTGGTTTGGGCTTGGCCCTTGTCACCCTGGTACTGACTCTTCTGGGGCTGAGGGTAGGGCTTCTTTTTCTTTCCTCCCCATACCCCTGCGAACTCTGGCCCTCGCTCGTGGCCTTGTGCTTGTGCGCATTCTCCTCGTTCCTCTGACGGACGGTGATCTCTACCTTGGCAGCGACATGATAGCACTCCTGAATTTAGGACGTCAGTCATGCCCCGCAAAAACTCACAACTCACATTAATATTCACCTATGGATTACACTTATCACATCACTTCATTCAAATTACCTGCAAGGTAGTATACTCAGCTGGCCCCATCCCGTATCGAAGACGGTGGCTGAGTCCGTTGTAGAAACGGTTCACCAGCACCCGGTTCGAGTATCCCAGGTCCGGTAACAGGTGGATAAGGCGGGTGAAAGCAGTGTACTAGTCATCAACCGACATTTTATCCCCCTGCCTCAGGCTATCCAGCTCCAGGCGCTTGGCCTCTTGTACATGCACAGGATAATACTTGGCTCGCAGCAGAGCCGTATACTCTCTCCAACCAAACTGAGGATCCGTCATCCGATCGTCTCTCACAAGCTTCCACCAACTTTGTGCCGAACCTTCAGGTAGTAAGCGGCAAGACGGACCTTGGCCCCAGCAGGCACATCCAAGGTCTCGTAGGCGGTCTCCAACTCGGAGATGTACGCCTCCAGCTTACGAGGGTCGGTCTCCCCATGAAACGACGGGGGTCTCAAATCTGCCAACGCCTTGACCCAGTTGGTCTCTCGTGGCGGTGGCGGTGGTGGTTGAACTTCGGGCTGTTGCCCTGCTGAATCGCAGCTACTAATTGTGGGACCATCTGGGCTACGGCGGCCGCTACAGCATCGGCCATGACTTGTGCCGTAGGGTTCTCTCCCTGGTTCCCAGTATCACCAATGCCGCGGCCGCGCCCTCGACCTTGTGGTCTACCTGACATCTGAATTCACACGAACATTTATTAGCATCGTGCTTGCACACTTATCGGTTCCAACGGTTGTAACGTTTCCCCGACAACAAGGTATCTCCACACTTAGTTAGTGGTTAACCTTTACACAACTGCTCACTTAGGTAACTGTGGTTAGCTTTCCTAACTCGGTATATTCCTAAGCTCGGTATTCTAGTCAACAGAGCGATACTTCGCTCTGATACCACTTTTTGTAACACCCTACTACGCACTTAACAATAAACGAAATCGCAGCGGAAAACAACTAAACAATAACTAAACGATCCGGTGCTACAACGCCGTCAACCACCCACGTGGTTAACAAGGCAGAATAAATACAAGAGTACCGGTTTGATGATCAGACTCCCAAGCATTAGGTAATAACATCCACACATATATACTTGACCAATATACCGAGTATTTAATACAAACCGTGATTGTAAACTGTACACATGAACTCCACTGTCAACTGTAAACGACCATCACTGTAATACAAACGGTACTAAAATATAACGCTACGGGAGCACAGGCGCATCCCGGGCTCAACATTCAAAATAACCAAAAGTATTTCTACAGCCTAGGATCTATAGCCATTCCGCTTCCTCGATCCTCATCCTGCAGTAAAAATATGGAGCCCCCGTGGGGGTCAGCAACCCTTGGCTGGTATGGTTAACGCGCAGCCCATCGGCTACCGGGATACGCACAACTAATTGTCATGATGACATGGCATTCATTTTAACATATAACATATACATATGGCATAACAACAATATTGCATAGCACAACATCACATACATAGTGAGTACAATTTCCACAACAACAAACCAAGAAGGTTAATCAACATAAGAAGCCTAGAGAATGGTTCACCCTCATGTTAAGCTTGTTACACACACTCATTACCGTTCTGTTAGTCGAACGAGTAACTTAAGTCACAGATGGATCGGATATTGTGACCCGAACACACCACACAAACACATGTTCCCACTAAACCGATCATAAGTCAGAATAGGTAAGCTTTGGAGGAAGCTAGCGGGAGATCGAACGCCAAATAAAGGAGAACAATCTTAACATCATAAGAGTCGAATCTGATATAGATATCTACTCTTATACTTACACGCGTGACCGGACAACCGGATTCCTCACCCCCAATTAACACTCGTTAGAAGTTCACTGTTGGAACCCAATAACAAATCACAGCATGTGGTTAAGTCTTGTTAGTCACACACAAGGGGTATGAGTCACACTTCAACAATACAACAATACAAACAACTGTAAACTCGTTACATGACTTAAGTCTTACAAGGTCATAAACACACAGAAAAACAAACAACACACAAGCCGGTGTAAACCGGTAGGCAACAGACTGCAAGAAAACCATACCTTGGTCCTTGCTTTGACTGGTTTCCACCTTTGGAGAATCCTATACACATTTAGTAACGTCCGTTAATTTAACGTACTAGTCCGTCGATAACTTATTACTTTACATTTCTAGTTATTTTACTTTCTCATTTTATTAAAACTTTCACCTTCTAAATTGTCATTGTACACACCTAACATGCCTTAGACAAACTTATAACATCATTACTTACTAATCCCCATCATTAGACATCATCTTTTAATCCTAAACTCAACCTTTAAAGTGGTCCGGGACTTGGTCCCCAATTAAGGTCTCGGACCGTGTCATTGTAAAACTCTCGGGCTGATTCCAGGTAGTGGTCCGGGACTCCATACAGGTCCTATGTCCCGGACCAATGTAGGCAAAAACTCTCGGGTTGTTTTTATGGGGTGGTCCGGGACTTCATACGGGTCCTAGGTCCCGGAGCAATGTAGACAAATTCTCTCGGGGTAAATCAGGGGGTGGTCCGGTACTTCTTACATAACATAAGTACCGGACCAAGGCTGTGTAAGAACTCTCGGCCCCTTTTAATGCATGGTCCGGGACATTATCCAAAACCTAGGTCCCGGACCACTGCTACAGATTTACATTTTGAACATTTTCTAAGTCTTGTTGCAATGGTTCTCCACATCCAATAAATGTATAAACTTCCCAAATGACCTTAGGTATATTCTAATGCCAAAATATCATCTCAAACACACCTAGTTCCTTGTCTAACTTGTTACTCAATTTTCTCATAAAATTCACCAACAATTGTAACAATTCTTACAAGGTTTCTAAATGGTGTTTCTCACCTATGATAACCACTATCCCAAAATGCTTTCTCCTTACCATAACATCATCTCCCAAGCATCTTTTCTTACCAACCTAAACTTCTAGTTGATGTCTAAGTCCTTTTTGTTTCCTAGAACACCTAAGACATTACTTCTCCTCTAGTAAAACACCTAAACATTTCAAACACTTCCTAGTTCACCAAATCTTGTTTAAACACTTAGAACTTCTTGTACATTACCTAAATTTTGACATGAACTCTCCTAGAACATTACTAAGCCAAAACACATTGTTTTCACCATTAAACAATCAAGAACACTAAAATCCATCAAGAACATTCTTGTACACAAAACTTCACTCATTTAACACTACATCACAATATAGTGCATAATTTAAATTGCTTCGCACTTAGTGAAATACCCCTAACCTTTATAACTTAATAAGTGATCTAATAATGATCTAAGAGGGTTAATAAACATCTAAATATTATGGGGAACAATCAAAAGTTCCCAACAAGGCAAAACATGCCTTAAGATCGGTAAAGCCAAAAATGTGCTTTAAAGCACCATAAAGATTGTATGACCTCAAATAAGATCCAAAGTGGATTCCTAAGCATTATAATGAAGTAAGGAACACAACAAAACTATTCTCAAAGAAAACTAAGCTCAGAAGCACCTTGCAACACAAAATGTGCACTAAAACACCTTAAAGCACGTTTTGTGTAATTGCCTTCTAATTGGTTTTTAATGGGCCTAAAGGTTATAATTACCTTTAAATATGATAATATATCACATTATATCATATTAGGAATTTGATTCCACAAATTTACAAATTTTTACAAATTTAATATTAAAATATTAACAAAAACCCTAAAAGGGGGCCCGTTTGAGTCAACATTGAATAAGAATGGTCAAGAGGTCAAAGTTGACCCCTTGGACCACATGGAATCGGCAGCCACAAGCAAGAGGAGGTTGAATTCGCCACTTGCACATACAAGGGACAAGTCTCCAACACCACTCCTTAATTTAAGGAGACTACCTTTTACCTTTCTAATATTATGGTTTAAACTATACACAATTGCTCCATGATTGAATCAGCCTCCAAACCGTGTGAGACCACCCCTTTCCCCTCCAATAACCGATGTTTATCCCCTTTGATGAGTCATTAGTCATTACAAAACATAAAATAAGCAAAAGATACTTTTCAATCCATTAAGCTCATTTCAATCATTCCCTTGTCTCTTGCTCCATTCCAGCCGAGCTCACTCAGTTTCCAGACCCTCTCAAGCTGTGTTCTTGAGTTAGGAAGACAATTCAATCTCTTAAGCTCCGAAGGTAATGGTTTAAGGCATATTTTAGCTCTTTTTCTTCATATCTTCACTACCAACACTTAGATCTCGTGACTTATCACTTCCTATGGCTTATTCTCAGTATTTTAGACCTTGAACAATAACCAAACTCGGCTGAGACAAGTTAAGGGACCAAGGTTTCCCAAATTTGCATTTTAAGGTAAAAAACATACCTTAAGCTTCTCCTTTCTCCATCTGGTTTTATTCTCTTGATTTTTATGAGTTTATACACTCATAATATTCATATTTACATGTTCATCCAGTTGGTTAGCCATTTGGAGCAAGGGTGGCCGAGATCTAAAGCAAATACCCTTCTTTAAGGCATTTTTCCAAGGTAAAACCTAATACCAAGGAAGCTTGTTGTTGTCTAGCTATTTCCTATGTCTATATGGTGAATTTAACACCTTGTGGTGTGTTTAATTCAGGCCGAATCCCTTTGGAAGTTCCCTTGCATTTTTAAGGTGATTTTTGCCTTAAATCTTACATTAATTGTTCCTTATGGTTAAGCTCAAGCTTGGAGTATAACCATATCTTATTTTGGTGTATTAAACATGTCTAAATGATTTGGTGAATTTTCCTCTAAGATGCCGAGCTCTTACAAGGAGAAATCAAGGTATAAACACCTTAAAACCTATGATTTTATGATTTCTTAGCATATATATTAATTATGCTGAGAGTGGAGTTAAATATATGGGTTATATTAGCCTAAAAATGGAAAAAATGACTAAGATAAATTAAGCTAGTCATTTAAGTGATTTAATTAACATAATGGTCAAATTATGACATTATGTGGAAAAATAATTAAGCTACAGCAAGGCCGTGAGCTAATACTATATTTTGAGCAATTTTATGTGTAATTTTATGTTATAAAGCAAAGTTGTAATAAGGCCATGTCATTAGGCCATTTTAATTTAAGTTTATAAGCTTATTTAGTTAGATTTATGCTTATATAATTAAGTTTGGGGCCAAACCGTAATTATTGGTAAAATATAAAGCCGTGGGCTTAATTTAGGGGAATTTAGGGTTTTTAAATGAATTTAATAAAAATTATAACATTTTATAAAGTTTTGTGTTAAAATTGCAAAAATAGAAAAGTATAGGGTATGTTTGGTAATTACCGAGTTTGGGTCCACTTTTGGTATTAGAGTCAAAGTTGACTATATAGGAGACTTTGACCAAGTTTGGAGAATTTAAGAAATTAAAATACTACCTTATATTAAGATAGTTATTAAATTGTAAAAGATGTATAAGAGATGGGGCTATAATGTGATTCCGAAACTTGGGGTACTAAATGGGAATTAGTACAATCCTTAAGTTATTAGGAATTGTTAGAAGTTTATTTGGTTAAATTTGGAGTTTATATGAATTATATAAGTATAATATATGATATTTTATGACATTGTTACAAATGGGTAACAAATGGGTAAAAATCGAGATTTATAGAAAGTATAAGGTTAGGAATAATGTTTATAACCTTTGGTATAGTTTGGTAATTTTTGGAGTTATATATAAGATTTATAAAGACATATGTATAATATATAGTTTTAATGGCATTAGAAAACTATGTATTATAAAGTGGGAAGATTTGGAAATTGGTAAATATACAAAGTTTGGTGGTGAGGATTTAATTAAAACAGTCCTAGGGTCTGTTCGAAAAATTATAGCCTTTAAAAACTATAGGTTATAATTATATTAAGGTTTAAAGATTATAATATAAGGTATATATTATAAGTGTAATAATGAAATGTAATTTGGGGTTGATTTGTGATTTATAGAAGTTTAGTGGTATATGATGAAAGTCGAGAATATAAGGGGGTGTTTGGTATTTATAACAAAATATAACTATAGGTTATAATTGTTTTAATGACTTAAATGTCATAATATATGTTATATAGCTATAATATAACATTATATTAATTATGTGGTGGATTTTGTAAATACTTAAGATAATAGGTGCTGTTCGGAAATATTAACATTTTTAAATGAAATTTATAATATGGTTTTTAATGTTACAAGAGTTATAACATTTATAATATAAGAGTTATTCATTAAAAAGAATGGATATATATATTATTAAGACTTACCATATAATAAAGAGTCCCATAATACATGTATATAAATAAATATATGTTATGGTGGAAAAAAAATATAATATGGTATAATAACCATGTATTATCATAATTTAAATGATGTAAGGTGAAAGGAAAAAGAATTACAAACATTGGATATGGAATTCTAATGTTAGGAGTATACATGGAATAATAAGGATTTACATAATTCAAAGTATTGTTTACATATGAATTATACCACATTGAACTTGGAAAGAAAAATTTTTTTGGAAAAATAAATACTAAGGTGAGACGTATAATACATGACAAAGAATCATACATGCAATAAAGAAACAAACTATATGATATACAAATAGGCATTAAGTTACATGCAATAACAAAGTTCAACAAAAAGTATATAAATATACGAGACAAGGCTACGTATGTAATATAACGTTTCTCTTTCCAAATCTCGAGTTAAGCCGAAAACCCGACAAACGTTGACAGTTAATAACGGGGGATTAACCGGGAGGTGTTAGTGACAGTACGGGGTACCGTAGAGTCATGTAGTTATACGAGATGCTAATCAGTAGCGTTATGTATTGTTTAGACTGTTAGAGACGACACACGGAGCATAGGATCTTGCTGATTCATTGGTTATACTTGTGGTTATATTATTTGTGTTGATGGTTGTGTTATTGTATGGATATTACTGTTAAATGTTTTATAGTTTAAATATTAAAACGGTATTGCATGTAACGAACCTCATGCTCTCGACCAATTAATTGAAGGGTTTGAGGAGGCATGACGGGGCATGTGATAACATACTCAGCAGGGGCTGATTCCATACCACAAACCATTTTTATTTCAGGAGATTAGCTGGTGGGTCGACGCGAGGCGCGACGGTTTGATACTAATGTTGTTTTGGACTCGGGTTGTGTAAACCGAGGTGTATTTTGGTTAGACGCTCACGAGTACGGTCTGTAATAATCGGTTGTTGTTGGATTTGTTTTAAATTGTTTAAGTACTACTATCTATCTCTTGTGGTCGTTGCGGGAATACGTTTCACAAGTTGATTATCAGGTAATTCGTTATCACCCGTATGGGCGAGTGATAACAGTGACACCATTAGAGCGACAGTCTGTTATTTACCGCTGTGATTTATTTATTATGTGTGACATTAATAGGATAATTAGGAACCGAACTAGTAGGGGTGTTACAAAAGTGGTATCAGAGCGGAGTACCGCTCTGATTACAAGAGATAGTAGTTTAAGTACCGTGAGCTTAGGTTATTCACACACCAGTACCAAGGAGATAGTGTAAATGATATGAGTTAGGAGATTGTCGGGGACAATGTGTTTTATGCCTTTCAGGGCTATGTGAACTTATGGTTGGGAAAAGTACGGTATTTATACCAAGAGCTGACTTTGATTCTGAATTCTTCAGATGTCTTCTGGAAGACGTTCGACTGGCAGAGGCAGAGGAGGCGGTGGAAGAGGCGGCGGGCCTGGAGGAGGTCCTCCTGAGGCCCTAGCCGTGGGCGTTGCTGAGACGGTAACAGCCGTCTTTGCTCAGCTAGCCCTGATGGGGGGTGTTCAGATAGGAGCACCACCGGTAGTCCCACCCGTACCCGCACCAAGAGAGCCAAACTGGCTAAAGAGCGTTGCTGACACGCAAGTACCTACATATGATGGAGTAGCTGACCCCACCGTCCTAGAGAGATACATTGTCGAGCACGAGAAGGCCTTTGATGCCATTCATGTGCCTGCTGAGCACCGGGTCGGTATAGCGGCCTTCCATCTGAGGGACGCCGCCAGCACTTGGTGGAGGTCCGTGAAGGCACACTACACCGCTATAGAGGGTTTTGGTTGGACAGGCTTTGTGGAATTACTGAGAGAGAAGTACTATCCTGCTCATTTGAAGCAGAGAAAGAGGGAAGAGTTCGAGGCTCTGAGGCAGGGTAGTCTGACAGTAGATCAGTACTACTCCTCTTTTATTGGGCTCTTGGACTTTGTCCCGGGAGTTGTTTATTCTGATACTGTGAAAGTGGAAAAATTTAGAGGCGGGTTGCGATATGCTATCAAGGCCGCCATGGGTGCTGCCTTATACCCTACGATCCAGGTAAAATTAGTTGACAGATTATTACCTTGTAACTCAGTTTGATTTATTACATGTTCGGGGAACTCATTGATGCATTATAGGAATGCTACGAGGCTGCTTCTCGGACCGAGCTATTGGTGAGCAGCCGGGAGGACAACCAGGGGCAGAAGCGTAAGGCCCCCGAGAAGGTGGCGGAGGTTGAGGCTGGAAGCGGAAGCAGCAAGGGTTGGAAGTAAGAACCACCTTTATGTTATTTAATCCATTTAAATTACTTACTTGCTGCCTGCTTTTATACCTGCTATTCCTGACACTTTGACAATCACAGGAAGAAAAAGTTCTCCTGGAAGGAGAAGAAGAAGGAGCAGGCCAGCCAGAAGGGCAAAGAGAAGGTCCCGATGCTGACCGGGCCTACCTACGATGTCCAGCCTCTTAGATCTGCACCCCCTAAGGGTAAGCGATCTAACCTTGTGAATGAGTAGTGTATTATACTATCCATTACTATCCTTGTAATAATCTGAGCGTGATATGATAATAGGTTCTGCACCCCAGCGCCACTTTCACTGCAAGCGCTGTGGTAAAGACCACCCGGGTGTTGACTGCACCGGGCAAGCGGTGGACTGCCACCATCGTGGAAAGAAAGGCCACAGGTCGTTCGAGTGCTTTGCTAATCCGGAGAGCCGAGTGTACCGCCCGCCGAAGGGGACTCAGAGCGCACCTACTGGAGGAGGTGGAGCTCGAGGTGGCCAGAGGGGGTCGGCGCCCAAGCCCAGAGGGGGCAGCAGCAGCAGCAACCGCAGCAGCAGAACCAGAACCAGAGGAACCCGCCGGGCAACCGTGTGCTGAATGCAGCGGGAGCTTCGGGCGCTGGCACTAGTACCCAGCGCGGTGAAGGTTAGCACTTGAAACCTTAACCATTGTATGAGAGCATGACTAAGTGTTAAACGCTTTACCTTAGCATGAATGCGTGTTTTAATTACCGCTTTAGATAAACAACTTATCTAGGGAACCTGTTTCCTCTTAGGAGACTTCGACATCTGCTATCCCACACTTACAAGACAGAGATCACCTAGACCCGTGGAAGAAAGACGGGAGTACCCTAGCGAGTTGTGTCATGTGGTCAGACCGGGCATGATACTTCTCAGAGAATTCCTAACCCTAGATGAGCAAATCGCCATAGTGAATGAGTGTAGAGCTTTGGGTAAGGGCATAGGAGGATTTTATACCCCTGTATTTAGTAGTGGTTCTAAAATGAAACTACACATGATGTGCTTAGGGAAAGCTTGGGATGCACCAGGACCGTGATGAGACGACTGAGTCCATCACCAGAGGAATACCGGTTGTGTCATTCTCCATCGGCGATGATGCTGAGTTCATCTATGGAGACCAGAAGAGGATGGATCTAGCAAGCAAGATCATCCTCAAGTCTGGGGATGTGTTGGTATTTGGTGGAGAGGCGAGGCTTGTATACCATGGTATTAAGAGCATTAAGCTCAATACCGCCCTACCAGCTCTAGTAAATGATACCCACATCCGACCTGGCCGTTTAAATTTGACTTTCAGACAGTACAGATGTAATAACAGTGGCTAAGTGTGTAACCTTGTATAAAACAGTTGCATGATGATTGAAATAAGAGTCTTGTACTTTCAAGTATATGTGTTCAGTTTGTTGATACCGTTAATTCATAACTTCAGGCTACGGAAATGGAAGGGAGGGTACCATCTGCATTCTAGATATGGCGCAAGCCAAGGAGTCGGTAATGTCATCACAGGTATGACAATTACAACCGACAGTAGATTACTGATTTATTGAGACTCGATGCTGATACAAGAGATGATCTCAGGTACCTTTCCTGTTGATGGTGTTGGTGCTTCCGTATTGTTCGACTCAGGGGCTTCACATTCTTTTATTTCCTCGGCATTTGCTAAGAAGCTGGGGGCTGCCCCCGAACAGCTTTCTGACTTTTCAGTCACCCTTCCATCAAAGGAGAAAGTAGGTTGCACCAGGCAGTACTTAGGGTCAGAGATCAGCATTATGAATGAGACTTTTCCCATCGATTTGATTGAGTTTAAGAACTTGGGCTTCGACATTATAGTGGGCATGGATTGGCTGCAGAAGCATAAGGGCCGCCTTCATTGTGCAGAGCATCGACTACTACTGAAGGGGCCGAGTGGCAAGACAGTGTCATACCGCAGTGTGAGGAGAGAGCCGACTGTCAAGATCGTGTCAGCATTGTCCCTGATGAAGGACGTTAGGAAGGGCCGACAAGCCTTCCTCTGTTATGTACAGGACACGAGACAGTGCGACGAGATGGATATAGACATTCCAGTCGTGGCAGAATTTCCCGATGTGTTCCCTGATGAGTTGCCAGGCATGCCGCCTGTGCGTGAGGTTGAGTTCGCCATCGACTTATTGCCAGGTACGGGCCCTATTGCTAAGGCACCCTACCGTATGGCACCGGCTGAGACGAGGGAGCTGAAGCTACAGCTGGAGGACCTCCTCGACAAGGGATTCATTCGACCTAGTGTTTCTCCTTGGGGTGCTCCAGTATTATTCGTCAAGAAGAAGGATGGCAGTATGCGACTCTGCATCGACTACCGCGAGCTTAATGCGGTCACAGTCAAGAACAAGTATCTGTTGCCACGGATTGATGACTTGTTTGACCAGTTGAGAGGGGCCAGTGGTTCCAGATCTCAGTCTTCTCAAAGATAGATTCAGATCTGACATAGAAAAGACAGCTTTCAGGACACGGTATGGACATTACGAGTTCACCGTTATGCCATTCAGACTGACGAATGCGCCAGCCATATTCATGGATTTGATGAACCGTCTCTTCAGAGAACAGTTTGATAGTTCAGTTGTGGTTTTTATCGACGATATCCTGATCTATTCGAAGACCAGAGAGGATCATGAGTTACATTTGGGGCAGGTTTTAAGCATCATGAGAAAGAACCAGCTGTATGCCAAGCTCTCTAAGTGTGAGTTCTGGTTGGACAGCGTGTCATTTCTAGGACACATTATATCAGCAAGCGGGATATCTGTAGACCCTGCTAAGATTGAGGCAGTAGTAAAGAGTTGGCCGAGGCCGAAGACGGTTACAGACGTCCATAGCTTTCTGGGTTTGGCCGGTTATTATCGAAGGTTCGTGAAGGACTTCTCCAAGGTAGCCAAACCAATGACTAATCTCATGAAGAAGGAGTCCCAGTTCTTATGGTCTGCAGAGTGCGACCAGTCTTTTCAGACACTGAAGGATCTCCTGACATCGGCACCCGTTCTTACTATTCCTGAGGGCACCGATGGGTTCGAGGTATACTGTGATGCCTCTGGAACCGGTCTAGGCTGCGTGCTTATGCAGACGGGAAGGTAGTTGCTTACGCATCCCGATAGCTTAAAAAGCATGAGGTGAATTACCCCACACACGACCTTGAGTTAGGCGCAGTAGTCAGTAGTATTCGCCTTGAAGATCTGGCGACATTATCTTTACGGTGTGACAGTCACCATCTACTCTGATCATAAGAGTTTACAGCATCTCTTCTCTCAGAAGGAGCTGAACATGCGACAGAGAAGATGGGTCGAGTTCTTGAAGGACTACGACATTGATCTGAGGTACAAGGAGGGCAAGGCGAATGTAGTAGCCAATGCCCTGAGCCGCAGAGCTCATTCATTATTTACGCTATTAGCGAGCAGCAGTATAATTGATGATATATGAGCTGCACAGGAGAGTGATCAGTACATGGAGAGTATAAGGTAGAAAATGCTAGAGGGTTGTTTTGAGAGTCAGAAGTATGACTTTGAACTGTGTGATGATGGCATGATTCGACTGAATGGCCGGTTATGTATTCCAGAGTCTTCCCCAGATTTGAAGGAGAAGATACTTCAGGAGGCTCATTGCTCGTCCTTATCCGTCCACCCCGGTTCTTCGAAGATGTACAAGGACTTAAAGGTCCATTTCTGGTGGAGCGGGATGAAGAAGGATGTAGCTGACTACGTGACTAGATGCTTGACCTGTCAGAAGGTTAAGTTTGAGCATAGGAGACCCGGCGGTTTAGTGCAGTCTATGCCTATTCCTTGCTGGAAGTTCGAGGACATCTCGATGGATTTCGTTGTCAGTCTCCCACCGACTAAGGGAGGACTGAACACGATTTGGGTCATTGTGGACCGTCTGACGAAGGTGGCAAAGTTTGTGGCTATGAAGGATACCTGGAAGGTCCCGAAGTTAGCGGACTTGTTCCAGAAGGAGGTGATCCGGCACCATGGGGTGCCAAAGACCATTGTGTCTGATAGGGACCCTCGACTTTTGTCTAGATTCTGGGGTCAGGTTCAGGAAGCCTTGGGTACAAAGTTGAAGCTTAGTACGACGTTCCATCTGCAGACCGACGGTCAGAGTGAGAGGACCATCCAGATGCTGGAGGACATGCTGAGAGCATGTGCCTTAGATTTTCAGGGGAGTTGGTTAGAGCGACTACATCTGATAGAGTTCGCCTACAACAACAGCTACCACTCCTCGATACAGATGCCACCGTTTCAGGCACTATACGGTAGACCATGTAGGACTCCTCTATGCTGGGATGAGGCCAGCGAGAATATGCTTCTAGGACCTGAGTACCTAGAGCAGATTAAGGAGGATGTCCTACAGATTCATAAGAACATGAAATCAGCTCAGGACCGGCAGAAATCATATGCAGACACCAAGAGGAGGGACATTGAGTTCACTACTGATGACATGGTATTCCTCAGAGTGTCACCCATGAAGGGGATCTTCCGGTTTGGGCAGAAGGGCAAGTTGAGCCCAAAGTATGTTGGACCTTATGCGATTAGGGAGCGAGTGGGCTCGTTAGCCTACAGGCTGGATTTGCCAGCAGAGCTCGGGAGGGTGCACGACGTCTTTCACGTTTCACAGTTGAAGAAGTATGTGCCCCACCCATCGCACGTGTTAGAGCCAGAGACTTTAGAGTTGGACCCCGCACTACGATATGAGGAAGTACCACTCCGCATTCTCGATACGAAGATGAGGCAGACTAGGAACAAGACTGTTAGCATGGTCAAGGTTCTCAGGTCGAACCATGAGGTGGAGGAGGCTTCATGGGAGTTAGAGGACTCCATGAGAGCGAAGTATCCCGCACTCTTCGAGTAGTAGCTGTGATACTTGTACGGGTTCGTGGTCGAACCCTTTTTAACGGGGGTAGACACCACTTGGCTTGCGCATATGTTATGCATTAGGTCTTGTTTTGGTGGTGTGTTTTGTTGGTATGCTACGTCATACATGTTTGTTTGTTGGTATGCTACGTCATACATGTTTGTTTGGATGATTGTATGTTTAATACATCTTATGTATGTGCCTTAGTGCACCTGTTTGAGAATATATATAAAGTACCGTTGAGTACTTTTGTTAATGAGTTGGATGTGCACCTTGTTTAGTGCTGTGATACGAATGAGTTTATACCATGAGTTTGGCTATTTGATTTATGCTGTATGTATATAGACTAGGTCTGAACCTAGTGGGAGTTACTCCCTAGCGATGGACTGTTTGGTTACTTAGTGGAACTTGATTCCTTAGGTGAACTGTAGATGATTAAGGACTTCGGGACGAAGCCTTTTTAAGGGGGGTAGACTGAAATACACCTAACCTTTAAAACTTAATTAAGTGATCTAATAATGATCTAAGAGGATTAATAAACATCTAAATATTATTGGGGAACAATCTAAAGTTCCCAACAAGGCAAAACATGCCTTAAGATCGGTAAAGCCAAAAATGTGCTTTAAAGCACCATAAAGATTGTATGACCTCAAATAGGATCCAAAGTGGATTCCTAAGTATTATAATGAAGTAAGTAACACAACAAAACTATTCTCAAAGAAAACTAAGCTCAGAAGCACCTTGCAACACAAAATGTGCACTAAAACACCTTAAAGCACGTTTTTGTGTAATTGCCTTCTAAATTGGTTTTTAATGGGCCTAAAGGTTATAATTACCTTTAAATATGATAATATATCACATTATATCATATTAGGAATTTGATTCCACAAATTTACAAATTTTTACAAATTTAATATTAAAATATTAATAAAACCCTAAAAGGGGGCCTGTTTGAGTCAACATTGAATAAGAATGGTCAAGAGGTCAAAGTTGACCCCTTGGACCACATGGAATCGGCAGCCACAAGCAAGAGGAGGTTGAATTCACCACTTGCACATACAAGGGACAAGTCTCCAACACCACTCCTTAATTTAAGGAGACTACCTTTTACCTTTCTAATATTATGGTTTAAACTATACACAATTGCTCCATGATTGAATCAGCCTCCAATCCGTGTGAGACCACCCCTTTCCCCTCCAATAACCGATGCTTTTCCCCTTTGATGAGTCATTAGTCATTACAAAACATAAAATAAGCAAAAGTTACTTTTTCAATCCATTAAGCTCATTTCAATCATTCCCTTGTCTCTTGCTCCATTCCAGCCGAGCTCACTCAGTTTCCAGACCCTCTAAAGCTGTGTTCTTGAGTTAGGAAGACAATTCAATCTCTTAAGCTCCTAAGGTAATGGTTTAAGGCATATTTTAGCTCTTTTTCTTCATCTCTTCACTACCAACACTTAGATCTCGTGACTTATCACTTCCTATGGCTTATTCTCAGTATTTTAGACCTTGAACAACAACCAAACTCGGCTGAGACAAGTTAAGGGACCAAGGTTTCCCAAATTTGCATTTTAAGGTAAAAAAACATACCTTAAGCTTCTCCATTCTCCATCCGGTTTTCTTCTCTTGATTTTTATGAGTTTATACACTCATAATCTTCATATTTACATGTTCATCCAGTTGGTTAGCCATTTGGAGCAAGGGTGGCCGAGATCTAAAGCAAATACCCTTCTTTAAGGCATTTTTCCAAGGTAAAACCTAATACCAAGGCAGCTTGTTGTTGTCTAGCTATTTCCTATGTCTATATGGTGAATTTAACACCTTGTGGTGTGTTTAATTCAGGCCGAATCCCTTTGGAAGTTCCCTTGCATTTTTAAGGTGATTTTTGCCTTAAATCTTACATTAATTGTTCCTTATGGTTAAGCTCAAGCTTGGAGTATAACCATATCTTATTTTGGTGTAATAAACATGTCTAAATGATGTGGTGAATTTTCCTCTAAGCTACCGAGCTCATACAAGGAGAAATCAAGGTATAAACACCTTAAAACCTATGATTTTATGATTTCTTAGCATATATATTAATTATGCCGAGAGTGGAGTTAAATATATGGGTTATATTAACCTAAAAATGGAAAAAAAAGACTAAGATAAATTAAGCTAGTCATTTAAGTGATTTAATTAACATAATGGTCAAATTATGACATTATGTGGAAAAATAATTAAGCTACAGCAAGGCCGTGAGCTTATACTATATTTTGAGCAATTTTATGTGTAATTTTATGTTATAAAGCAAAGTTGTAATAAGGCCATGTCATTAGGCCATTTTAATTTAAGTTTATAAGCTTATTTAGTTAGATTTATGCTTATATAATTAAGTTTGGGGCCAAACCATAATTATTGGTAAAATATAAAGCCGTGGGCTTAATTTAGGGGAATTTAGGGTTTTTAAATGAATTTAATAAAAATTATAACATTTTATAAAGTTTTGTGTCAAAATTGCAAAAATAGAAAAGTATAGGGTATGTTTGGTAATTACCGAGAGTTTGGGTCCAATTTGGTATTAGAAGTCAAAGTTGACTATATAGGAGACTTTGACCAAGTTTGGAGAATTTAAGAAATTAAAATACTACCTTATATTAAGATAGTTATTAAAATGTAAAAGATTTATAAGAGATGGGGCTATAATGTGATTTCTGAAACTTTGGGGTACTAAATGGGAATTAGTACAGTCCTTAAGTTATTAGGTGAAATACCCCGAACTTAAATATGGTGATTATATTATTCTAATATAGTATTTAAGGGCCTAATAGCGCCTAAGTAATTTTGGTAAGGAAAATAAATCCAAAAGAAATGAGAAGAACGCTTAGAAAGCGGAAAACGCTAAAATAAGCATTAAATAACCATAGGAGGTACGAGACCTCGGTTATAGTATCGTAAGGATTCCTAAGGCTTATTCATGCCTAATTAGTATACGGGAATGATCCCCGAAGAAACCGGAGCCAAATAAGGTATTAAAACGCTAATAGAGCTTTAGCGCACGTTTTTCGAGGAAACCCGAAAACGTGATTTTAAGTGGTCAAACAAACCCGTAAAAATTATAAATCATTGAATAATAATTATTAAGCATTTATGGAAGCTTAATAACCAATAAAAATAAAAAAACGAGAAAATTCCGGAAAACGGGCCTGGTTAGTGAACAGTATCAAAACCGGGTAAAATAACGAGCGTTTTCTGTAAAAGACGAAAAACGCTCCAGCTAGTATTACAGAGGGGGCCGGTTTTTACTGGTGTAAACAGCTCTCTCTCACACACACACAAGTAACAAATAAGTAAATCAAAAAGCAATAAAGTAATAAAGCAAAAAAAAAGTAACTTATACTACTTTAACATTCTCTCACCTCTCATTCTCACCTTTCCCTCATCTCTCTCCTACCCTTCTCTTCCCCATCAATTTTGCCCCTCTCTCTCTTCTGGTTGGGCGATTTTGGAGCCCTAAAGGAAACCTCCATGGCTACTCCACCTTCTCCTCCGTGCTCCATCTCCATTTGAACTCCAAATGCAAAAATAATTGCATATTCTTACTCTCCTCATCACCCTCTACATTTCTCTCTTTTCCAAATCCAAAAATGAGGAATTTGATTTTCGTGGGTCTACCCCATTGGTGAAGAAAGTAACATCAATGTGAAGCTTGGAGTCTCCTCTTTCCAACAAGGTAAAAATCTCCATGAAAGACCTCACTTTTCTCCATCTCTTGGCATGGCCGATTTTTGGTCTCTCTCTTACCTTGTTTTTCTCTTGTTTTGGAGCTTTGCTTCAACCCTCCAATGGTGGTGAGAACACCTTCTTGAACCAAGGGCTAAAACCCCTCCTAAAGCACTCCAAGGTAAAAACCCTAACTAATGGTAATTTAAACCCTTCATTGAATTAGTGAAGTTTTAAGAGATTTGAAGTGTAATTATACTCTCCTCGTGTAATTTGGGTGTTGAGATGGAGTTTGGAAACTCCATCCCCCACCTTGGAGTTTGGGAAAACTCCAGCCCATCATGGCCGATTTGCAAGAAGAAAAGAAGAGGAGAAGAAGTGGGAAAGGAAAAAAAAGAAGGAAATATAAGCTCAAGGAAGAGCTATTCCTTAATGCTAAATTTTAATGCATTAGAGTAATGGGAATGGGTGTGAACAAATAAAAGAACCTAAACTATTGTACTAAGTATTGTAATTGTGAATGTTTGAGTACTTGTGAACGAATATGTGGATTTGTAGGCCTTAGAGCCAAATGAATGGTATATGTGTATTAATATTGCTATTTGAGGAAGTAATGATGTATTGGCATGGTAATTGAGGAGATCTTGGTGTATTAAGATTTTGGTATTGCTGGTAGGACCCTTGTATGGGTGTGGTTAGAATAGGAATGATTTTGGTGGTAATGGGTATGTGTGGATAAGTGAGAATTGTAGGTGAACTATGGCAAAATTTTGGTAGGAATATGTACATGTTGTGGATGACTTGGTGAATGGGAGAACCAAAGTATGTATTGGGGATAATAAAGATGTTTAATGACCATGGAGTAGTGGTTGTAGTATAAAGGAAAGGTATATAAAATCTGTAGCAAGAAGTGCAGTAAAACATTGTAGAAACTAGAGAAAAATTGGTGTGCAGGATTTTGTAAAATGAGTGTTGGAACTTGGGTGTAGGTAGTGTAATGGCTTGGAAACGAATTGGCATGGTAAGGTGAGGTATTTAGAATGCTAGGAATGGCATTGTTTGAGGAAGTATTGGATGGGAAAATGGAGTTTGAAAATCTGTAGCATAAGAGAATGAAAAACTGTTGTAAGTGTTAAAAGGAAGTGAGGAAATTGTATGAATTGGTTGATGGATTTAGTAATGGGGTTGGTGAATGAATTGAGGTATTTTAGGAAGCCTAAATGGCACTAAAACATGTAGGGAACTTGTGGAAATGAGTAGGAAAATTGGGTGTGAATTGAGTAGAGTTTGGGGTTCAAAATAAGTAATTAAAATGGGTACTGGGCTGGACCGACCCTAGGACCGATCCTAGCAGGGTCGGTCGACCCGAAAGTCTGCAATCTCGGAAGCTTCCTCATCCGACCGACCCATGGGACCGACCCTGCCTGGGTCGGTCGAGTTGAAATTTTTAGTCGGAAATACTTCTGTAACGGACCGACCCAATGGACCGACCCTGGCTGGGTCGGTCGGACTGGAATTTTCTGTAATCGAAGTCTCTGCACCCGACCGACCCATGGGTCCGACCCAGGGTGGGTCGGTCGGGTCAAAAATATATATATATATAACCTAGTAATAGTAATCATATGTATGTATATATGTATAGATATGTACATATATATGGGACCTTAGTAATACACCATTAATGTAACCCTAATGGTAAGGGAGATGAGTATGTGAATGGGAAACAAGTAAGAGGATTAATTAAGAAAGTAGAAAGCATAAGAACATTGAGTGAACCGAAGTAATGGGAACAGGGTAAGTACGGGAGTAGTAGTAAGTAGTATTATTGTGTATCGTATGAACATAGTAATAATAACAATGTTGGAAACATTATCAGCGGAACAAGTGTGAACCGAGGAACAAGGGAACATACGGTAAAGCAAACGCCGGTGAAAGGTATGATTTCCTCATGCCCGTATGCTAACCGAGTTACGTTGATTTATGTGCTGTATGCCGGCTAATCAAAACTAAAGCATGAAAACGGTTTATTGCCTTTCATTATATGTCTTGCTGTATGTTGTGTGAGCTAACCCTTCTTGATTGATTGTGTGGCTTCATTTGGTGCGTAGTACGACTCCTAGATGAGTCTTGTTGTGTGGTGGCTCGTAGTAAGAGTCAGGTTGTGAATTAATGGAACCATAGCAATGCGCTAAACTAACGAATCAACAAACGATAACGCAACCCAACGAAACTCACAAGAATGTGAGAGAGTGTACGGGAGTAATACCCTCCCGATAACGGTTGGAGAATTGAAATGAATAATCCACAAATAATAAGTAGTGGAAGTATATCAGTAACCTCTATTAGAGGAATTAATCTTGGTGCAAGACATGAACCATGAGAGTAGTAAAGAATGATGAGGGATCTCCAAACCCCTTAGCAATTAGTCGACCCATTATGAGAGGACCCGACTGATGTAAGTATGTCCCGAACATGAGAGTATTCGATATGTTGGGGAAACCCTTAAATCTGAGGATACTAGTCGGTAGTAATTCCCTAAGCTGGTGGAGGTTATCAAGAGAGATACTTCTAGGCTAATCCATGAGATTATATTGTGCTCTGAGAGAAGAGTGTTGGGAATTTGAGTAGTCCGGTAAGAACGGACATTGAGTATTTGAGAAGCTAAGTGTATAGCCCTCGTATTGTAGGTCCGGTGGTGAGTCTTGTGTATGACTCCGCCCAGAGACCAAGGTAATGAGTAATGAGTATTGCGTATGTATGAGTAAAGTAATGAGTATCGAGTAAGAAGCAAGTATGTGATGTAATGAGTACTGAGTATTGAGTACGTATGAGTAAGTATCGAGTATTGAGTATGTAAGAGTAAGTATGGAGAATTGAGTAGTGAGTATGCACTAGTATAGTAACGAGTACAGAGTAAGGATCGGGTACGAGTAAGGTATTGAACATGGAGTGATGAGTATGCAAGAGTAAGGAGTAAGTATGAGTAGAGTAACGAATATCGAACCCAGTACGAAGAGTAATGAATGTATAACAAATACGAATGGTTGACTATTGAATTGTCTTCCTTAGTAAGTATTGAACTTGTGTATTTATGTAGGTATCTTTGATTGTATTGTTGTAGTATGAGTATGTATGTATGCATGTAAAATGAACTCCATGTATATCTGACCCAAAGTAGTCGGCGTACCGCGGTTAGCACGCGGTATATACGGATTTCATATGCAGCGTAAGCGGACCCCCTAGGGGGACCATTTTTAGTGTGTAGGTACCGAAGCTGTTCACCGTTCGAGAGAGTAGGACGGGGACTGCTACATAAGCATGGGTAGTTGAGAAAAGGGAATTGTATTTGTAACGTAGTATGAATTTGGAAGTCTAAACTGTATCGGTAATGTAAGGATTGTAGTATGCTCGGTATGGTATTGTATTGGAGTTGTATCGAATTATGGATTGGTATGCAAGGGAAAGTAAAGTATGGTGTAGAGCACTCGGTATGTTCATATTCATCAGACCGATAGTATGTAGTATTGTAATCCGCCTTGTTAGTCACGTGGGTGACTAACGGCATTGTACACCGGCCGTTGAGTAAGTAATATCCGCTGCGAAGGTAAGTATTTGTACAGTAATGACGGTATTAGCGGTAGGGGTGTCACAAAAAGTGGTATCAGAGTGAAGTATCGCTCTGATGGATGAAATACCAAGTTTAGGTAAATACCGAGTTAGGAAGTAGAGACTTAGGGCTAAGGGTTGAGTGTTAGCATGTGAGGTACGCTAGTTAGGAACTTCCGCGTGAACCGGAAACCTACAACAACCATACCCCGCCCTCCGCAACCCACGGTATTAAGTTGGGAGTATAACGCCAGAGAGATGGAAAGACCTCTCACACTCGGGTAAAACCCGATCTGGCAGTTGCAAAGACAAACCTTATTAGAAAAGAACCTACCATATGGTAGAGTCCAAGAACTGGAAGTCCCAAAGGCGGTTCCCGTTGAATGACAAGGACCGCACTTAATGGCGGAGGAATAAAGATCCTAACCACAAGGATAATGGAATTTATGGCACCATGGGGCGACATGCTTCGCAGTCGTGAGAACCATGTGTAGCCAGCAAGAAGAGAAGCACAATCGTGCAATGAAGCAAGGAAGATGGAGTAACAAGCCCGAGACAAGGGAGTCTACGGAATGAAATGTTCGATAATACCAACAACGGTATGCAAACCGACTAAGGAATTAGTCGAGGTTGGATTAACACCAAACCTGTACGCCAAGAGGCTGCAATAACCGAACGACATAGTTCAGGTGACAATGGAAGTAATCATAAAGCATATACCCATAGGACTACAACGTGGTTCCTAAGGATAAGTCAAGTCTCATTAACCACAGTGAAGGTGTGAGGCACCCGGAGGAGGATGACGACCATGTCAAGTACTCTGAGAAACGACTCAAGAGATCGATCACCAAGATCAAAAGATCGAGGGAAGATCTAATAAAACCACCAATCATGGATGGAAACGATACCGCCACCGGTATACATTAACCAAAAAACAACCTACCCGCGCACTTGCCTAGGGCAATTGGCAGCAACTACAGGATGGTTGGAAGACTTTTAACAACCCGCAAATAGCTAAAGTACCGCTATGACGAATGGAGCAAAAATAGGATCACCAATCCTGAGTATTTGAATAATGAAACCTCGGAAAGGCCTAACGGCCCGACCATTGTATTGAGAGTATACCGGTCAGCGAGAAGCTGAACTTGGTCAGGACCTGAATCATGGCAACGCCATAAAGAATTTCTTTTCACACCGAACTGTTATTTCAAAACCCAAATTTTTCTTTCAAAACCACAAATCCTTCTTTTAAACCTCGGATTTTTAAAACCAAACTAACGGAAATACGGTGAGTATCATAGAATGATACAAGAGGAGTTGGCAATAGAATACTTCACCTAGGCGTGTGAAGAACACTATGAGTGTACCCAAATACGGGATGTGGGACAACCGCACTCCGAAGGAGCTTGCGGGCCTGCCATGTAGTTAGGTAAGTGGTAACGTGCCAAGATGGTACCCCAAGTATGTATACATGTAGTGTACGAAACACGGGAAGTAGTCAACTCTGTTCTACGGACCATAAGTAAATTTAAAAACAGAACAGTTGGATATCTCAACCGAACAATGGAAACTCAGACAAGTTACAAGCTAAGGAGTCAAGAACCTACTACAGGAGGATGCTTAAGAGTTAAGGTGCGAGAAGCACCAACAACTGAATAAAGACATTGGACATGTCTTGAATATATTAAAGTAAAACTTGATGACTGGAAGGAATACCCAGTCTAAACACAGTAAGGCAAATGCCTAACATTGACACATCAGTGTACAATGAACGGGATAGAATTCCCAGAACAACCACCACAGAAACACAGGGTGATCACATATGGAGCCGAAATTACCACTCATCACCGAAGGGAATACCAAACCCGTTATAACATGAGGAAAAGCACCAATGGCCTACCCTAAGAACGGGAGACGTTATAACCATCAACGGATAACTCAAATCCAGAACCGCAAGGTGGGATAACAAATTGGACACACTCATAGATATCAACCAGATGCAATAGCATAATCAATAATACCCAGGAGCAATCCATAAAGGGTAACAAGTCAACACAGTCGAACGAGATGTCGTGGTAACAACACCACAATTGGAATGAACATCCGGTTAGGACCCCGAAGGGATCCCACTTGGCAGGGGATATCCCAAATCAATAAATGGTATCGATCAATACCAGGATACAAAAGGGTCTCCAACGAACGGAAGCGTGATGCGACGATCTTATTAGGGAGCCCAGTATCACTCCCAAGCCCAACGATGGCTTACAGAGAAGTAGCCACTTGGGAACAACCTACGATGAGCAGAGCTCTAGGCAATATGGCTAGTACGCCATGAAATTGTTAACACACAACCCAACGGTTGCAAAACCAATGTGAACCATATGGAAGGCTGCCAAGGACGGCACCAATGAAAGAGTAACAATCGACGAATAAGGACGCCCCTCATAAAGGTGAGACCGCAAGAGCAGTGAACACATAGATCCCAAGAAGGGGATACCATCAGTAACTGTCGGGAAATATATCCCTTTCAAAACTACTAATATAGCCAAGCTTGAGCATACAATTATTGCCAAGCAATGTGAAATAAGCTTCAACAGCAATTGTTGACAACCAAGGAGTAACCGGGTATAAAACCAATGATGCTTAGGGAGCTCAGAAAAATAAAGTAATATATTCTGTATTTGCCAAATACATGGGGAACCATTGTATAAATGATAGAGATGCATGAGCTGAAGCTAGCAACAGTGGATGCCATGTAAATCAATACTGTGGGATCAGTAAGAACATGGTGCGCAGCAGGCGACCAACGTATGCGAATAATCACCCAATACTAGGGAGTTGTTAATACAAATGGTAGACAGACCGGGCAACAAGCCAGAAGTCTGCACCAAATAATGAAGCACCACCTGAAAGAGTAACGATCAGTCCTATTGCAATCTCATAAGAGAGTTACTGTCAAGGGTTCACGCCTCTGCACTCTGTAGGAATGAGTGTTTGGGTATTGCACTTGTGTAGTCAATGATCTAGTGGGATAGCTAAGGATATTGAAAACGTAAGTAGTGGTAAATTCTTCCTTTCACCAGTAGACATGGCATAAGCCAGTCAAGTAAAAGCTTAGAAACAAACCGTGCGGCCTAAGGCCAAAGAAGCAAGAAGAGGGTGAAACACACCAACAATCACAAGATGCGAATTCCATTGGAATAAAAGTGAAAGGAGACTTAAGAAAGTCACAAGGACCGACGCATTGGAAATGCAAGGTCATACAAGTAAAGAACACTTGTAATGAACCAGAGAAACTGGTATAGTTCAGAAGCTACTAACAATAGAGGAAGCACTACAACGAGGTAGTGACTTAACCTCACCCGACAATAAGTCGGAGGAGCCAAGTGAATGATCATTACCAAACACAACAGTATGTATATAGATTGCTAGAGAACTGGTTACAAATCTAAAACTCATCAAGTTCGAGCACGATAAGAGAACACCACACTTGGTCAATAAACCTTATTTCCACAATAAGAGGGATAAAAGGGTAATGTGTAACACATTAAGATAACGAAAAGGGCGAATAACCCAAGCTATCAGGGCCGCGCAGCAGAAGCTAGTGGGCCCAGAATTCCAAGTGAATAAAAGGTTAGTCATCAATGCCTTGAAGCCATTTAGGCTAGAACCGAACCCGGTTAAGAGTTAAATAAACTCCGATGAAAATTCTTGATGCAGGGACTAACCGATAGTACGGTTAAGACCCGTTGATCAAGAAACATTGTATAATAGACCGCATGGAAGCTGAACCACTCCATGACGGCTGAATGCCTTCGACCAATGTCCAATGATGACACATGGTAGATTACATGGGCGTAATCCCTTTTAAGGGGGTAGAGCAAAAACCGTGAAATGTATGTTTTACGTGATGAGTGCGTAAACTACAATGCACATAGCGCAAGAGAATTCGTTTTGATGGTTGATACTTATGTTACATAAACATTTGTATTCACTCATCGGTAGTGGTGGTAATTTGAGAAGCAAGTATAGGAAAAGGAGTAGAGAAACTCCAGGGGAATGAGAACCCCGATTGGTAATAGTATGAGGAATGAGTATGTATGGGAGACTTGAGGAGTATAAATCGGTTTGGAACCGATGTATGTAATGAGTATAAATTGGTATACAACCGATGTATTTTATGAGTATAAATTTGGTATAGCAAATTAATGGGATATTACACCCATGAATTTCTTGAGTATAGTAGTTGGAGATGAGGTAGTAATAGTTGATGAGATGATTAGTAAGTAAGTAAGTGAATCATATAAATTGGAAAATGTATGTGTATGATTATGAGTAGCAAGATTAAAAAGATAGAAAACGAAATGATGTTTGACGAGCTGTCTGTTTGTATTGAGGTGGGAAGTGGAACTTGATTTGCTAGCGATCAAGGGAAGCCGAACACAAATTGGAGTGGAAGGATAATTCAACACCAATGCTGATCACATTGGGGTTGAAGGACTCTGGAAGCTCCCTTAAGTGGCCACAATAATAACACTAGTAATAGGAATAATCATCATAAATTGAGATTGGGAGATGTATGCAAAGTTTTCAAAATGAATTTCCAAAACTAATTTGGTACAACATTTTCTTCAAACTTGAGAATGAGGATCGGTTTTAAAACCGCTCCCATGGGCACTAGTGGATCTTCCATGCCTAGGCACGGGTATCCGGTCGAAACCATAGGAGGTGAAGCTAGTTTTGAGTCTGTGGAAGTGTAGAGTAGTTTGAAACCACTACACCGGTTGTACGGTAACAGTGTGTGTTTTGTATTTTTCCAAGGGCACTGGGGCAGCGTAGTCCCGAGTAAGTATGAGTAAGTATGAGTAAAGTATGAGTAAGTAAGTATGAGTAAGTGCCTGAGGATCTCTATATGTGCAAATGAATTTGATCAGAACCAAAGGACCGTAGGGCCAGAAAGCGTAAGTGCTCAAGTCATGACGGTCGTGAACCAGAAAGCGTAAGTGTTCAAACGTGACCGGTACCTGAGGGATCACTCGCCATTGAGGGAGGATTGTACCTAATTGTCTGCGGACGAACCCCCTTGGAGAGAAGTAAAACGGATATTTTTGATTGCTATGCATGTAGTGACATGCTATTTGGATGCGTAGTATGCATCATGTCAGACATTTGGAGTTTGACAAGTTATATGTAGAGGTCATAACCTTAGCATAGAGTATATGTACGAGTAACAGTATTAGATTCACCAACTTTGAGGGCAAAGTTCTTTAAAGGGGGTAGATTGAAATACCCCGAACTTAAATATGGTGATTATATTATTCTAATATAGTATTTAAGGGCCTAATAGTGCCTAAGTAATTTTGGTAAGGAAAATAAATCCAAAAGAAATGAGAAGAACGCTTAGAAAGCGGAAAACATTAAAATAAGCGTTAAATAACCATAGGAGGTACGAGACCTCGGTTATAGTATCGTAAGGATTCCTAAGGCTTATTCATGACTAATTAGTATACGGGAATGATCCCCGAAGAAACCGGAGCCAAATAAGGTATTAAAACTCTAATAGAGCTTTAGCGCACGTTTTTCGAGGAAACCCGAAAACGTGATTTTAAGTGGTCAAACAGACCCGTAAAAATTATAAATCATTGAATAATAATTATTAAGCATTTATGGAAGCTTAATAACCAATAAAATAAAGAAACGAGAAAATTCCGGAAAACAGGCCCGGTTAGTGAACAGTATCAAAACCGGGTAAAATAACGAGTGTTTTCTGTAAAAGACGAAAAACGCTCCAGCTAGTATTACAGAGGGGGCCGGTTTTTACTGGTGTAAACAGCTCTCTCTCTCTCACACACACACAAGTAACAAATAAGTAAATCAAAAAGCAATTAAGTAATAAAGCAAAAAAAAGTAACTTATACTAATTTAACATTCTCTCACCTCTCATTCTCACCTTTCCCTCATCTCTCTCCTACCCTTCTCCTTCCCCATCGATTTTTCCCCTCTCTCTTCTGGTTGGGCGATTTTGGAGCCCCAAAGGAAACCTCCATGGCTACTCCACCTTCTCCTCCATGCTCCATCTCCATTTGAACTCCAAATGCAAAAATAATTGCATATTCTTACTCTCCTCATCACCCTCTACACTTCTCTCTTTTCCAAATCCCAAAATGAGGAATTTGATTTTCGTGGGTCTACCCCATTGGTGAAGAAAGTAACATCAATATGAAGCTTGGAGTCTCCTCTTTCCAACAAGGTAAAAATCTCCATGAAAGACCTCACTTTTCTCCATCTCTTGGCATGGCCGATTTTTGGTCTCTCTCTTACCTTGTTTTTCTCTTGTTTTGGAGCTTTGCTTCAACCCTCCAATGGTGGTGAGAACACCTTCTTGAACCAAGGGCTAAAACCCCTCCTAAAGCACTCCAAGGTAAAAACCCTAACTAATGGTAATTTAAACCCTTCATTGAATTAGTGAAGTTTTAAGAGATTAGAAGTTTAATTATACTCTCCTCATGTAATTTGGGTGTTGGGATGGAGTTTGGAAACTCCATCCCCCACATGGCCGATTTTGCAAGAAAAAGAGAAGGAGAAGAAGTGGAAAGGAAAAGAAGGAAATATAAGCTCAAGGTATGAGCTCTTCCTTAATGCTAAATTTTAATGCATTAGAGTAATGGGAATGGGTGAACAAATAAAAGAACCTAAACTATTGTACTAAGTATTGTAATTGTGAATGTTTGAGTACTTGTGAACGAATATGTGGATTTGTAGTCTTGAGATGATGAAGGATATGTGTGATTGTATAGGTAATGAGTATATGGTATGTGATTGCTATTTGAGGAAGTAATGATGTATTGGCATGGTATTGAGGAGATCTTGGTGTATTAAGATTTTGGTATTGCTGGTAGGACCCTTGTATGGGTGTGGTTAAAATAGGAATGATTTTGGTGGTAATGGGTATGTGTGGATAAGTGAGAATTGTAGGTGAACTATGGCAAAATTTTGGTAGGAATATGTACATGTGTGGATGACTTGGTGAATGGGAGAACCAAAGTATGTATTGGGGATAATAGAGATGTTTAATGACCATAGAGTAGTGGTTGTAGTATAAGAAGGAAAGGGTATAAAATCTGTAGCAAGAAGTGCAGTAAAACATTGTAGAAACTAGAGAAAAATTGGTGTGCAGGATTTTGTAAAATGAGTGTTGGAACTTGGGTGTAGGTAGTGTAATGGCTTGGAAACGAATTGGCATGGTAAGGTGAGGTATTTAGAATGCTAGGAATGGCATTGTTTGAGGAAGTATTGGATGGGAAAATGGAGTTTGAAAATCTGTAGCATAAGAGAATGAAAAACTGTTGTAAGTGTTAAAAGGAAGTGAGGAAATTGTATGAATTGGTTGATGGATTTAGTAATGGGGTTGGTGAATGATTGAGGTATTTTAGGAAGCCTAAATGGCACTAAAACATGTAGGGAACTTGTGGAAATGAGTAGGAAAAGATTGGGTGTGAATTGAGTAGAGTTTGGGGTTCAAAATAAGTAATTAAAATGGGTACTGGGCTGGACCGACCCTAGGACCGATCCTAGCAGGGTCGGTCGACCCGAAAGTCTGCAATCTCAGAAGCTTCTGCATCCGACCGACCCATGGGACCGACCCTGCCTGGGTCGGTCGAGTAGAAATTTTTAGTTGGAAATACTTCTATAACGGACCGACCCAATGGACCGACCCTGGCTGGGTCGGTCGGATTGGAATTTTCTGTAATCGAAGTCTCTGCACCCGAACGACCCATGGGCCCGACCCAGGGTGGGTCAGTCGGGTCAAATATATATATATATATATAAAAATAATAACAACCTAGTAATCATATGTATGTATATATGTATAGATATGTACATATATATGGGACCTTAGGAATACACCATTAATGTAACCCTAATGGTAAGGGAATGAGTATGTGAATGGGAAACAAGTAAGAGGATTAATTAAGAAAGTAGAAAGCATAAGAACATTGAGTGAACCGAAGTAATGGGATAACGGGGTAAGTACGGCAGTAGTAATTATTATTATGTATCGTATGAACATAGTATTAATAACAATGTTGGAAACATTATCAGCGGAACAAGTGTGAACCGAGGAACAAGGGAACATACGGTAAAGCAAACCCCAGTGAAAGGTATGATTTCCTCATGCCCCGTATGCTAACCGAGTTACGTTGATTTGTGTGCTGTATGCCGGCTAATCAAGACTAAAGCATGAAAATGGTTTATTGCCTTTCATTATATGTCTTGCTGTATGTTGTGTGAGCTAACCCTTCTTGATTGATTGTGTGGCTTCATTTGGTGCGTAGTACGACTCCTAGATGAGTCTTGTTGTGTGGTGGCTCGTAGTAAGAGTCAGGTTGTGAATTAATGGAACCATAGCAACGTGCTAAACTAACGAATCAACAAACGATAACGCAACCCAACGAAACTCACAAGAATGTGAGAGAGTGTACGGGAGTAATACCCTCCTGATAACGGTTGGAGAATTGAAATGAATAATCCACAAATAATAAGTAGTGGAAGTATATCAGTAACCTCTATTAGAGGAATTAATCTTGGTGCAAGACATGAACCATGAGAGTAGTAAAGAATGATGAGGGATCTCCAAACCCCTTAGCAATTAGTCGACCCATTATGAGAGGACCCGACTGATGTAAGTATGTCCCGAACATGAGAGTATTCGATATGTTGGGGAAACCCTTAAATCTGAGGATACTAGTCGGTAGTAATTCCCTAAGCTGGTGGAGGTTATCAAGAGAGATACTTCTGGGCTAATCCATGAGATTATATTGTGCTCTGAGAGAAGAGTGTTGGGAATTTGAGTAGTCCGGTAAGAACGGACATTGAGTAGTTGAGGAGCTAAGCGTATAGCCCTAGTATTGTAGGTCCGGTGGTGAGTCTTGTGTATGACTCCGCCCAGAGACCAAGGTAATGAGTAATGAGTATTGTGTATGTATGAGTAAAGTAATGAGTATCGAGTAAGAAGCAAGTATAAGTATGTAATGAGTACCGAGTATTGAGTACGTATGAGTAAGTATCGAGTATTGAGTATGTAAGAATAAGTATGGAGAATTGAGTAGTGAGTATGCACTAGTATAGTAACGAGTACAGAGTAAGGATCGGGTACGAGTAAGGTATTGAACATGGAGTGATGAGTATGCAAGAGTAAGGAGTAGTAGTATGAGTAGAGTAACGAATATCGAACACAGTACGAAGAGTAATGAATGTATAACAAATACGAATGGTTGACTATTGAATTGTCTTCCTTAGTAAGTATTGAACTTGTGTATTTATGTAGGTATCTTTGATTGTATTGTTGTAGTATGAGTATGTATGTATGCATGTAAAATGAACTCCATGTATATCCGACCCAAAGTAGTCGGCGTACCGCGGTTAGCACGCGGTATATGCGGATTTCATATGCAGCGTAAGCTGACCCCTAGGGGGACCGTTTTTAGTGTGCAGGTACCGAAGCTGTTCACCGTTCGAGAGAGTAGGACGGGGACTGCTACATAAGCATGGGTAGTTGAGAAAAGGGAATTGTATTTGTAACGTAGTATGAATTTGGAAGTCTAAACTGTATCGGTAATGTAAGGATTGTAGTATGCTCGGTATGGTATTGTATTGGAGTTGTATCGAATTATGGATTGGTATGCAAGGGAAAGTAAAGTATGGTGTAGAGCACTCGGTATGTTCATATTCATCAGACCGATAGTATGTAGTATTGTAATCCGCCTTGTTAGTCACGTGGGTGACTAACGGCATTGTACACTCGCCGTTGAGTAAGTAATATCCGCTGCGAAGGTAAGTATTTGTACAGTAATGATGGTATTAGCGGTAGGGGTGTCACATTAGGAATTGTTAGAAGTTTATTTGGTTAAATTTGGGGTTTTTATGAATTATATAAGTATAATATATGATATTTTATGACATTGTTACAAATGGGTAAAAATCGAGATTTATAGAAAGTATAAGGTTAGGAATAATGTTTATAACCTTTTGGTATAGTTTGGTAATTTTTGGAGTTATATATAAGATTTATAAAGACATATGTATAATATATAGTTTTAATGGCATTAGAAAACTATGTATTATAAAGTGGGAAGATTTGGTAAATATACAAAGTTTGGTGGTGAGGATTTAATTAAAATAGTCCTAGGGTCTGTTCAAAAATTATAGCCTTTAAAAACTATAGGTTATATTATATTAAGGTTTAAAGATTATAATATAAGGTATATATTATAAGTGTAATAATGAAATGTAATTTGGGGTTGATTTGTGATTTATAGAAGTTTAGTGGTATATGATGAAAGCCGAGAATGGAATATAAGGGTTGTTTGGTATTTATAACAAAATATAACTATAGGTTATAATTGTTTTAATGACTTAAATGTCATAATATATGTTATATAGCTATAATATAACATTATATTAATTATGTGGTGGATTTTGTAAATACTTAAGATAATAGGTGCTGTTCGGAAATATTAACATTTTAAAATGAAATTTATAATATGGTTTTTAATGTTACAAGAGTTATAACATTTATAATATAAGAGTTATTCATTAAAAAGAATGGATATATATATTATTAAGACTTACCATATAATAAAGAGTCCCATAATACATGTATATAAATAAAAAATATGTTATGGTGGAAAAAATATATAATATGGTTTAGTAACCATGTATTATCATAATTTAAAATGATGTAAGGTGAAAGGAAAAAGAATTACAAACATTGGATATGGAATTCTAATGTTAGGAGTATACATGGAATAATAAGCGATTTACATAATTCAAAGTATTGTTTACATATGAATTATATCACATTGAACTTGGAAAAAAAAACAAACCTTAGAAAATAAACTAAGGTGAGACGTATATACATGACAAAAGAATCATAATGCAATAAGAAACAACTATATGATATACAAATAGCATAAGTTACATGCGATAACAAAGTTCAACAAAAAGTATATAATATACGAGACAGGCTACGTATGTATATAACGTATTGAAATCCCCAACCTAATTATGTTGTTTAAACGCTAAAATAAGGTGTGGTAAGGCTAAAAAGAGTCTTAGAAATATTAGTAAGCAATTTAAATCATAGGAAACACAATGTGCTTTAAGTCAATAAAGGCCAAATATGCTCTAAGCTTTGGATAATCTTGGTTAAGACCTAATGAACTACCAGACCTTATTTATATACTAATGAACATATTAAACCAATTAGCAAAGAAAACCAAGCTTGAAAACAAGTTAAACACAAAATGTGCTTGAAAAGGTGAATTCCTAAACTCCCTAACCTCCTATCCTAATCTCTAATCGGATTCCAATTCTACTGCTAGGCCTTTGTGCTTCGTCGAGTTACCTTTACTGTGTGACCGAGCTTGAGAGAGAGAGAGAATCGCGTAGGTAATGCAACGGTGTGTGGTTTCGAACGTGAAAACGTATCCTTTATTGTGGGGTTGAACCCCTATTTATTGTTTACACTGCTAGATCAAGAATCGCCAGCCTGTCTTTCTTTTTAATTGCCAGGCTGGCATTACATGTAAGCGGGATATTTAATTACTCATCCGGCCGGATCACACTCTGATCCGGCGATATTCCTTGTTCTAAGCCGTTCCTTCCAGTCACATGGGACCGGATGTTCTCCTACCTTTCTTATTCTCGTACTTTTTCCCTCTCATCAGTCCCACAAGTTCTACTTTTGATCTTCTAAAAGTAAAAGTAGAACTTTTTAGCATATGCCTCTGTTTGTGTTTTTTTTTGACGTTACGGCCTTTTGCTATTCCGGCCATCGCCTCCCCTTAGTCCCACAAGTTCTCTTTTCTTTTTCCGCCCTCTTTCTTTTTCGAATTACGCTCCCGCCCGTGCTTAGCCCGTGCCTGCGCCTTTTCGATGTAGAATTTGCAGAGTCGTTTTGTGTCAGTGCCCCGTTTCCAGGAAGGTGCGGGGTCTCCTTTTTATTTTTCATTAACTGGGCGGGAATCGATTTTCTTCGAAGCTCTAGTATCGAACTCTTTCAGATATCTTCCTCCTTTGTTTGCCCAGACTCCGTCGCCTCCTCCTTTGCGTTCTCTTTTCGAATCTTTCCACTCCTTTGCTTTGTCCTTGCTCTCTGTTTTCTTGTTCTGATGGCCTCGTCTAGCTCGAAGAAGAACAAGGCAGCCGCGAACTTTGTCCCTGCTAAAGAGGCGATTCAAGGTACTTTTTCGCCTCAAGGGTTTCGCCCTACTTATCTGAAATCTACCGCACCCTTTTCTGCTGATCGAGAACCTTCTTCATCCTCCCTGGATACCCCCTCCCTTCTCTCCTGTTTAAAGGACGTCGAAGTCCCACTGGGTACTTGCATCTACCGTCCTTCTTCCGACTCACACCCCCACGATAACTTTGGGCTTGGATATGCCGTTTATGCGGATTTTTTCTCTCGTGCCTGACCGTGCCCCCTCATCCATTCGTTCTGGGTTTCCTAATTCGGCGTTGCTGTGTGCTCGCTCACCTACACCCGAAGGCAATTTCTTACCTCCACGCCTATGTTCTCCTTTGTGAGGAGAACAAATTTCGGGTAGAAGCGACCGAGTTCGCCCAATTCTACTCCACAAGACGATCCCGATAGCCTGACTATCAAGGCGAAGGCCGGCTTTTCTCTTTTTGATTACAAGAAAGCGTCTTCCGGGTGGAACTCCCGATGGTTTGTCATTGTCCCACCACTAGGCCGATTTTTGGGAGTTCCTTACTGTCCCTCGATCCCGAAAGGCCAATTTAGCTGTCCTCCTTCCCCGGCGCAAGAAATGCCTATCTCGAAAATCCTGAAGATGATAAGCAAAAAACAGCTTACGGTCTCCCAATTTTTTACTCCGGCGCGCCTGGACTCATTGAAGAAATATCATAATAAGTCTTATTTAGTCAGTCTCACCTAAATTTTACCTTTTACCGTTTTCTTACTTTCACGTCGTTCCGGCAGATTTCTTTTCTAGAGGAGATAAGGTGGGGCCCTTCAACAGCTGGAATTTTGTCAACTTCAAGATGGGTGATGAGCAAGTCGATTACTATGCGTCTGTTGATGCGGCTGTTGATGCGGCCACAAGGCTCTTCGGGGATGCCACCTCTTCCAAGAAGAGACAAAGAGGCGATAATGACAAGGACCATTCTGGCCAGAAGAAAAAGAGAATTACTGGGTCTCCAGCCCGATCGAGCTGTGATTTACCAGGTACTTGGTACGTGAGTCCAGGGTCTGGGCGTCGCGTCTTTCTCCCTCTTACTCCTGATTCAGGCCAGGGGTCTGTCTCTCGTCCTGGGCAGGGATCTGGTCACCCACCCCAATTTGTGAATTGTTCCTGACTTGGCAGGATATTTTTCTTCCGATCCGGCCCACGGTGCTGTCTTGGAAGATACTAACCTACGTATTGCTCTTTTTATTTGAAGGAAACTTTTGCCTTTCCTTTTCTATAGATTCTACGCTGACCCTTTCTTTCTCAGGCTCTCAAGGCGCACCCATAACCGTTACTGACAACGAGGTTGCTTGCGATCCGGCCCACCCTACTTCTGCTGTTCCGGCTTCCGGTACTCAAAAACCTCGGAAGAAAACTGTATCAAAGCCGAAGGCTGTTTTAACGGAGGTTTTTGAGACTGAAAGGGACCGTGAGACTCTTGGCACCTCAACCCTACATGACGTCCCTGGAGTCAATGAATCAGTACCCGAGGGGTGAAAGAATACCGACCTGTGCCTGAGAACCCAGAGCTCTGAAGTAAGCAGAGGGAAGACAGGCAAAGGGAGGACATTACTGCCTCCTCCTCCTCTCCACCCCCTCCTGTTCAGGGGGGTTTCACCGGTCCTTCCCAGAAGGAGGGATGGTTCTACTATCTTGGGCAGCCCTTGCGCAAGATCTCCTTTGATGCTGCTCAATACACCGACGCCTGGAAGGAAGCGATAAGACTGTCTGACCATCCGGACGGGATCTTTGCCCCTCCGTCCATTGTTACTGCCACCAAGAAGGAAAAACTGAGGGCCGGGAGCGGAGAAGCTGATGCTATTATGCGTCATTCCATTCCCACGGGAGGGTCTTCAACCTGATGTGGCAAAGCATTTTTCGAGTAAGTGCCGTCTTCCTCCCATTCTCCCATGTCTTTCTGATATTCTTTAAGCCTTTTATGTTTCGTTTCTTTTAGGTTATGTCAATGGCCCAAAGCGCCGAAGTCCAGACTCAGGACCTTCAATTTGACCTGCAACGTGAAAAAAGTCGGGCCAACAATATTGAAGCCGAGTTGAAGCAAACCCGTTCTAATCATGATAGTTACATGGATCACGTAAATTACGAGATTGACCGCAAGGTGAAAGATAGGACAGACACTTTAAACAAGGAGTTGCGGTCATCTCGCCATGAGTGTGTTCGCCTTCGAGATGAATATGAATTGAAGTTAAAGAATTTGCGGGAAGAGATGTTCGCTCTAAGAAACCAGAACCTCCACGCAGAGGGTATCCTGAAGCAGGTACACCGCAAACCTTCCGGTGAAAAGAATGTCTTGATACCAAAGCATGCTTTGTCTGACTTGGAAGTTTTGTTGCGGCAGGTACAAGCTGCTCACAAAAGGGACATGGATTCCCTTACTTCAGATAAGGCTTATTTTGCGGGCCTGAATGCTGCCCTTGAGAAAGAAGTTGAATCCCTTGAGGCGGACAAAAAAGCTTTGGCCGGGCAGAATGAGGCTTTGGTGGGAGATAAAGCCAAACTTATTCAAGAGCTTACCGAACTGACCGAGGAAAAGAATGCTCTGGATGAGCAGACTCGGACCGCCTTTGATCAAGAGAAGCAGTTCTTGATGGACGAAAACACGGCTCTTTCTACCGGTAAAGCTGTTCTTGCGGCCGAGAAGGCTCTCTGGAGGAAAAGGTGAAGGCTTTAGAGGAGGCCATGGCCCTCCCTCAACCTGAAAGTGCTAAGGTCCCGGCCAAGGGTGAGCTTATCGGTCTCTTTTCTGCCGTTTTTCGTCCTTATGTCTTATTCTTACCGATCCTGCTCTCTTTTAAAAAAAAAACAGATTCTGAAAATCTTTAAGACATGTCGAGAAGCTCAGCGATCTCATTGACAAGCTGAATGAGGAACTTTCTGCCGCGGGTTCTGACCGCGATCTCTACCGAGCTCAGGTTTTACAGCTTGAGGAGGACATTGCTAAGCATACAGCCTACACCCGTCGGACCCAAGAGGAGCTGAAGAAGCAAGGAACTATCATTGCCCATCTAAAAAAGGCTTTCGGCTCTCAGAGCCGGAAGATTACTAACATTTGTCGCCAGACCATCTCCAAGTACTTTCTGAAGAGGGGGAAGTATTGGATGACGATTTGTATAGTGAGCTAGAGTTTGACAACGTTGCCCGGAAGAGCAACTTCCTTGAAGACTTTGAGAAGTTCGGTCGTCTCCCTGGTGAGACAGTCTTTGGGCCTGGTCAAGCTTCTTTCCTTCCTCCCGATAGCGGTATGCGCCAAGAGGTTGCCGGCTTTCGTCAAGCCGTTGGAAAGTCTAATTCTGCGGAGAGCGTGTCCAATCCGGTCGAAGGATCCGCTGTAAAGAAGCCTGCTAAAGAATAGATGCCTTTTAGATAGTAATTTCTTAGTGCAGGGATCTTGTATAGTCGTATTTTGGATTATTGTTTTTGGTAATGTTTTGAATGCGTTTTGCCCTTGCCTTCTCTTTTGTATCCCTTAATCGTTTTAAGTAACTCTCCTACGAGTTAGCTTTATATATTTCTCATTTGGCTTTATCCGGAGCGACCGGATTTCCAAATGCTTTGTAAGTCCCCCCTTTATTTACATGGAAGGTCTTTATACCTTCGTTCAAAACTTTTTAAGTAAAATCCTAGTCTTTATAGGCACGCTGACCGGGTGGTACATTTCAAGGCATGATAGCCTGTAGGCTCGCTGGCCGGATGGTACATTTCAAGGCGTGATAGCCTGTAGGCACGCTGGCCGGATGGTACATTTCAAGGCGTGATAGCCTGTAGGCACGCTGGCCGGATGGTACATTTCAAGGCATGATAGCCTGTAGGCTCGCTGGCCGGATGGTACATTTCAAGGCGTGATAGCCTGTAGGCACGCTGGCCGGATGGTACATTTCAAGGCGTGATAGCCTGTAGGCACGCTGGCCGGATGGTACATTTCAAGGCATGATAGCCTGTAGGCACTCTAGCCGGATGGTACATTTCAAGGCGTGATAGCCTGTAGGCACGCTGGCCGGATGGTACATTTCAAGGCGTGATAGCATGTAGGCACGCTGGCTGGATGGTACATTTCAAGGCATGATAGCCTGTAGGCACTCTGGCCGGATGGTACATTTCAAGGCGTGATAGCCTGTAGGCATGCTGGCCGGATGGTACATTTCAAGGCGTGATAGCCTGTAGGCATGCTGGCCGGATGGTACATTTCAAGGCGTGATAGCCTGTAGGCACGCTGGCCGGATGGTACATTTCAAGGCATGATAGCCTGTAGGCACGCTGGCCGATGGTACATTTCAAGGCGTGATAGCCTGTAGGCACGCTGGCCGGATGGTACATGTCAAGGCGTGATAGCCTGTAGGCACGCTGGCCGGATGGTACATTTCAAGGCATGATAGCCTGTAGGCACGCTGGCCGGATGGTACATTTCAAGGCATGATAGCCTGTAGGCACTCTGGCCGGATGGTACATTTCAAGGCGTGATAGCCTGTAGACACGCTGGCCGGATGGTACATTTCAAGGCGTGATAGCCTGTAGGCTCGCTGGCCGGGTGGTATATTTCAAAAAACTTTGCCTCAAAAGAATACCTCATTTTATTGCTCTTTGTAAAAAATGTTTTTATACATAAAACTTTTTAAGGCATTCAGCATGCCAGGAGTGAGGCAATTCGTAACCTTCACTATTTTTCAGGCGATATAAAGCTTGCCTTGTTCGCCGTTGTACAATAAATGGTCCCTCCCATTGGGGCTCTAGCTTCTTTGGCTGCTTTACTTCCCGAAGGACTAGTTCACCCGGAGCGAAACCCCTTTCCCTTGTTCTTTGGTTAAAATATTTTTCTACTTTTCGCTTTATCCCTTTCCATCCTGACTTGGGCCATAGTCCTGGTTTCTTCAAGCAGGTCAAGGCTGTCTTTCACCCCTTTACTGTTGTTTTCCTCATCAAAGGATTCCCATCTAATTGATGGGACTGTAATCTCAGCCGGAACAATCGCTTCAAGACCGTAGGTCAACCTGTATGGAGTTTCCCCTGTTGGGCCCTTTTCGGTTGTTCTGTAAGACCAGAGAACCTGAGGTAGCAATTCCGCCCATCTCCCTTTTTTGCTGTCCAACTTCCTTTTTATAACCTTGACAATTTGTCCATTCGCATTTTCTACCCGCCGTTTGCTTGTGGATGGGCGACCGATGCGAATCTCAGGTCAATCTTCCACTCTTCACAGAATGCCCGGAAGCTTTTACAGTTGAACTGAGTTCCATTGTCTGTTACTATTATCTTCGGGATCCCGAATCTACAGACCACATACTTCCAGATGAAATCCTGTGACTTTCTTGCGGTAATGGATACCGTTGACATGGCTTTCACCCATTTGGTGAAGTAGTCAATGGCCACATAGATGAATTTATATCTTCCGGGAGATGCTTCCGGGAAAGGTCCAACGATATCCAATCCCCACATGGCAAATGGGATTGGGGACAGTATGGCTTTCAGTGTGGACGGGGGACTGTGTATTTTGTGGTCGTGTTCCTGACATTTAATGCACTTCCGTATGTATTCTTTTGAATATTCTCTCATCCTTGGCCAATAATATCCCAGCCTTAGGATTTTGTGAATTATTGCCCTTTCTCCTTGGTGGTTCCCACAGGTCCCCTCATGTAGCTCCTCCATGAGCCTTGCTCCCTCCTCCATGGTAACACACTTAAGTGCTGGTCTCGCGAATGATCTTTTGTAGAGCTGTTCTTGCTCTAAAAAGAAAGATGCAGCCCTTCGTCTTGTTTTTGCCGCTTCTTTCGCGTCTTGTGGCAAGTTTCCGCTTTGTATGTACTCAACAATAGGTGCCATCCAAGACTTGGCTATTGTGTCTGATTCAATGGTGCATACTTGGATCTCTTCCAGACTTGAGTTTGCCTTTATTTCCATCCAGACTTTACTGGGCATTCTTTCGGCCATACTGGCCAATTTAGCCAACGCATCGGCCTCTATGTTTTCTGCTCGGGGAAGATGTCTTAATTCACATCTCTGAAAGTTTGCCTTCGTCTCTTGGACTTTGGCCAAGTATTTTCCAAGCTTCTCCTCCTTGACCTCGTAAATGTTGTCGTTTTGTCGCGCCACTAGCATTGAATCTGAGTATATTTCCAATTCTGCATAACAAACAAAGAGGTAAACCCCATTCTCCCCCCCTTTTTGAAGGTATGTAAAAAATTTTCTAAAGACACAAATGAGAACCACTGTCTTATTATAAGAAGAAAACCTGTTGCCCCTAAGGCAGTGGCGACCTCCAAACCCTGTATGAGGGCTTCATATTCTGCTTCATTATTTGTTACCTACAAATATTCTAGCCGGAACGCAAACTTGAGAGTTCTTCCTTCCGGCGTTCTTTGGACCACTATTCCGCCCCTTTCCAAGTCTTAAATCGAGCTCCGTCAACTAAGATAACATATGGGTTGGTCGATTCTCTTTGTTTTGGGCAAAGGTTGTTTCGGTTATAAAGTCCGCCAAGGCCTGTGCCTTTATGGCTGTTCGAGGAAGGAAGTGGATTTCGTACTGGGTGAGCTCGACAGTCCAACTGTCCATCCATCCGGAAGCGTTTGGGTTGTTTGCTATCTGTTTTTGGCCAATTCGTTCTAACGAATACCCGGTGCGACTGAAAATAAGGTCGAAGCTTTCGAGATGCAACGACTAATGCAAACAATATTTTTTCGATGTTGGTGTAACGGCTTTCTGCTGGAGTTAGGATTTTTCCGGTGTAATATACTGGTATCTCTTTTTTCTCCTCCTCCATTATTAACACAGCCGCTACCGCCCAATCCGTGGCAGATAGGTAGAGATACCAGTCTTGACCAGGCGCCGGAACACCCAGTTTGGCAATTCTTTGAGCATCTCCTTGATCCTTTCAAAGGCGTCTACACATTCTTGATTCCACTGGAATTTCTTGTTTTTTCGTAAAATGTTGAAGAACGGTATTGACTTTTCTTGGAGTTTTGAGCAGAATCTTGCTAAAGCCGTGAGCCTTCCATTCAATGCTTGCACATCTTTAATGTTCTTTGATGGCGATAGATCGAGGATTGCCTGGGTTTTTTTGGGGTCCACTTCAATCCCTCTTTGCCCAACGATAAAGCCTAAGAATTTCCCTTTTGTAACTCCAAATACACACTTTTCCGGATTCAGCTTGATTTGGAATCTGTCTAGGGTGTCAAGGTTTCTTTTAAATCTTCCATGTGCTGTGCCCAGGAGTTACTTCTTACCACGATATCATCGACATATGCTTCTACATTCCGGGCCAACTGTTGTTTGAACACTTTGTCTATCATTCTTTGGAAGGTTGCACCCGCATTTTTTAATCCAAAAGGCATCACCTTGTAGCAAAAGGTTCCGGCCGAGGTAATAAAAGATGTTTTTTCCGAATCCTCCTCATTCATTCTTATTTGATTATATCCTGAAAAACGCATCCAAGAAACTTAAGACAGAACTTTGAGCCGTTGAAGCAACCAATCTATCTATTGATGGTAATGGATAAAAGTCTTAGGACATGCTTTGTTCAATCTGTGAAGTCCACACCCATTCTCCATTTGCCATTTGATTTTTTAACCATCACGACGTTGGCCAACCACTTGGGGTAGGACACTTCCCTGATGATCCGGCTTTAAGCAGTTTTTGCACTTCAGCACGTGCCGCAAGTCTCTTTCTTCTCCTATTATTCTTCTTCTTTGCCGGATGGCTGGGTGCTTTGGATCCACTCGTAGGTCATGCTGGATAACGCTTGGATATACTCCTGGCATTTCGTCCGTACTCCAGGCGAAAGTTGTCCTTCTTTTTTCCAGGAATCTCATCAGGTGAGTTTGCTCCCCACTGCCGAACGCATTTCCTATTTTAAAAAATTTAGAAAGGTCAGTTTTTAAGTGTACCTCTCTTGGTGACTCCTTAGAGGTTCCACAGTCTTCTGCTCTTGATCCGGCTCTGGCGGGAAAGGGAGCTTTCCCTTGAACTCCTTCTCCGACCCCACCGTTTTGACCATCTCTTCTTCCGGCATCCCCTCCATGATGCGGAATTCACATACTCGAGCCATCTTTTGACACCCTTTTATGGTTACCACCTTTCCAGCCCTGGTTAGATACTTCATCTTCAGGTGGTGAGTGCTGCATATTGCTTTGAAAGCATTAATCCCTGGCCGGCCGAGATACATATTGTATCCGGAAAGTCCTGGTACAATGAAAGCTGTGAGCTTTTCAGTTCTTCGTTCATCTCCCAATCCCAAAGTTATGGTGAAGTCTATGCTCCCCGAAGACTTGGTAGAAACGCCCCCAACAAAGCCTCCGAGGACCGCCGAATATGGTTTAATCTTACTTTCTGGAATCTCCAACTTTTTAACTGCCTCGGCAGATATGACATTGCTCCAGCCCCGCTGTGTATTAGGATTCCTTCCATCATCCTGTCATTCACTTGTGCCCGAATGACCAGTGGATCATTGTGAGGGTATAACACCCATTCTCCGTCTTCGTCTGTAAAGAAAATCTGGGGAAGATTCTCTCGCTTGGCAATTTTTCTTTCCGGTAGTTCTTGATGTACCGCATGAATATGTCTTTTTCTTTCGTTTAGGGTCAACGGTCCTACCTTTGAAAAGAGACCTGAGAATTTGCTTAAAGAAAAGTTTATTAGACTTTCATTTTTTCGGAAGGGAATTACCGGAAGATTCAGGAAGATTTTTACAACATACGTCTTTTCTAGAAGGAAAAAAAAAGTTCTGATTACACAGCTCTCGCCTTATTACCGATATGACTGGGCCTAGCTAATACTAGAGAAACAAAAATGTCTCCACCTTTTTACAAACCTGAGATCATACCGACTGATTTGCCGTGATTTAGCTCAGGGTGGATCTCTTCTTCCTGGTGATTTCGAGAGGTGGACTGATTTTGTCTGCTATATTACTTCTGTTGGCCCACCACCTGCTTTCCCTTGCCTTTCTTTTCTTCCTCGATGATCCTCAACTCTTTGGCCAGAGTGGCGCAATTTGCGGTTCTATGACTTTTGCAACCATGATACTCACAGAAGGCTATCGGAATCCCCTGGATAAGGCTTCTTTGGTGGGGTAGATATCCCTCTTTGACTGCCGCCGCATACCTGCCCGGATCATCTGGAGCCTCCCCCGGATGAACTTCCTGATACATTGCCGGAAGCGCCATTTCCATTCGGTCCCCCTTTCTTGTCGTTAACCGCTTTGAAGCTGTTTGCCAAATCTCTGGCCTTATTTTCCGCCACTTCTGACTTTAGAAACTCATGAATCATTTCGGCTAGCTCTCCATGGGTTTTTGGGGCTTTTGTCGCGATCTTCCCGGCAAGCCTTGGTTGTGCTAGTCCGTTTCCGAAAGCCTTGATCAGAATCTTCTCATCAATGTCATCAATTTCGGCTACCTGCTTATGAAACCTTTCACTGAATTCTTTCACCTTCTCTCCCCTTTTCTGTTTGAGATCCATTAGTTCTATTGTTTCCTTCTTGATCTTTTTGCTTGCAGCAAAGTATTGCTGGAACTCCTCAGTCAACTGCTTAAAACTTGAGATCGACTGCGGGGGTCTTGTTGAGATCCAACCGAGTGCCCTTTTGGATAATGTTCCCGGAAACAAAATGCAAAGAGCGAGAGAACTTATCCCCTGCGTATTCATTGCGAACATAAATTTCTTGACGTGAAGAGCAGGGTCCCCCGTTCCATCGTACTTTTCCACTGTTGGTGCAACGAAGTGAGGAGGAAGCTTTGCCTTCCTGATTCTCTCGGAGAAGGGGTAAAGAGTCATGTCGATCGAATCATCCTCCTCAGTCTCGTCGCTGATGATCAGAGTTTTCTCTAGCTGCTCTTTCTTCCGGCTGTTGCTCGCTTCGGAGCCGCGATTCTTGAGCGATTCGAGCGCCTCAGTCATGTCCTCCCATTTCTTCTGGTATTCCACATCTCGCTGCATCAGCTCCTGCTGGAAGACTTCATTCCCTCCACTATCCTTTCATCAATGGTTCTGACTAGGCCTTTCAGCATCTCCTCCAACGCTTGCTTGGAGATCACGTCTTCAGCTTCCACTCTGTTGTTTTTGGTTGTTCCTACATTGTTGATCTCGCCCTCAGGTCGGGGTGACTTTCTTGTTCTTGGAGCCATCCTTGCACGCGTACCTCCTTCGCTTACACCTGCAAAAGACACAACCTCAAAGTTTTAAGGCTTCGTTGTTTCGTTCAAAATCAGATTACCTCCGGTGGACTCGTGGTTGCTAAGAAAGATCTTGAGCCATTCGTTTCCCACAGACGGCGCCAAAATGAAAAGGTGAATTCCTAAACTCCCTAACCTCCTATCCTAATCTCTAATCGGATTCCAATTCTACTGCTAGGCCATTTGTGCTTCGTCGAGTTACCTTGTTACTGTGTGACCGAGCTTGAGAGAGAGAGATAATCACGTAGGTAATGCAACGGTGTGTGGTTTCGAACGTGAAAACGTATCCTTTATTGTGGGGTTGAACCCCTATTTATAGTGTTTACACTACTAGATCGAGAATCGCCAGCCTGTCTTTCTTTTTAATTGCCAGGCTGGCATTTACATGTAAGCGGGATATTTAATTACTCATCCGGCCGGATCACACTCTGATCCGGCGATATTCCTTGTTCTTAGCCGTTCCTTCCAGTCACATGGGACCGGATGTTCTACCTTTTCTTATTCTTGTACTTTTTCCCTCTTCAGTGCTTTAAGGAGTCTTAAAGCACATTTTGAAAAATTGTCTTGTAAATGAGTTTTGAATGGCTAAATGTCCATCATTACTCTTTAATTTAACATGTGTACTATATAGTATCACATTTGGAAGTCTATATCAATGGGAAATCAAAAATTTCACTTCTATGTGCCTTGTTTTTATGAATAGTAACTTTAATAAGCTAGTTTGTAACATATGTTATTATAAGTAATTAAATTGATCAATAAAGACTAAAATACCCCTAAGAGCATAAAGGGGGCCGGTTTTTTAAGTGTGGTGACTCACCACTCTTGTAACTTGTTAAGTAAATAAAGATGATTCTTAAGTTACTATTTGCTTTAAGGTATAAATATCTTCTAAAAAGCAGAACAAACTCCCTTATCTCATTCTCCCTTCTCATTCCCTTATTCATTTCCCACGGTTCCAAGTCTTCTTCAACCTCTCTCCTTTCCTTCATTCACGATTTGCAATAGTACCACACACAAACTCCATCTTTGACCTCTTGTAATTCCTAGCCCACTTAACCAAATCAAAACAAACACCACCATCCTCTTAGTCTCATCAAGCTCTTCATTTCCACCTTCTCAAAACTTCAAGACCACCATTTCGGTGCCATGGAGTTCCACCATTGATGGAGCTTGAGCTTATGTTTCTACATATTATTGATCTCCTTTGCTTCTAGGTAAGGAATCTCAAAGAAAAATGATGTTTCCTCCATGTTTTTATCTTGACCGAAATTCACTCTTAATGGAGTCCTTATGTTGCTTTGTTCTAGCTTCATTCCAACCTTTCAAGGACTAGGTGGAGTCCTCTCTTGATAGATATTCAAACTCTCTTCAAATACCAAGGTAAAACAACTATCTTAATGCTTTTGAAACAATGTGAAACTAGGGTTTACAATGAGATTAAGCTTGGAGCTTGTATACTCATTACATTGCTTGTGTAATGTTTAGAAGTTGACAAGCAACTAAGCCTAGCCGGTTTTACAAGGAAACAAGAAAGAAGTTTGTGAGGAAAAAGAGGTAAATATACTAACCTAATGTAGTTTAATGCCTTAGGAGTAATGAGCTTATATTGCTTGTTAAAAACTACTTAAAGAGCAAATGATAAATGACTTAGTAAAATGTTCTCAAGGAGCCTAGTAAAAGGACATATGTGTTGTTGTATGTATTTGCAGGTCAAAGGCAAATATATTGTGGAAATTCAGTGTTTAAGACTTATGCATTTTAAGGGCCTAAGAGCCATGCATTTTAAGGGCCTAAGTGCCATGCAATTTAAATTATGCACTATATTGTGATGTAGTGTAACTTGGGTAAAACTTTGTGTGTGAGAGTGTTCTTGGTGAATTTAAGTGTTCTTGTGTGTTTAATGGAGAAAACAATGTGTTTTGGTTTAGTAATGTTCTAGGAGAACCTATGTCAAAATTTAGGTAAGAAGCAAGATGTTCTAAGGGTTTAGAGTGAGTTTGGTAAGCTAGGAAATGTTTAGTATGGAAGGTGATCAACTAGTGGAAGAAACATGCATTGATTTGTTGAAAGAAGTAAAAAGGGTTTAAGCAATGTTCTAGAGGATTTAGATTGCAAAAGAATGCTTTGGGACATCTCAAGATTCATGGTGAGATTGTATTTAGGACTTGTGTATTATGGGTGAAAAAGGGATGAAGTGAATTGTTACATGAGAGCGATAAACTTGTAAAGATCTTTAAGGAGTTGTTTAGAAAGAAAAGATGCTTGGGAGATGATGTTGTAGTGGTGAGGAAACATTATTGACATAGTGGTTATCTTAGGTATGAAACACCACTTAGAGACCTAGGAGAAAATAACATAAGTGTTAGGAATTTCGGTATGGAATGAATAAGTGTTAAGGAGATAGATAATGAATTTTATGAATGTTGTATGAGGATTTGAGGGTACCAAATGATGTTAGGAAACATTAGGAGGCTTTAGGAGAAGTTTGGTCAAGATTTGACAAAGTTTCGGCAAGTTTTTGTGGCGTCCGACCCAGGGGTCCGACCCAAGTTTGGGTCGGACAGCCTCTATTAGACGTCAGTAAATGGTTCTGGAACGGTCCGACCCAGAGGACTTGGGTTGGACATGGGTCGGACGGTCGTGTTTTGAATGACGGTAAATGTTCTGGAATGGTCCGACCCAGTCGAGTGAGTCGGACATGAAGGGTCGGACATGGTTGTTTTGTAAGGCGGTTAGATGTTCGTAATGGTCCGACCCAGTCGAGTTGAGTCGGGACATGGGTCGGAGTGTATATTCAAAGGTCGATGGAAATCTCTGGAATGGTCTGATGGTCCCAGATGGTTGGGTCGGACACGGGTTGGACAAGTTAAGTTCTTCAAACCCGAGAATCACTGGAAGGGTCCGACCTAGTTGTGGGTCGGACGGTGGGTCAGACAGACCAAAATTCATATAAAAAAAAATATAATAAAGAGTGTGGCTAATATAGTTAACCCTAGGGAGTATAATGTGGGTAATGAAGGATTAGTTGGGCATTAAAAACATGTCATACAATCATGTTAAACATTTAGTAAGTTTGAAGTTAAGTAAATAATTAACCGACATTCTTAAACATGTATAGGAGTGAACTACGGTGGAAATCAATCGAAGCAAGGACCAAGGTATGGTTTCTTGCAGTCTGTTGCCTACCGGTTTACACCGGCTTGTGTATTGTGTTGTTTTCTGTGTGTTAATGACTTGTAAGATTAAACCATGTAAAGAGTTTACAGTGATAAATATTATTATGTTGTTGAGTATGACTCTCTCTTCCCTTGTGTGTGTCTAACAAGACTTGACCTATTATTGTGAATTGTTTATTGAGTTCAATAATGAACTATTAACAAGTGCTAACGGGGGAAGTGAGGAGTCCGGTCTGTTCCGGCCACGCGTGTGAGTATGGGAGTCGATGTCATAACCGGTTCGATTCTCTTTGTATGTTATGGTTGTTTTCTATTTGGTTTCCAACCTTCCCTTTAGCTTAACCAAGGCTATTTACTGACTCACGTCGGGCCACAGGGGCTTCAGTGTTCGGTCCGGTCTGTAAAACCCGACCGAATGCAACATGCACAGTCCCACCATCCAACACTTGAAACAGATGACATGATTTAGCCATCTACATCAACTCACAACAGTAAGCAAGATAATAAAATTATATTGTTTTAAAAGTAATGTTAAAATAACTAAGGAGGAAAAAAGAACAAACCGAAAGGTTTTGATAAGGAAATGTGTCTCTGGGAGGAGAAGAAGGTGCAGGATGATCGACCATCGATGTATCCGCCATCGTGGTAGGAGCAGACGTCGGTGTAGGATCATCGACAGTATCCGCCGTCGTGGTAGGAGCAGACGTCGGTCTAGTAGTAGGTGCCGGTGTAGGAGACACGGCCACTATCGATGTATTCGCCGTCGCGGTAGGAGTAGACACCGGTGTAGGAGTAGTAGGTGTCGGGTGTAGGAGCATGCACCTGGCCCAATACTAAAGCCTCAAGTCTTCGCAGGCGCTCCTCGTAGGCTTGACCTCCTCAGCGTGGCGTCTTTCCGACTCAGCGTGACGTCTTCCGACTCCTCCAACCGCTCATGCACCCGTTCATCCACCATTCTCTCTATCATTTCAGCCTGTGGTACTCTCGATCGAGACGTAGGAAACACGTATTTTGGCGAACTTCCCCTCCAAGCCCCCGCACTCGCCCTGGATGATCCTTTTGCCCAAGGGCCTTATTCAGTGGATCATCCTGAGACGGAGGGGCCGGAACCATCTCCCATCGCTCAGTCGAGCCAGACTATTTTAAATTAACAAAAATATTAGAAATGAACTTATTAATTAGTAAACAACAACTCTTAAATATATATACTTACAATCTTGGACGCCAACTCAGCAGTCTCGCTCTGCGGGAACACATACACCCCCTCGTCATTTTTCACCATTCGACCCAGCATAAATGTCTGCACTCTACTTGCATCGTCAACATCATCAATAACTGACTGAGTGCCGTCTTCATTAGTCTTAGTTAGTAAGCCCTCGCTCTTCCACTTCTCCAACCGCCCCGTGTATCCAGCTCGCCCCATGAAGTGCTTGTAAATATTCTTCGCCCGGTTACGTCTCGCTTTTTCTTGACGTAACTGTTACAAAATTTGTATATTTGTAAGTTATACATAATAAAAAAATATTTGTTAAATTTTATTCCTTAAATAATTAAGAAAGAATAATTGTAAAAGTACCTTAAACTCTTCAGTCTGGCGATGGTCGTAGAATATCTTCCAGTCCTCCTCCGTGATCATACCATCATACACTACCCACGGCGGTGACCTCTTGGAGCCCGGTTTGGTAATCCAGCCATCTACCAACCGATGCTTGAACTGTCGCAGTGATGTCGCTAGAAGTGATTCAATCTTCGTCCGAAGTTCATCCGCGACCTTGTACTTCTTCTGCACCATCTGCCACATGATGTCTTTGTCTGCCTTTCTTGATCTTTCAGTCCTTATTAATCGAGCAATGGGATTTTACCATCAATCCCAAGTAGGAAGCAAACTTCTGCTTCGACCCACCACGATGTCGGAGGTACTTGTCCAGATCAAATCGATGGGAGAATCTTTCTTCTCCTTCAACCCACGGGTCGGTCCACGTCCCTTCCGAGGGGGCTGCGAAGTAGATGCAGCTGGTGGTTCTTCAGTAGGGACGTCATCGTCAATATCATCCAGCCCCAACAGTAAGTCCTCTTCGTCTCTATCGTCAGGATCCATAATCTGAAAAATAATCAACAATTAACAAGGTTAATACGAACATCTACTGAATCAAATATTGAAACATGACAAAAATTAAATAATATAATATTGTCAACAAAACTTACAAAATGACATTTCATCGTTCAATCCACAATCCTTCATTGTGGTCGGACCTTCGATATTCAAAATTAGTTACATTATCTACCTCCATCGGCAACCGAATAGGTACATCTGTTTCATCTTCACAGTCGTATTCATCCTCACCAACAATATTATCAATCCCAACTATCGATCTTTTACTCTGCATTACAATAGTCCATCTTGGATTAGATTGATCACGACAGTAGAATACTTGTTTTGCCTTTGATGCAACAATAAAGGGTTCATCAGTAGGAGCCGCTGTCGTTAAATCAACTAGCTTCATACCATGATCCTCCTCACGATATCCTGTTTGTTGTCCACCCATTTGCAACGAAATACGCAAGTTTCATAACTAGTGTAATTCAAGACCCAAATATCCTCAATAACACCATAATATTCGTTCTTCAGTGTATTACGACTTGTTCCTGTGAAAATGTCTTGTGAAGCGATAAGATGCACACCACTGTTCTGGTTTGTCGATTTACAATCTTGACGTGCAGTGTAAAAAGAAAATCCATTTACATCATATCCTTCATACGACAACACATCAAGATTTGGACCAAGTGCCAACAATTGGATCATTTCATCCACGCTCCTTGAATCTTCATACAACACCTTCTGTCTGAACCACTTAACAAATGTTGCATTCTGCTCTTTTTTTAATTTGGCATTACTCATCGTTGGGTGTTTTGTTTTGAGGTACGCTAGGTGTGCATCGAAACCCTAGCTTACTATCTTCAATCTCTTTAATTAATCCACATGCAGAGATTTCACTTTGTCGAGTATGCAAACGTGATGGCCATCACTACCATGGGACTACTTTGAAACAAGAAACACCACCAACATCGAAACCAACAACAACAACCACCACAACAGACGCTAGCAGTTCCAACTTCAGTGCTCGTTCATCACAACAGACGCTAGCAGTTCCTTACATCTAGCTCGTTCATCACAACAGACGCGCAGACAATGAAGAAAAAAAAATTACCGATCGAGAGCTAGGGCTGGGGCGGCGTTCAGGCAGGGCGAGGCTGGTGGAGCTCTGGCGCGGCTGGTGGAGCTCTGGTGGAGCTCTGGTGCGGCTTCACGACGGGACGACACCGAGAGCGGCGGTGGAGGAAGCTTCACGGGCGCGCGGCTTTAAAATCGGCGGCTTCTCTAGATGTCGGGAGCTAAGGGAAGACGCACAGGGCGGTGGAGTAATGGGTCGACGGCGCAAGATGCAGTGGCGGAGGAGAGGCTCGCCGGCGACAAGGATGGAACAGGGAAAAAATCGATCGAGAGAAGAAGCTGCAGAAGGAAGAAGAAGGAAGCGTCGGGTATATTAAAAAAAGCTTTTAAATGAAGGTTGGTTTATAAACCGTCGTTTAAAGCCTATGGGACGGGAGGCATAAACGACGGTTATTAGAAAACCGTGGTTTTAAATTTTTGGGGCAAAACATAAAACGACGGTTGAAAGAGAACCGTGGTTTATAATCACTTTATACGACGGTTGTATCGGAACCGTCGTTTTTTCTTCTAAACGTTTTAATTATAAACGACGGTTCTTATAAAACCGTCATTTATCTGATGAAGCGTGCAATATAAACGACGGTTCTCTCTTGAACCGTGGTTTATGATGTTTAAACGACGGTTGTTTGTATAACCGTGGTTTAAAGTTCGTCATTTAAAATCATTTTTCTACTAGTGTGATGTGCATGGGTAAGGACTGGAACCCTTACACCAAGGCATATCAAGAAGTGCGAGCTGAAGATGGAGCAACTGTACCAAGTATACCTGAGGAGTTCCTTGCGGTCGTTAACCACGCCGTGGGAATTGCTCAGCAAGTTGAAACGGATTCAATTCCAAATGTGAAAGCAGATCTGTGTATTGTGAATTTCTACCAGAAAGGTGGACGGTTAGGGTTACACCAAGATAAGGACGAGTCACCCAAGTCTCTAAGTAAGGGAGTACCCGTGGTGTCTTGGTCCATTGGTGATACCGCAGTGTTTGTGTATGGCGAGCAGAAGCGTGCTGATCTCGCAAAGAAGCTAGTGTTGAAATCGGGAGATGTGTTAATCATGGGTGGGCAGTCAAGGATGCTATACCATGGCATCAGGAAGATCAAACTAAATACCGCACCGTCGGCAGTGATCAATGCCACACACATGAAACCCGGACGCTTGAATTTGACCTTCAGATAGTTTTAAGCTTTGTATAATTCTTGTGATGTGTTGAACCAGTGTATGTTAAGGATGTTGTAAGTATTAATTATGGCGACAGTATAAGCCAACGAATGTTGTAAAAAGAATGTGTTAATGAATAAAGTGGAGTTGTTTGAAGCATATAAACCGTGTTGTTACCCAATACTTATTAGTTTGCCAATGAATTAGGCTGTGCACTCGGAACGGGAGGTATACTGAGTGTCTGCAATGAGGCAGAAGCCAGCAAGAGCGGCACAATCCTCACCGGTACTTTCCAGTCAATGGCGTGGCGTGGACGCTTCGATCTTGTTCGACTCCGGAGCCTCACATACATTTATTTCGCTATCCTTTGCGAAGAGGCTGGGGTTAGACGGTGATGAGATGCTAGACTTCCTAGTCACTCTCCCGTCGAAAAAGCGGATCAGGTGTACCCGCTACCACCAAGATGTTATTGTACGAGTCAGAGATGAAGAATTTCCGATCGACTTGATAGAGTTCGACGGACTTGGCTTTGATGTAATTGTCGGGATGAACTGGTTGGAGCGGTACAAGGGCAGGATCCTATGTGCCGAGCATCGTCTGCTTCTTAGGGGTCCATCTGGGGTTACTATATCTTACCGCCAGAGGCCCAGGGAGCCTTCGACTCAGATCATCACCGCCATGGCTATGTGTCGTGAACTACGACGAGGGAGTGATGTATACCTCTGCTATGTCCAGGACATAGAGAGAGACCAGAGTTTAGTCCTGATGTGCCGGTAGTGTCAGAGTTTCCTGATGTATTTCCTAAGGAACTACCGGGCATGCCGCCAGCACGGGAAGTTGAGTTTGAGATCGATTTGGTTCCGGGCACCGGACCAATTGCGAAGGCGCCCTATCGTATGGCTCCAGCAGAGATGACTGAGCTTAAGGAGCAGCTGAGAGACCTACTCGACAAGGGTTTATCCACCCTAGCGTTTCACCAAGGGGAGCGCCGGTCCTCTTCGTGAAGAAGAAGGATGGTAGCCTCCGCCTGTGTATTGACTATCGGGAGCTGAATGCAGTTACGGTGAAGAACCGTTACCCTTTACCACGCATCGACGACCTATTTGATCAGTTGAGGGGAGCATCAGTATTCTCCAAGATAGATCTACGATCTGGATACCATCAGATTGCTATCCGTGACAGTGACATTGAGAAGACAACATTCAGAACTAGGTATGGATATTATGAGTTTACGGTTATGCCGTTTGGTTTATCCAATGCACCAGCAAAGTTCATAGACTTAATGAACCGCTTGTTCCAAGATCAGTTGGACAAGTCAGTGGTAGTCTTCATCGACGATATACTTGTGTACTCGAAATCAGGGGTGAGCATGAAAGCCACCTGAGAAATGTGTTACAAACATTGAGGAAGAATCAGTTGTATGCTAAATTTTCGAAGTGTGAGTTTTTTGGTGGGACCAAGTATCCTTTCTTGGTCATGTGATTTCTGAGGCCGGGATCGCTGTTGATCCAGCAAAGATTGATGCAATGCGCACCTGGCCTAGGCCGAAGACAGTTACCGATATCAGGAGCTTCCTCGGTCTGGCAGGTTATTATAGGAGGTTTGTAAAGGACTTCTCCAGTGTCTCGAGGCCGATGACTTCCTTGATGAAAAAGGATGCACCATTCGAGTGGACAGTCGACTGTGAGAGTTCTTTTCAGAGTCTCAAGGATGCTCTGACATCTGCACCAGTCCTGACTTTACCAGACGGTCCAGATGGTTTTGAGGTCTATTGCAACGCATCAGGCAGAGGTATGGGTTGTGTGTTGATGCAACACGGGAAGGTCGTAGCTTACGCCTCCCGACAGCTGAAGAAGCATGAAGAGAACTACCCTACCCACAACTTAGAATGGGTGCCATTGTCTTCGCATTGAAGATATGGCGACATCACTTGTATGGGGTAAATGTGACGATTTATTCTGACCACAAGAGTTTAAAGTACTTGTTCACTCAGAAGGAGTTGAACATAAGACAAAGAAGGTGGGTTGAATTTCTAAATGACTACGACATTAATCTGCAATATAAGGAGGGTAAAGCAAATGTGGTAGCTGACGCACTGAGTCGCCGAGCACACTCTCTCCATTCGCTAGTCTCTTATTCTAGCTTGGTTGAAGAGGTGCGGAGTGCTCAGATGACGGATCAGTATATGATGGAGATTAGACAGAAGCTTATTGAGGGCACATTCGAGGGTCAGAAGTACGACTTCAGACTCCACGATGATGACCTGATTAGGCTTAATGGCCGATTGTGTATACCGAGGAGTAGCGCTGAGTTGAAGGAGCGCATATTGAGTGAATCCCATTGTTCTACTACTTCGATTCACCCCGGCGCTTCAAAGATGTATAAGGGTATGAAAAGATATTTTTGGTGGACTGGAATGAAAAAGGATGTGAATGACTATGTGTTGAGGTGTCTCACTTGTCAGAAGGTCAAGTTTGAGCACCGACGGCCTGGTGGTATGGTACAGCCAATGCCAGTGCCTGAGTGGAAGTTCCATGATATTTATGGACTTCGTAGTAGGACTTCCGCCTACAAGGGGAGGTCTGAATATGATTTGGGTTATTGTTGACCGACTGACCAAGGTGGCTCGATTCATACCGATAAAGGACACCTGGAAAGTGGCAAAACTAGCACAGCTCTTTGATAGGGAGATTGTTCGGCACCATGGAGTACCGAAGAGTATCGTGTCTGACTGGGATACCAGATTCCTCTCTAGGTACTGGAAATCCACACGGGAAGCGCTTGGTACCGAGCTGAAGCTAAGTACAGCGTTCCACCCACAGACAGATGGTCAGAGTGAGCGCACCATCCAGACACTTGAGGATATGTTACATGCATGTGCACTTGACTTTTAGACCAGCTGGATTGATAAGTTACATCTGATCGAGTTTAGTTACAACAACAGTTACCATGCTTCGATCAAGATGTCTCCCTTCGAGGCATTATACGGTAGACCATGCCGCATGCCATTATGCTGGGATGAGTCGAGTGAGACGATCATTATAGGACCAGAGTATCTAGAACAAGTTCAGGCAGAAGTTCGCCAGATCGGGCTAACATGAAGACAGCTCAGGATAGACAGAAGTCGTACGCAGATGTGCGCAGACGTGACCTGGAGTTCGCCGTGGGCGATCAGGTATTTTTGAGAGTATCCCCCATGAAGGGGAGTGTTTCGTTTTGGCCAGAAGGGCAAGTTGAGCCCGAAATATGTGGGGCCTTATATTGTGACGGAGCGGATCGGCCCGGTAGCTTACAGACTTGATTTACCCGCCGAGCTGGGCAAGGTACATGATGTATTTCATGTGTCCCAGTTGAAGAAATATATGTCTCATCCGTCTCATGTACTTCAGCCTGAAAGGCTAACTTTAGAGCCGACCATGCGATCAGTGGAGACTCCGGTACGGATTCTGGATACTAAGACTCGAGACACTTGCCATAAGTCTGTGAGACTGGTGAAAGTTCTTTGGTCTAACCAGGACATTGAGGAGGCCACTTGGGAGCTGGAAGATAAGATGAAGGCGAAGTACCCGTCATTGTTTACTTCTCAGCGTTTGTATGTATAGGGTACGGGGCGTACCCCTATTTAAGGGGGGTAGAGCCGTTTCGGTTATGTGTGTACGACATGTATTTGGATACATTGTCTATGTTGTATTGTTGTGTTGTTACCCTGTTATGTTACAGACCGCTGAGTCTGAACGTTGTTGTGATGTTTTGTTGTTTGGACCTTGTGTCCGATGTAATGTAAAGATGTCGTTAATGTTGTTATGGAAGGTGTTGATATGTGTTCCCGTGTTCTAACATTTAGGATATGTGGAAGTATGAATTTGGGGACAAAGTTATTTTAAGGCGGGTAGATTGAAATACCCCAAACCTAGTTATATTGTTTAAACGCTAAAATAAGGTGTGGTAAGGCTAAAAGAGTCTTAGAAATATTAGTAAGCAATTTAAATCATAGGAAACACAAAATGTGCTTTAAGGTCAATAAAGGCCAAAATATGCTCTAAGCTTTGGATAAGCTTGGTTAAGACCTAATGAACTTACCAAGACCTTATTTATATACTAATGAACATATTAAACCAATTAGCAAAGAAAACCAAGCTTGAAAACAAGTTAAAACATAAAATGTGCTTTAAGGAGTCTTAAAGCACATTTTTGAAAAATTGTCTTGTAAATGAGTTTTGAATGGCTAAATGTCCATCATTACTCTTTAATTAACATGTGTACTATATAGTATCACATTTGGAAGTCTATATCAATGGCGGAAATCAAAAATTTCAATCTATGTCCGTTTTTATGAATAGTAACTTTAATAAGCTAGTTTGTAACATATGTATTATAAGTAATTAAATTGATCAATAAAGACTAAAATACCCTAAGAGCATAAAGGGGGCCGGTTTTTTAAGTGTGGTGACTCACCACTCTTGTAACTTGTTAAGTAAATAAAGATGACTCTTAAGTTACTATTTACTTTAAGGTATAAATATCTTCTAAAAAGCAAAACAAACTCACTTATCTCATTCTCTCATTTCCCTTCTTCATTTCCCACGGTTCCAAGTCTTCTTCAACCTCTCTCCTTTCCTTCATTCACGATTTGCAATAGTACCACACACAAACTCCATCTTTGACCTCTTGTAATTCCTAGCTCACTTAACCAAATCAAAAACAAACACCGCCATCCTCTTAGTCTCATCAAGCTCTTCATTTCCACCTTCTCAAAACTTCAAGACCACCATTTCGGTGCCATGGAGTTCCACCATTGATGGAGCTTGAGCTTATGTTTCTACATATTATTGATCTCCTTTGCTTCTAGGTAAGGAATCTCAAAGAAAAATGATGTTTCCTCCATGTTTTTATCTTGACCGAAATTCACTCTTAATGGAGTCCTTATGTTGCTTTGTTATAGCTTCATTCCAACCTTTCAAGGACTAGGTGGAGTCCTCTCTTGATAGATATTCAAACTCTCTTCAAATACCAAGGTAAAACAGCTATCTTAATGCTTTTGAAACAATGTGAAACTAGGGTTTACAATGAGATTAAGCTTGGAGCTTGTATAATTACATTGCTTGTGTAATGTTTAGAAGTTGACAAGCAACTAAGCTTAGCCGGTTTTACAAGGAAACAAGAAAGAAGTTTGTGAGGAAAAAGAGGTAAATATACTAACCTAATGTAGTTTAATGCCTTAGGAGTAATGAGCTTATATTGCTTGTTAAAAAACTACTTAAAGAGCTAATGATAAATGACTTAGTAAAATGTTCTCAAGGAGCCTAGTAAAAGGACATATGTGTTGTTGTATGTATTTGCAGGTCAAAGGCAAATATATTGTGGAAATTCAGTGTTTAAGACTTATGCATTTTAAGGGCCTAAGAGCCATGCATTTAAGGGCCTAAGTGCCATGCAATTTAAATTATGCACTATATTGTGATGTAGTGTAACTTGGGTGAAACTTTGTGTGTGAGAGTGTTCTTGGTGAATTTAGGTGTTCTTGTGTGTTTAATGGAGAAAACAATGTGTTTTGGTTTAGTAATGTTCTAGGAGAACCTATGTCAAAATTTAGGTAAGAAGCAAGAAGTTCTAAGGGTTTAGAGTGAATTTGGTAAGCTAGGAAATGTTTAGTATGGAAGGTGATCAACTAGTGGAAGAAACATGCATTGAGTTGTTTAAAGAAGTAAAAGGGTTTAGGCAATGTTCTAGAGGATTTAGATTGCAAAAGAATGCTTTGGGACATCTCAAGATTCATGGTGAGATTGTATTTAGGACTTGTGTATTATGGGTGAAAAAGGGATGAAGTGAATTGTTACATGAGAGCTATAAACTTGTAAAGATCTTTAAGGAGTTGTTTAGAAATAAAAGATGCTTGGGAGATGATGTTGTAGTGGTGAGGAAACATTATTGACATAGTGGTTATCTTAGGTATGAAACACCACTTAGAGACCTAGGAGAAAATAACATAAGTGTTAGGAATTTCGGTATGGAATGAATAAGTGTTAAGGAGATAGATAATGAATTTTATGAATGTTGTATGAGGATTTGAGGGTACCAAATGATGTTAGGAAACATTATGAGGCTTTAGGAGAAGTTTGGTCAAGATTTAACAAAGTTTAGGCAAGTTTTTGTGGATCCGACCAGGGGTCCGACCCAAGTTTGGGTCGGACAGCCTCTGTTAGACGTCAGTAAATGGTTCTGGAACGGTCCGACCCAGAGGACTTGGGTCGGACATGGGTCGGACGGTCGTGTTTTGAAGGACGGTAAATGTTCTAGAATGGTCCGACCCAGTCGAGTGAGTCGGACATGGGTCGGACATGGTTGTTTTGTAGCGGTAGCGGTGTTTTTGGTGGCGGTAGATGTTCTATGTAATGGTCCGACCCAGTCGAGTGAGTCAGACATGGGGTCGGACGTGTGTATTCAAAGGTCGATGAAATCTCTGGAATGGTCCGACCCGATGGTTGGGTCGGACACGTGTCAGACAAGGTTAAGTTCTTCAAACCCAGAGAATGGCTGGAAGGGTCCGACCAGTTGTGGGCGGGCTGGGGGGTGGGTGGGTCGGAAGACCAAAATTCATATAAAAAATATAATAAAGAGTGTGGGCTAATATAGTTAACCCTAGGGAGTATAATGTGGGTAATGAAGGATTAGTTGGGCATTAAAAACATGTCATACAATCATGTTAAACATTTAGTAAGTTTGAAGTTAAGTAAATAATTAACCGACATTCTTAAAACATGTATAGGAGTGATCTACGGTGGAAATAATCGTCGAAGCAAGGACCAAGGTATGATTTTCTTGCAGTCTGTTGCCTACCGGTTTACACCGGCTTGTGTGTTGTTTGCTTTTCTGTGTTTAATGACTTGTAAGATTAAACCATGTAAAGAGTTTACAGTGATAAATATTATTATGTTGTTGAGTATGACTCTCTCTTCCCTTGTGTGTGTCTAACAAGACTTGACCTATTATTCTGAATTGTTTATTGAGTTTCAAGAATGAACTAACAAGTGCTAAGTGGGAATGAGGGGAGTGAGGAGTCCGTTCCGGCCAGCGCGTGTGAGTATGGGAGTCAATGTCATAACCGGTTCGATTCTCTTTGTATGTTATGGTTGTTTTCCAATTTGGTTTTCCAACCTTCCCTTTAGCTAACCAAGGCTATTTTACTGACTCACGTCGGGCCACAGGGGCATACTATGTGTTGTTTTGGTGTGCTTGGATCACTATATCCGAGGCACTTGTGTTGTTAGTTAATATCCTTTCATCTAACAGGACGGTAACGAGTTATGTAACGAGCTTAGCATGCGCATAGCAACATTCTCTAGGCTCTCCATGGGGACTAATTGTGTTGGTTCTCTTCCTTTAAGGAATTGTTCTTGTGTGATGTGTGTGATGTGATGTTGTGTACAATACCCATGTTGTAATATATGTATAAGTTGTGTGTTTTAAAATGAATGCCATGTCACCATGACAATTAGTTGCGCGTATCCGGTAACCGATGGGCTGAACGTTAACCATACCAGCCAAGGGTTGAACCCCCTCGGGGGCTCCATATTTCTTTTACTGCAGGATGAGGATCGAAGAAGCGGAATGGCTTTAGATTCTAGGATGCAGGTTTACTTTTGATTACTTTTAGATGTTGGGCCCGGATGCGCCTGTGCTCCTGTGGCGTTATATATTTTGGTTGTGAATAGCTTACAGTGATGGTTTACAGTGAAGGATGTAAGTAAATACTCAATATTGTGTTTTTGTATATATAGTTATAGTTCTATGCTCGGGAGTCTGATCATCAGACCGATACACTTGTATTTATTCAGCCTTGTTAACCACGTGGGTGGTTGACGTTGGGCGTGTTGTAGCACCAATCTTTAGTACTGTTTAGTGTTTAAATTCCGCTGCGATTTCAAGTAATGCATGTGCGTAGTAGGGGTGTTACAAAAAAAGTGGTATCAGAGCGAAGTAAGCGAATGTATCAGATACTAGTAGCTGAGCGCATGATACGACGAGTAATACTGAGCTTAGGGATATACGAGTTAGGAAACCTAACTACAGCTACCTAAGTGAACAGTTATGGAAAGGTTAACCACTAACTAAGTGTGGAAATACCTATAGTCGGGAAAGCGTTAAAACCGTTAAACGTTGGACCGATAAGTGTGCAAGCATATTGCTAATGAATGTTCATGTGATTCAGATGTCAGGGTCAACACGAGAGGTAGAGGCCGTGGACACGGCGATGGAGATACGGGTGACCAGGGGCGAGAATACTACAACTCAGGTTATGGCTGAGAGGCAGTAGCAGCCGTCGTAGCCCAGATGGTACCCCAATTGGTAGTTGCGATACAGCAGGGGCAACAGCCCGGAATTCAACCACCACCGCCACCGCCACGAGAGACCATCTGGGTCAAGGCGTTGGCTGATCTGAGGCCACCATCGTTCAGTGGGGAGACCGACCCTCGTAAGCTGGAGGCGTACATCTCCGAGATGGAGACCGCCTTCGAGACCTTAGCGGTGCCTGAGGAGGTCAAGGTTCGTCTTGCCGCATACTACTTGAAGGGTTCGGCACAGAGCTGGTGGAAGTTAGTACGGGAGGGCAGAGTTTTTGACCCGACCCTTCAGTGGAGGCAGTACACGGCTCTGTTGCGAGCCAAGTACTACCCGATACACGTGCAGGAGGTCAAGCACCTAGAGTTGGACAATCTGAGGCAAGGGGATAAGATGACGGTAGATGAGTACTACTCAGCCTTCATCGGACTTATCCACCTGCTATCGGATCTGGGTTACTCAGACCGGATTCTTGTGAAACGTTTCTACAACGGACTGAGCTACCGCCTACGCTATGGCATGGGGCCAACCGGATATACTACTTTGCAGGTAACGGGACTACGGTGTGATGTGAATAAGTATGTGCCATGTGTTAATGTGATATGAATTTGTTTGGCGGGGCATAACTGACACCCTAAATATAGGAGTGCTACCATGCCGCTGCAATGAGTATTCAAGCTTTAAGCTCCATCTCATTGTAAACCCTAGGTTTACATTATTTTAAAACATTAATGTAGTTGTTTTACCTTAATCTTTGAAGGGTTTTTGAATATCTATGAAGAGAGGACTCCACCTAGTCCTTGAAAGATTCAAATGGAGCTAGAACAAAGCAACACAAGGAGCTCCATCAATGAATATTTTCGGTCACACACAAAACATGGAGGAAACTTGATTTTTTTTTGAGATTCCTTACCTAGGAGTAAAGGAGATCAATAATATGTGGAAAGACAAGCTCAAGCCCCTTCAATGGTGGAACTCCATGGCACCGAAATGGGGCTCTTGAAGTTTTGAGAAGATAGGAATGAAGAGCTTGATGAGAGGAAGAGAATGGTGGTGTTGTTTTTGATTTGGTTAAGTGAGTCATGAGATATTGACAATGGAAGGTGATGAAATGGTGCTGGTGCTGTAGCTTCACCGTGAGAACAGAAGGAAGAGAGGTAGGAGAAGAAGGGAACCGTGTGAAATGAAGAAAGAATGAGAGAAGCGAGTTTGGTTTTGTTTTTGTAGATATTTATGACTTAAAGCAATAGTAACTCATGAGTCATCTTTATTTACTTAATAAGTTAACATGTTTGGTGACTCATTACTACAAAAACCGGCCCCCTTTTAAGCCTAGGGGTAACATAGTCTTTATTGACTCATTTAATTACTTATAACATCATATGTTACAAACTAGCTTATAAAAATCACTATTCACTAAAACAAGGCACATAGAAGTGAAATTTTGATTTCCCATTGATATAGCCACCCAAATGTGATACTATATAGTACACATGTTAATTAAAGAGTAATGATGGACATTTAGCCATTCAAAACTCATTTACAAGACAATTTTTCAAAAACGTGCTTTAAGACTCCTTAAAGCACATTTGTGTTTTAACTTGTTTTCAAGCATGGTTTTCTTTAGTAATTGATTTAATATGTTCATTAACATATAAATAAGGTATAGGTATGACCATTAGGTCTTATACAAATTCATCCCAAGCTTAGAGCACATTTTTGCTCATATTGACTTTAAGGTATTTTTTTGTGTTTTATTTGGTTTAACTGCCCACCAAGGTTTCCTAAGGACTTATTTAGCCTTATTAAATCATAATTGAATATTATTAAGTCTTGGTAGGCTCTTTGGGTCCTAACCAAGTTCACTCATAGCTTAGAGCATGTTTTTGCTCAAACTGTGTCTTAATGTTTTATTGCATTTACTATGGTCTAAATTGTCCACTGATGTTACTAAGGCACTTTTTTTTTAGCCTTTACATACCATAGTTTGATATTTAAACCACATATCAAGGTTTGAGGTATTTCAAGCGTAGTACTCATCCACGGTCAGACCTCCCTGGGACAACAAACTCATGGCGCTTCTTCTGCTTGAGATGCGCCGGGTAGTACTTCCCCCTCAGCAACTCGACAAAGGCAGCCCACGAAAAGTCGGGCGTAGCCAGGTGATGGTCCTTGACCAACCTCCACCAAGTGCTGGCTGCATCCTTCAGATGGAAAGCGGCAATGACGACCTTCTGGTTGGCAGGTACTTGCAAAGCTTCGTAGGCCTTCTCATGTTCAACAATGAAACGCTCTAAGGCTACGGGGTCTGGCTCCCCAGAATATGTAGGTGGTCGGGTCTCGCTAACTGACTTCAGCCAGTTCGTTTCCCTGGGCTGTGGCGGGTGGGCTGGTGCTCCTCCAATTTGAGTACCAAGCTGTGCGAGAACGGCAGCAATCGTCTCAGCAGCAACTCCTGGAATCACGGGGTCACCGCCTCCACCTCTTCCAGTACCACGCCCTCTAGTTCCCCCAAACATCTGTAGTACAGTATGTCGCATAAATACTCGGTAATTTACCGTACACAACCAATAGATATTGAATTGCCTTCTAGGCTAACGTATGACGCAATTTACGTTACTAGACACAATATCTTTTAAGACGAATCGTCTCGTACCTCACAAACGTTTCCCGTAATTTCCCAAGTCCTAAGCTCACTGTCTTAACCTATTTCCTCATCATCAGAGCGGTACTCCACTCTGATACCACTTTTGTAACACCCCTCTCCTCAATCACGTAATAATCTCTCACGTAGCAATAAATAAAACGTCTTACAGCGGAAGAATTAATAGCAATAACAATACTCACTCGGGTGTCACCGGCCATTACTCGCCCATGCAAGTAACGAAGCCAAACTCTATCCAACTTCCAACATAAACAAACTGCTAACCGCCGTGATAACGAGAAAACTCCTATACATCATACTAAGTCCATAAACCATAAACGTCGACAAGTGAGCGTCTACCCAAATCCCAAATATACATAACTGTACCATAATACAACTCCATGTGCGGTAATAAAATAAACTATAATTACTCTGTTCCCGCACTTTGGCTTCGGCGATAACCAACAACCTGCATAATGGTGTAGTATCAGCGATAGACGCTGAGTATGCCGGGTCTGGACCCTAATGGTCACTTAGTCATTTTAACCATCTTATTATTAGATTGGTTTCATACTTTACCATTTACAGTTATAAACAATACTGTAATATACATGTATAATATACATAATCATCCATCCAAACATTCATAACATTTAACCATCCATCCAATCCAAACATTCATTAAATATTACAAACAACAATTGTATATCGAACGTATCGAAATAGTAGCAGTATAATGTACAATGTACAATCATCGTAGCGTACAGTTTCCACAGTTAATTTACCTTGGCCTTTAAGGCCCCATCCAACCATGTTTAATTTATACCAGTTGGGCGTCATGTTAAGACAACCCGATAACCTCACCATGGACAGTAGTCCTCCCGTACACACAAAGGTGCTCATTTCGCCAGAGGTCCGGAGGCCCCTGACTATTCTCTTTTGTCTCGTAAGACGTCCATATAAAAGGCCGTAGCCACCTGACCCACGATCCAAATAGGGCTCGTTGGGTATAAACCTGGAGCGGAACCCGATCGGGAACCCCTCAGTGATCACAAATGCGCAACCAGGTAGTTCGTAAACTACCGAGATTCCTCACCTCAACTCATACCATCTCTCTCTCATAATGTTTAAGGTATGCTCTTAGTCTTATGGAGAATATAATTATTAATTAGCTGCCCAATGGGTCTCACGCATACCTAGAAGTAATCTAGGTTATATTCATGTTCGAGATCCATGCTCTAGAGACTGGCACTGTCGTGTCTCGTTCCTAAGTGTTTACTTAGGTTACCACAGACTTAATATTAATACTATGGTATTATATCAAGTAACCGTCATGTTATCACATTAACGTATATGTATGTTTATATAAGTCGATCTATAGTCGACGTAGTGTTAGTCCCGTAGGACGCTCGTGCATAAATAAATAAATGCAGTAACACTTAATCACATACATGTATCCACACACATAACACACAAGTTATATCAACCAAATCCGAGCCCAAGGAGTTTCCTTAGGACAACTCGGATCAAACCCCTTTACATACCGTTCACCAAGACCTAGGATGCGCAGTGTAGACCACTAGCTCGTCAAGCGCCTCCGTCTGAAGTATGATCTAAACGGTAATAAAACTATAAGTCAGTCTCCATGACTAACTACATCCGGTATTTCCGAATAACAAGTAACCCCGACAGTTCATCCCCGGATTTCTACAGTTATTTGTTACGGGTTTTTCTAAACCGGTCGGCTTTGTTGCTAAAACTCATATGTCAAAATATTTTGACTGTTAAGTTTAATTCATTATATTTCTTTATCTTATCCATCACTTAATTTAAGTATATAACCTATAGTTGCATGTATGCATGCATTATTATATTATATTGTATTATTTTTCATACTGTATCATTTTCCCAGCATTCATTATAATACATTGTATTATATTATCCATTGTCTTAGCAAATTATATTTGCATTCAAAAACTCATAACTTATAGTTTGTAACTATTTTTTAAAAATAACCACCACCATTATATTATATGGTTTCCAACCATAATATATATCCATCCTTATATACATTTTCTTGTATATGTATATATGTACCATATAGGTAAATTCCATGAGTTATAAAACTCTATATCATATGTTACATTTTATCATCTTATATTAGATGATTATTCCCATTAGTTGTATTTTATTATACAACTTATATTAAGATTATTATCCTAATATTATGCAACATTTTATGTTGTATAATTACAACTCCTAAGATTTATTTAATATAAACCTTAGTTTATAAATCTTATTTATTTATAGTTTGTCACATTATTTAATGTGAATATCCTTACTCATATTAATTCCATTAAAACCATATAATTGTTATAACATTTATAACATTATAGACCATAGTCTAAAATTCATATTCCAAACTTAATAATTCAGTACAGCACCTTATTTTATTTAAATCCCATTTTGACCACATAACATTATGTAATGTTGTTCCATATACTAATATCAAATAATATGATATTTTTATTTCCTTTAATTTATAACCTATAGTTTTTATACAAAACTATTTATTATTGCCGTGTGGGCACCATATAAAAACCATATTCTTTTTCATATACCATAGTTTCCTTTATTTACAAAATCACCCCATTATTTATACCGTGTTATATATATCATATAATATAACATTTTTAACTTATAAAATGGTATAACCTATGGTTATTTTTTGTAAAATTCCGAACAGACCCACCAAATTTCTATAATTGCCATTTGGCCCAATTTATAACATATAGTTTTATAATATCATTAAAACTATATATTATACACATATCTTAATAAATACTCTTATATTATTCTAAAAATCACCAAATTTCACCAAAGGGTTATAAATAATATTACTAACCCATATATTCTCGCTTATTACTATTCCACCCCATCTTTTATTCCAAAGTGTCATAATGACATAATAACTATATATTATACATATATAGTTTATTTTAATTCCAAAATCAACCCAATAAATTCCTAAAAATTCCTAATAGCCCATGGGTGTTTATAATACCATTATACACCCTTTATTTTCGGTAATAACATATATACCACATATGTTATAAAATTGCTACAATTAAATACTTATCTTATTATAAAACCTTAAATAAGTTATCTAACTTATTTAATTTGGTCAAAACCTACCATATGGTCAAGGTTGACCACCTTAATATTTCCTTGACCATCAATCTCCACATATTACGGTTTTATACCCATATCTTTTCAGAAATTACAATTTAACCCCACAACTTTATATAATCTTATAATTTTTATATAAACTCATTTAAACCTCCAATTTTCGGCTATATCATTATATAGCCCCCAAATTTAATTTAATTACACTATAACCCCTTATACTATGCGGTAATATATATATATATATATATATATATTACCTAAACTTAAATAAAACCTTATAATTGCATAAATAAAATGGCCTAAAGTACATGGCCTTATTACAAACATTAGCTTATAAAATGAATTACACATAAATGCCCAAAAATGCATTAAACTCTCGGCCTTACACATATCTTTTCCTTATTTACCAATTTTCCTCATAATGTCTTAAATTTGACAATTATGTTAATTAATTAGTTATAAAATTTACTAAACCATTCCTTAATCACCTAAGGTCAAAATAAGACCTTAATTAACCCATTCACTCACGGCATCAATATATACATATGTATAAACACATATTAATATACCAAGTGAAGGTTTAAGTGATTTATACCTTATTTTTGCCAAGATTAGGCCTTGTTTGGCCACGTCTGTTTGAAGATTAATTTTCCACAGCTTAGTTTACATGATTTCAAACAGCAATTAAGGCATGATTAGTCTCCAAGCAAGATCTAACCATAAGAAGTGTTTAATGTATATTTTCAAGGTAAATTTTACCTTAGAATACCTAGGCAAGTGTAAGTTTCTTTGGCCTGTTTTTACAGTAGTTAAAGAGCATCAAAAGAGATACTAAAACCAAGCTTTAAACTGGTATAACTCAGATTAGAAGATGGCTAATTTTTACCTTGATTAAAATGCCTAAAATGGTTTTTTGGCTTGGATCTGGCTATACCTTGAAGCTCTTGATGTACCAACTGAATAAGTATGTTAAGATGAAGATTATAAGCTCAAAAGAACAGGTTTTACAACCGGTATTGAAAGGAAACAAGATACAAGTGCTTAAAGCACATTTTACCTTAAAAGATCAAGTTTAGAATTTCCCTTCTCCTTCCCTTGTTACAGCCGAGAATCACTCATGTTTTACTCTCCAGAACAACCTAGAACCATGGATGGAAATGGTTGTTGCTTATCTCCATGAAAAGAGGAAAGAATTGTGAAGAAAATGAACATAAAATGACTAAATAAGCTTACCTAGGTAGCAAGGTGTTCTTCTCTGCATATGGAGTGTTCCTACGGTAATGGAGAAGCAAAAGAGAGAGTGGAGAAGGCTGGTGTTGGCAGGGAAGGAAGAATGAGCAATGGCAAGGTAAGCTAGTTTTGTTCTTTTAAGTAATTAATGTTACTTTTTGGAATAGTAATTAGGTGACTCACCAAATTAGCTAGATATTTGTTTAGAGGTAGCTTAATGAGTGGGCATGCCAGCTATATGAAGTTGGCAATGGGTGGTCAAAGGCAATGGGTGACATTTGACCATGATTAATATTATGTACTTAAATGTTATTTTTGGGTACTATTCATACTAAATTGTCCATTTTGATTTTATTTTCAAACTTTGATTTATACTTTATAATATAGTCTATCATGTCACATTAATTTTATAAAGAATATAACCTAGTCTTTACAGTGACAAAAAGTCATTATCTTAGAGCTCATACACAAAAACGTGTTTTAGGTATTTTAGTGCACATTTTGTGTCGCAAGGTGTTTCTGAGCTCTATTTTCTTTGAGAACAGTTTGTTTGTGTTCCTTACATGATATTTGATCATGGAATCCAATTTTATATCATTTAGAGGTTATTAGACCTTTAAGGTTTTCTTAGAGCACATTTTTGCCCCACTTGACCTTGAAGCATGAAAATGCTTGTTCTTTGTGTTGGAGTGTTGTCCAACAATTGTATATGTTTAGTAATGTGTTAATAAACTTAGGACAAAATTTTAGGTCCTAAGAAGTTCATTTGGGTATTTATTTACCCTAAACAGTCAAAGGGTGCAATATCTTGCTTTGTGTTGACCACTATTGTTCTCAGTTGACTTTTAAGGCATGTTTAGGCCTTAATTAATGTGATTAGATGTTTAATCCATGTTTATTAGTTTGGGGTATTTCAATACCCACAGACAAGTCTTTGGCTTTCCTTTGTGGCTTACCCACGGAATACCTACGAACCTCTATACCCTCGGGCTTTTCCGTGGTTATTCCGTGGGTAAATATTTGGTATTTTTTTAAATGAAATATTACAGCGTTGAAATCCAAAAGAATACCCAGTATCTCACCACGCGAACCAGTAGGAAACTAGCATAGAACAGAGAAAATTGGACTTGTAAACTTGATAACAAGACTTGCAACACACATGTAATTACCAGAGTAATTAGTCAATTCAGAGTAGTTTGAAAAACATGAATTGAAAATCTTGGGTAGGACTACCATACATGAACTCAAGCGGTCCAAATTCACAAGATGTTTGACAAAATATAATGCATAGATTCACTTTATTCCCTCCACCAATGCCAGAAAAATCCCCGTAGTTTTAGATGAAAGAAATGTTTTAGAAGAACAAAATCTAAGAATATATAGAAGATGAAGCACCTGAGTCGGATTGCAATAGTTAGCCAGCAACTCTAAGTACAATAACATAAATAAGGAATAACTTTAATAGTTTCTAACTGAATCTCAGAGCCAAGGTGGCAAATTCAAATGAGAGCATCACATACGGTAACTTAATTCAGTATCTTAAAGCATATTGTTCTACCTCCCGCACAAAGAACTCAAGCGTTCAGTAAATCATTAAGTGAAATTCACAAAGAGCATTCTCTTCTTCAGTCTTGTTTGAAAGGAGTGGCAAAGTTAGCTTACCTCATTGACATGGACTTCATGGATGATCTCATGAATGTTCTGAAGATTACTTGCTTCTGGTGAATCAAACAGCCCTGTTGGCTCTGAAGGTCATTTGACAGTCTCTAAGTGTCTTCAATGCTGCATAGTTGCATTAAAGGTCATGAGGAATAATCTTGACACAATGAAGGTTGTTTTGTAGGATTTCTTTGTCCAGTTTTACATGTTATTCTTGAATATACACCAGAAATGGACCAATGAACATCTCGTAAGTACTTTGTCAGTGTGAGGACACCATTTCTGGCATAAATATGCTTCTCCACACGAGTGAGCAGGTCCAGCATAGCTTCCTGGGGTAGATGAGGTTTCAAAAGCAACATACAATCATAGAGCGGCATCCTTTTCATAAAATCTTGGCTTTGCACACATACACAATAATATGAAGTTGGCTCTCTGCATACAAAAGTAGGTTCAGATTAACTTGAAAAACTGTAGAAGGATCAATCCTCAAAATGTCTCAAGAAGAAATCATTATGGACATGCATGTAGACAGGCTAGGTACAAGTCAATGCTTAAAACATGACACAGAAAAATCGGCAGCTAATTGAGATGCACTGAAATATGCCGTTTCCGTATCTCAGGAAATGTAAGCAACAATAACAGTAGCACTGTAAAACCACTTGTCAGAGAGGAGGAAAAGGAGACAAAGATAAAAAAAAATGGGATGAACCTAGATTATAGAGAGATACTTTGACATGAGAGCAGTTAACCTCTTTTCTCATCTGCTGTCAGTTTGGAACTCTCTCTAACATACCGAGGAGCAAAAACTACAAAATCAAATAGACTCAATGAACATGGGTTGTACCAATAATTGAATTGTGATAAAGGTTCCTAGAAAATCAAGCATCTAGAAAAGAAACACCAGTGGAAACAACATCTATACACACTGTAGCGAGATAAGGGATAGATGAATGTTCCTCAAGATGAGATATGTTACCACAGTTTCCAAGTGACATTTTCATGCATGAATCTTGAATATATCTCAACATTGAATAAGTACATAATCTTCACATCCCCACACTTAATTTTATTACTCACGAATTTTAGCACAAACTGCAAATGGGTAAATGTATTGTGCTTCAGATAATGGCCAAAGCATGACATGCACAGAGCTGCTGCATTTATAAAATGAGATACCCCAAACCTAAGTATGCTAAGTAAACATCAATATATGATGTAGTAAGGCTAAAATATGCCTTAGGAAGATTGGTAGACAATTTAAACCAAGGAAAACACAAGAAAACGCCTTAAGGGCAATTTAAGCAAAAATGTGCTCTAAGCTTGGAGTGACTTTAATTAGCACCCAAATATCATTATAAGACTTTATTAACATGCTAATGGACATGTTAAATCAATTACTAAAGAAAACCAAGCTCGAAAACAAGCTTAAACACAAAATGTGCTTTAAGACTCCTTAAAGCACCTTTTTGAGAAATTGTCTTAGAAATGAGTTTTGAGTGGCTAAATGCCCATGATTTCACCTTAATCAACATGTGTGCTAATTAGTATCACATTAGGAAGTTTAAATCAATGGGAAATAAAAATTTCACAAATATGTGCACTAGTTTGTGAATAGTGCCAAATAGTGCCTAGTTTAAGTTTAGTCAACATAAGTCAATTAGTTGGTCAACAAAGACCATGTTAGCCTTATCAAATGAGGGGGCCGGTTTTCTAAGGGATGAGTCACTAAAGACTTCATAAAATAAGAAAAGAAAAAGGGAAGAAAAGTGAAAGAAAGACTATTTACCTTTTATAACAAATATCTTCATTTAAGCCCACCTTTTTCTTCTCTCTCTTCATTTCTCCTTCCTCCATCGGTTTTTCTTCCCCTTCCCTGCTCCAAAACCGAGAGAGCTCCATCCATGGTGCCTCCACCTTCAATTGCTCACCAAATGTTCATCTTTGCTCCAAATTGAAAAGTAAGCATAGATTTCTCTTAGTTAGATCAAGGCCTTCATTCCTATCTTTTCAAATCCTCCAAAGCTCAAGTTTGGTGCCATGAGAAAACTCCATTGATGGAGGAAAATCAAGTTTGAAGAGCCCATTTGGTTCTCCATTCATTCAAGGTAATGAAAATGTAAGAAAAACCATATTTCCACCACTTCTTCTACATGGCCGAAAAATACTACTCATGGGGCTTCATTTTTATCCATTTTTCTTGCTTGATTCTATTCTCCAAGGGCTAGAGGAGGTCATTCTTGATTCATATCCAACCCTACCTTAAGACTTCAAGGTAAAATATTCATTTTAAGACCTTAAAACACATTTTTAACCTAGGGTTTACTCCTTAAGGTTAGTGTATTATTTAGCACTCATGAGAGCCAATGTATATTGATTAGAACATTGGTAAGGGGAAATTTAAATGGTGGCCAAGATTTCCAAGGGAAGAAGCCTAAGGAGAAAGTTGAGAGAAACTTGAGAAAAACAAGGTAAATTGCTTACCTAATGGTGGTTTAAGGTTTAAGGGATGGTATTTAGATAAGTACTAATGTATCTTAAAGCTTACATTATGTAATGGGTTATATAACCTAGGAAAAAGAATTTAAACAAGCTTATGAACTTGTGATTAAGGAGCCAATGGAAATAAGTTAGTAAGATAAGCTTAAGGTGGATTAAGAGAACACTTATATTGCTATGGGAGCATTGTTGTGTGTATTTGCAGGTTGAAAGCTTTTACATGTGGGAAATTCAGTGTTTAAGTTTAAGTCATTTAAGGGCCTAAGAGCCATGTCATTTAAGAGCCTTAGTGCTATGCCATTTAAGATTATTGCACTATATTGAGTTTATTATGAATGAGTTGATTTGGGTGAGAAAATAAGATGAGAAAGGACTTGATGTGTGTGAGATGGTTGAATGAGGAAAACAATGCATTTGGGCATGATAATATACTAGAGGAGATATGGCGAAATTTGAGTAGAAAACAAAGTGTTTAAGTGGTGGTGGTGAGTTAATATGCCCTAGGATTCACTAGGGATCATTCTGAGGAATTTGAGTGGAAATGAGTTAACTAAGGAGTTCTTGAGGTTTAGTATGGCCTAGAGATGACTGGGAGGAATTAGAGGATTGGTGGGTGTATTATACACACCAAAATCATGTTATAAGGAATGTTAAGACTTGAGCAAAAATCTAGAGGAAATGATGTATAATGTTTTGAGGTGATTTAGGTATGAACTTGAGAATATAACAATGAGAGATCTTGGAAGCTTGTGAAAGTGGTGAAGATGCTAGAACTTGATTAATAAGGTTCTAGTGGATGGTAATGAGTGGACTTGGGTGATAGAAGAGAGAATTTCAAGGGAATGTTGTAAATTGTCAAGGAAAAAGACTATGAGTGTATAAGAGGGTATGACCGTGAGAATGGTGAGTAAGTTGAGTAAAAGAGATGTAGATTCCTAAGGAGGGTGTAGGATGGTCAAGGTAAAGAAGAGCAAGGTTAAGGTGCTAAGAAGATGGGAAGAAATGTATAGATAAGTTCATGAGTTTAGGTTGATGAGTAACAAATGGAAAAAGAGGAATTGTGCATGGACATGTAAGATAACCTTGGAAGGTTTAGCAAAGCAAGGATGTGATGTAATAATGCTTAAGGAGAAGTCATATTGATTGGAAAGGAAACACTTTGGATAATTGGAGTCTTAGACAAAATTTACATGTTGGAAATATAAGGAAATAAGTAACAAGTGTTAGGAATTTCTTGTAAGAATTGAGAAAATGGTTAAGGAGGTTTTAGAGGATGTTCTAAGGTGAGTTTAAGTGCCTATATGGTATTAAGACATAATGGGACACTTGTGGAAAAGTTTGGAATTGAAAGAACCATTTAAGAGGAAAATCTGTAGTGGACCGACCTAGGGTCCGACCCAGTTTTGGGTCGGTCGGACCATGTTAAGCCAGCCAGAATGTCTCTGGACTGGACCGACCCAGAGGGTTTTGGGTCGGTCGGCTTAGCTTTGGGTCAGTTGGGAGAATTTTAGAAGACGGGAAAATTTCTGTAATGGACCGACCCATAAGGCGTGGGTCGGTCGTGGGTCGGTCTAAGAGAATTGTTCAAACCAGAAAATTACTGGAATGGACCGACCCAGGGGTTGGGTCGGTTGGTGGGTCGGTCGACCCTTAAGACTTAAAAAAAAGGAAAGAAACCCTAAGAGAGTTTTGTGGTATTAAGGGTACCCCATTAAGGGGGCAATGATTATTAGAGGTATAAAGACCTAAGGGATTAAGTTAAGTAAGTTGAATTAAGTTTAGTGATTAACAACCTAAAACTGAATGAATGTTTTAGGACTTGGGGATTTGGACTCCGGAAGAGAGTAAGCAACCGAACAACCAATGGTGAACGGTACAGTTCTTCTTGTGACCTGCTTGCTAACGAGGTGTCCCTCGGCTTGTGTGCTATTTATCTTTGTGTGCTCACTAAACAAGATAAAGCATGTAAATCGGAACATTATGTTTATTGTATTGTTGTGTGATGTTTGAAAATTAACACAACTTACCGTGAGAACCTACTAACTAACGTTTAGTAAGGAATTGAGTGAGACTAAGGAACGCTTCCTAATATTAGCTTGTTAATAACCGAAAGAGGTTTAACCAACAAACATTGTCTTGAGACTTCTACTAACTGAAACTTAGGGGGGGAGTGAGGAACCCAGGACTGACTCCGGTCATGCATGCTAAGGAAAAGGGGGTCGGTATCTAAAGCAGATCCGACTTCCGCTTAAGGACTTGTCTTCGGACTTGTTGCCTAGGGTCGGTTGTCGGCTTAGCTACATTGGACATCCAGACCAAGGTAGGAGGCATTAAGATGGTGCGGTAGGATCACCTAAATCCTAAATTATAAGATAAGTTGTTTATTCAACCAATGGAGTTAATAGCTCATTGGCTAGGGTTGCTTTTGACCCGACAAAAATAAACATTGAGGTAAGATACAATCATTTCTATTTAAAGAGTGGTTTGTATTCTAAGATTAAGATAAGGTTTGAGGTAAGTTGCAACCATTCCTATTTAAAGGATGGTTTGCAATATAAGACTGAGATAAGCTACATCCATTCCTTTTTAAAGGATGGTTGTTTCTAAGACTAAGATAAGACTAAGATTGAGGTAAGATAAGGATGGACTAAGATTAAGAGGAAACGTAACTTAAGGAGTGAAAAAAATTGACTCACTAATTAAGGGAATGCATTTAAGTCGTTCATTGTGTTTGAACTTTGATTGTTCATAATTGGTTTGTTGTTTATTGCACTTTCTATTGTTGTGCATCTAATCAACCTCCATGCTATCGACAATTAGTCGTCGTAGCCACGTTAGCTTGGGGGCCATGAGAAGATCGTACCAGCATTCGTGCTGACCCCTTTGGGGCTGTTTTTACTACACAGGTGAACGTCAGGAGGCGGCCGTCACGAGAGTAAGATGGGGTACAAGCGTTACGGGTTAAGTGTGGCCTACGAGTTATGCATGTACACTCGTATGGCAATTTGAGTTAGTAAGATGTATAGGATGTGAGGGGATTGTAAGAAGGATATGTAATTGGTCAAGATTTGTATGTACTAACGTTCGGTATATTCTGTAGTCAGACCGTGGCAAGGTCCTGGAATGTATTTGAATCCGCTGCAGAGTTTGTATATATGGTGATAAGTTTGTGATAACCACAATTGGATTGAGATGAGGTGTTACAAAAAGTGGTATCTGAGCGTAGTTACGCTCTGAAGACAAGAATTACCGAACTTAGGAGAATACTGAGGTTGAGTTATGGGTTAAGGGTTGAGTGTTAGAGTGAGAGGTGCGTTAGCTAGGACTTCCCGGTGTTTACCGGATATCCATAGTACCTAGACCCGCCTCCACAACCCTAACCCTGAATACGGGGAACAAACACCAGAGAGAAGGAAGCCTTCTCTTACTCGGGGAAACCCGATCTGGTGGTTAGTTAACAGTAAACAATACGAGGAACATCTTGTTGTACAACAGTTTATGAGAACTTGAACGTTTTAAATGGAGCGCAACAGGAGGAAGCAGCGCTACCAATGGAATTTTACCAGTAAGAGAACGGAATTACTGGCAACATGGGTCGACATGCTACGCAGTCGAAATAACCCGCCATACCAATGGTAAGAAAAGCACTACGAGTGCAATGGATAAGGAAATGATAAGAGACATGAGTATCGGACAGAGGTCCGAATGAGCATAGCAATGGGATAATACAAAGCATGAGGGTTAAGATTATTGGAAAGTCCAGTTAGAAATGGAAACTCCAAACCCCATACAATGATAAAGGTTACACACCTGGCTGACATGGCGCAGACGACGTAAAAACTCATACAAACTGTATACCGGAATAGGACTACGATGTAGTGCCTAAAGGAGAATCATTACTTAATAACCCCGACATAATGTGTGGAAACGGGAGCGAGGATTAAAACGCAAGAAAATAACGAGGGTTCCCTCGGAAAGAGAACGCCCTGATAAGTGACAGCACTGTCAAAACGGCAAGGAAACTGCTAAATGGTCAGTTATCCAAACTAAAGAACATCGAAGGAGCCCCGAGGACTACCAAAGATATAAAATGTTAGGAGGAAGTACCATTACTGATGCACACAGTACCGGTAACCCATCTTGCATGGCGCACTTGCCATAGCAAGTGCTACCACGGTTAAGCTACACGGAAAGCCTTCATGACGAGATAACAGAACGCTACAGTTGTAGTACACACTAATACCGGATTGTAAATCTATAAGAACGGGAGAATGAGACCTTGGAAGGGCCTGACGGCCTGACCATGATGAGATGAGGTGACACACCAGTCAGCCGGGAACTGAACATGGACGAAATACTAGACGGTATAAATAAAATCAGCAACGGTGCAACCTACTACAGCAACAACCGACAGTACGGTAAGAACACCAATCCCGAACTCCACGAGGAAACCTAAGTGATCCGAGCAAGACGATATGTAAGCAATAACATACCGGGAAGTGTTACATAATACAGTGGAGACTGTTGACACAACGACCTTCAACAAGAATGGGATAAGACTCCCAGATTGGTCACTAAGAATACCAGTAATAAGCATTCTTCAATGAAGATGTTGGAAAACCCAGGAAACAGGGATAAAGGAAATGAACGTAAGCTATAACCTACTAAGGATTAAGGATTAAAGATGTACAACCCTGGAAAAGGAAAGCTCAGAGGACTACCCCCACGGAGCGGGCATAGTCGAGCCGAACAAACTGATGAATGAGAGCTAATATTGTTTGTCTAACTCATTAGCACCCAAGTATGATTGCTCATCAACGGGTGGCGTAGTCAACGGAAGTTAAACGAAGCGTTGAGATGGAAGCATAGGATGACAGGATGATATCCAACTTGGACATCGTAAGGCAAACGCTTAATACGAACCTAACCTTGATTGCTAAAAGACATAAGTCTAGTAAAATGACAGTATTTTCGAGGACACTAAGTAACCTCAGATCACCTGAATAAACTTCCATAGCAGGAAGCAGGATGCAGTAACTTACCATGAAACCCGATACTACATTTAATATGTAACTTAACGGTGAGTGAATAGTGTTCAAAGGACCAGAAACTTATGAGAATAACCTACGGATGAGTAAGAGTACAAGTAATGAACTAAGATATTAAGCACTAAGAGCCTACGAGCCAAGGATGTTAACCACATCATAGCCCGAGGCGTAGTAAGTTGTAAGAGAGCTTATTTAAGCCACGAAGGAATTACAATTCATAGATATGAACGGTTACCAAACCCATTACTTAGATTGTGGAAAATATGCCAGGAAAAGGCACCAATGAGAAGAATGAGATAGTACATTGGCAGGGGCGGAGAACGAACCATGCCTTTTAGGGTGGGGATACCTCTCCTTGTTGTGAGGCCATGAGTGGGAATAAACCCCTCAAAAAGGGCTTTCACTTATTAGAGATGTGATACACTTTTGTTAGAAAATGGAAACCATAAACCTTGAGACTACCTTAGAACATATCAGATACACTCGAGTAATAAGGAAGGCTGCAGAGACAGACCTCATATCCAACACCGAGGATTTAAGAATCAGTATTCGTCAGAGATAAACATGGTGAGTGCACAGGATGGCACGTCAAGTGACCAACGCTTAGAAGAGCTTGTGATTAAAAGGATGACTTCTTCAGTAACCAGTTAAATTACATGGTAAATAACCTCATAAGGATGAAAGAATGTGAGGAAAAAATTAGCCTACTTATGAACCTGAGATTGAAGTAGAACACCTTCATATTAAGTGATGACCATTTTACAACACGGTATGACAACCGCCAAACACCGAAATTAGAGAACTCCCAGTGTGTTTACACCAAGAAGGGATTGCATATAAGATAAGATGTTAGTTTAAATGAGTAAGTAGTTGCGCCATCAATGGGCAACATGGTAAAGACTAACTACCACGGTAGTAGTGGTCGTGAGTACAATACCTATATAAGTGGATTAAGTCATGGTGTGCAGTAAAGCGACCGTTATGTATGAGCCGTCAAATATTGATACTGAGGCAATTAGATTTATGAGTTAAGACCAATATAAGTAAGGGAATAAGATGGTAGATGAACTGTTGATAAGTGCGAAATATATAGACTTTTAAGGGTTTAATTACCTTATAATTTGCAGTATTTTAAGTAATATTTCTCACTTATCTGATGATTTTCCTAGGTTTATGTTTTGATATGAATTGATATATTCTATGTGTTAAATGTAGGAAAAAGTATTGGAATCAAGTAGTTACTTCACAAGCTTTCCAACGCAACAAACGGCGAGTCAAACGGACTTATAACGAAGAATCTGGAGCCGATTCAAGATTAGACAACATTCGTATATATATATATACATATATATATATATAGCATAACTGGCGGACAGGAGAGGCGCAGACACAACAGAGGCGTCCGCCTCTTATCTCGCGGTCAAGGTAGAGTCGTCCGCCTCTTATCTCGCGGTCGAGGGAGAGGCGTCCGCCTGGTTTGGTCGCGGACAAGGAACAGGCGTCCGCCTGGTTTGGTCGCGGACAGGACAGGGGCGTCCGCCTCTTATCGGGCGGACAGCACACAGATGACCGCCTCGCGGACAAAACAGAATTCCGAACAGAGTTTTCTTCTTCCTTCTTCACGCCGCCGCAGTCGAACTACAATTAATACGGTCGCCCACCTTAATTTGCGCGAGCGTGACGCCGGCTCTTCAATCAATGGCTGCTGCAGATCATCAATTAAATCTGTCTGAAATCAATTGCACTGCCCGATGAAATCTCAATCTTCACGGATCTGCACCAACTCCTCCGACTATCTTGATTCACCCTGTCACTTCTCCTTTGTCTGTTTCCCATGTCCTCCGCCTATATAAACCCACACTACTGGAAGCTAAAATAGACAATCCATCCATTCAGTCATCCACGCACCCATTTAACAATCCATTCATCTATCAGTCCACGAATTAATCCGTTCACCCACACATTCACTCACGATCGCACTCCACTCACTTCATCAAAAATCATCACCCATCCACTCCATTAAATTCCCACGTAATACATACACCCCACTTTCCATTTTATTTCCACTATTACGCACCAGCTCTACAGAAATAAGTTAGCAGTCAGGGGCAGCGCAAGACGAAGTTGAAGCGAGGAACCGGAGTGAACTTCTAAAGAGAGTTATCTCTTACCCTTACTTTAATTTATTTAATGCATTCCTTTTCTGTTATCGTTGTTTCTGTAACGATGAGCGAGTAAGTATTTTAGCTTCCCGGGTTGGGAAGCGAACCTATTTCCTAAATTCTGTTATGTATTTCTTCAAATAAATTTAGTTAACTGCAACAGTTCAATTCCTGTCCTTCAAGTGTTTTAATTATTTGGCCGGTAATTATAACAACCCTTGTAGTTATTTTATTAAAATGCGAGAGCTGAGATAAATAACTAGACGAAGGAAGTTGAACCTAATTAACAGCTAGAAGCCTGATCCGGCCTATAGGTTAATTAGACTCCAATAGAAACTGCTCTTTATGCGATTAATTGTGTCCGGTCTAGAGCATTAGCCTGCTGCTAGGTCTAACAATTGGTTAGGATTCATTATACTTAGTCGTTAATGAATTAATTAAAGTTTCTGAGTTATTGCAGTAAAATAAAGGAAGAATTTAATAACAAATATAAAAGGAATAGGTAAGCAAACAACCCGGGGTGTGCTTTTCTATTTATCACATTCACCACTCTTTAAATCCCTCTGTGTTTATTTAAGTTGTTTTATTTTTCCTTGTAGTTTAGTTTCTTTTTAATCAATTAATCAAAACCGAAAAAGTGATATTTTCCTGTTTTCTCTAGTTTAACTTAATTTCCCAGTTAGTTAAACATTTGTCAGTTAATTGTACGAGGTCCCTGAGATCGACAACCCCATTTAATCACTATATCCGCAAAACGATAGGTACACTGCCTATGTGGTAGAAGTAGTTGCATATTTCTCCACCAAGTTTTTTGCAAGGGCAGCGCAAGACGAAGTTGAAGCGAGGAACCGGAGTGAACTTCTAAACTGGAGTTATCTTTATCTCTTACCCTTACTTTATTTAATGCATTCCTTTTCTGTTATCGTTGTTTCTGTAACGATGAGCGAGTAAGTATTTTAGCTTCCCGGGTGGGAAGCGAACCTATTTCCTAAATTCTGTTATGTATTTCTTCAAATAAATTTAGTTAACTGCAACAGTTCAATTCCTGTCCTTCAAGTGTTTTAATTATTTGGCCGGTAATTATAACAACCTTGTAGTTATTTTATTAAAATGCGAGAGCTGAGATAAATAACTAGACGAAGGAAAGTTGAACCTAATTAACAGCTAGAAGCCTGATCCGGCCTATAGGTTATTAGACTCCAATAGAAACTGCTCTTTATGCGATTAATTGTGTCCGGTCTAGAGCATTAGCCTGCTGCTAGGTCTAACAATTGGTTAGGATTCATTATACTTAGTCGTTAATGAATTAATTAAAGTTTCTGAGTTATTGCAGTAAAATTAAAGGAAGAATTTAATAACAAATATAAAAGGAATAGGTAAGCAAACAACCCGGGGTGTGCTTTTCTATTTATCACATTCACCACTCTTTAAATCCCTCTGTGTTTATTTAAGTTGTTTTATTTTTCCTTGTAGTTTAGTTTCTTTTAATAATTAATTAATCAAAACCGAAAAAGTGATATTTCCTGTTTTCTCTAGTTTAACTTAATTTCCAGTTAGTTAAACATTTGTCAGTTAATTGTACGAGGTCCCTGAGATCGACAACCCCATTTAATCACTATATCCGCAAAACGATAGGTACACTGCCTATGTGGTAGAAGTAGTTGCATATTTCTCCACCAAGTTTTTGGCGCCGTTGCCAGGGACCTCCGGCACGGTTAATGATAATTATTATTTAATTGGGATAAGTTAAATTTTTCATTCTTTTAATTTTTATTTCTGTTTGGTATCTTTCTCTTTATTTTTTTGCCACGTATATAGTTAATCTAGTTTTTCCATATTCATACCAACTCGTCTCTTATGCGTCGGACTCGATCTGCAGGAGAACCTATAGCTGAATTTCAGCCAGAGATCGAAAGAGTTCTCCACAGCAGGCGACAACTACAGTTTGCCATGACGACCAGACAAACTCTGGGGGAGTACCAGCAACCATCAGTAGAAGGACGATCCTCTGCTATCGTCCCCTCAAGTGACACAAACTGAGCTCGACGCCTGGCAATTCAAGACGAGCTTCATCACCACGTTGTACCACCAGGGACAATTCAGCGGACTTGACTCAGATGATGCCCCACACCACATCTCTGCATTCCTGGACTTCTGCAATACATTCAACAAGACGGGGAACCTGAACGAGCGCATTCGTCTACAGCTGTTCCCCTATTCTCTGAAAGACGGAGCGTCCAGGTGGCTAAGGAGTCTGCAACCGGGTAGCATCCACACTTGGGCTGACTTGGCAAACAAGTTCCTGGCGAAGTACTATCCACCGTCAAAGACAAGGGAAAAAATCGCTGAAATCACAAACTTTTGTCAAGAACCAGGTGAGTCCCTGTATGATTCTTGGGATAGATTCAAGGAGCTGCAAATTCAATGCACACCATGGTATGAGTAGCGAAGAACTAGTACTGTCGTTCTTTAAGGGATTAAATGATTCAAACAAGATGGTACTAAGTTCCTCATCTGGAGGAAACTTTATGGCAAGAACTGGGATGAAGCGATGGAGCTTTTGGACACCATGACCGCTAGTACCAGACAGTGGTGCAAGAACAAGGGGAGAGGTGAGCCAAAAGCAGGTATGTATAATATTCCCCCACAGGATCATTTATCCGCTCAACTAACAGCTCTTACTAAAGTTGTGGAAAAGTTAGCTGTAAATCAGACGCAACAGCAAACCGCGAAGGCAGCTACTTCTTCGCCTTTCCTGAATCCTTGCTGTGAGAATTGTGGAGGAGCCCACGAAACGTTCAACTGTGAAGGTCCTAGCTTTGCAGGTAACCCCGAAGAGCTAAAATCGATCAACAACAGACCAGGTAACCCCTATCCTAACAATTTCAATCAGAATAATTGATGGAGGAACAATCAACAACCTCCATGGAGGGGTAATGATCAGTCTATAGGTAATTTTGGGTTCAATCAAAATAGACCACCTTACTTTAGACAGCAGGAGCAATCCCAAAATTCTCAAGGAGGCAGTGGTAAGATTGAGAATATGCTGGCAGAAATCCTTAAACAAGGCCAAACTACAAACTCCAGGATTGCCGAAATAGAAGCTAAAACTTTCTGAACAAGCCGCTTAAAAACGCTGATCAGCTTCTATCAACCTGAGCCTAGAGAGGCAAATGAGTCAAATTTCACAACAGCTGGCACAGCGACCGACGGGGTCACTTCCAGTCAGCCTGACCCTAACCAAGGGAGCATGTAAAAGCTAGTAACATCTGAGAAGCGGCCAAGAAAGTTCTGATGTTCCAGAAGGTTGAAGAAGATTTTAATAAGCCAGCTGAATCTCAACCTGAAGTGGAGGAAACAACAAATCCCAAGGAGAAGGAGTCTCCTGAATCTCTCACTATTAAACCTTCTTAACTCTCTTATAATCCTCCTATTCCATTCCCTAACAGACTAAAGAAAAAGAACATGGACGAGCAATATGGAAATTTCTTAATATTTTTAAGAAATTAACTATTAATATCCCTTTTTCTGATGCTTTGTCTCAAATGCCTATGTATGCTAAATTTATGAAGGATTTTTGTCTAACAGGCGTTCTTTGCTAGAGTCTGACACAGTCAAGTTGACAGAAAGAGTATCTGCAGTTCTCCTGAAGAAACTGCCACCCAAGTTAGGAGATCCGGGTCTTCCCATCATTCCATGCGCTATCGAGAAGGTTGATTGCGGTAACGGTTTATGTGATTTAGGAGCAAGTATTAATTTGATGCCTTTATCTATTTTCAAGAAATTAGGTGTAGGTCAATGTGCTCCCACATCTGTTCAGTTACAACTAGCAGACCGTTCCATAATTTATCCTAAAGGAAAAGTTGAGGACCTGGTAGTTTCTATTGATAAATTTATCTTCCCTGCTGATTTTATCATCATTGATATGGAGGAAGATACAGATGTACCACTAATTTTGGGCAGACCGTTTATGAGAACTGCCCGCACTCTCATTGATGTGGAAGGAGGGAAGATTATTCTAAGATTTCATGATGAGCAGGTTGTTTTCGACATGACACGCAACATGAAGCGTCCTGCCACTGTTCAATCCTGCTTTGCTATAGATATTATTGACTCTTTAGTGCAGGAAACTATTTTAAGCAGAGAAGAAGAGGAAGTCCTGGAAAGATGTCTTATGGCATCTTGTGAAGCTGATGATGAGGATCCAGATATGGCCCTCATGGCTGAGGAGTTAAACAAAAGGCGGCCACACTTCCACAAGTACCAGCAGCAATTTGAGAAAGTCGAGCGCAGTGCTGACCGGCCAAGACCATCTATTGAAAAACCTCCTACAGTGGAGATGAAACCTCTTCCCTCTCATTTGAAATATTCTTTTCTTAATGAACCATCGGAATTACCTGTTATAATCTCTTCTGACTTGACAGGAACTCAAGAGAAGCAACTACTGGAGGTGTTGCGCAATCATACATTAGCTATTGGTTGGTCGATAGCAGATATTAAAGGAATCAGCCCTCAGTTGTGTTCTCACCGAATCTATATGGAAGATAACTACCGACCATTGGCTCAGCCTCAGCGACGTCTTAACCCAGTCCTAAAAGAGGTAGTTAAGAAAGAGGTAATCAAACTACTCGATGCAGGCATTATTTACCCTATTTCAGATAGTAAATGGGTAAGTCCAGTTCAGGTAGTACCAAAGAAAGGAGGAATAACTGTGGTTCCTAATGAAAAGGGCGAGCTGATTACCCAGCGTCCCACTACAGGATGGCGGGTTTGTATTGATTATAGAAAGTTAAATTAAATGACCACTCGTAAGGACCATTTTCCATTACCTTTCATTGATCAAATGTTGGAAAGACTAGCTGGACATGACTACTACTGCTTTCTGGATGGCTTTTCAGGTTATTTTCAAATCCCTATAGCTCCTGAGGATCGGGATAGACAACTTTTACCTGTCCGTATGGAACCTATAGTTATAAAAGAATGCCATTTGGATTATGTAATGCTCCTGCCACGTTTCAACGTTGTATGATGGCCATCTTTGCTGAATATATTGAGAAATGCATTGAGGTTTTTATGGACGATTTTTCTGTTTATGGTCTAACATTTGAATCCTGTCTAGAAAACCTTGATCTTGTGCTGTCCAGGTGTGAAGAAACCAATCTGGTGTTAAATTGGGAAAAATGCCACTTCATGGTTCGAGAAGGAATCGTCCTGGGCCACAAAATTTCTTCAAAAGGTATTGAGGTAGACCGGGCTAAAGTCGAGGTAATTGAAAAACTCCCACCCCCATCTTCTGTTGGAGATATTCGCAGTTTTCTTGGACACGCAGGTTTTTATAGAAGATTCATTAAAGATTTTTCCAAAATCTCTAAACCTCTGTGTGATCTACGGGCGAAGGATGTTAAGTTCCATCTTTCTGAAGAATGTCTGACAGCTTCTTTTAATTCATTAAAAGGAAGCTAATTTCTGCACCTGTCGTTGGGTCCCTGATGTCACTCCTTTTGAGGATAATGTGTGACGTAAGTGATACGCTGTGGAAGCCGTGTTTTATGTCAGAAGATTGATAAAATTCTGCGGGTAGTATATTATGCAAGTCGAACTTTAAATGATGCCCAGAAAAATTATGCGACCACAGAAAAAGAATTACTAGCTGTAGTTTTTGCTCTAGATAAGTTTCGATCTTATTTACTGGGTGGTAAAATTATTGTGCATACTGACCACTCTGCTCTTAAGTATTTGTTCGCTAAGGCAGAGTCAAAACCCAGGTTGATTAGGTGGATCCTCCTATTGCAAGAATTTGATATTGAGATCAGGGACAAAAAGGGGACACAAAATGTGGTAGCTGATCATCTGTCCAGAATGGAAGCATCTGATGACGGGACTCCCATCAACGAGTCCTTCCCTGATGAGTCAGCATTTGCAGCTGAAGATGTTGAGGATCCATGGTTTGCTGATATCGCTAACTACCTTGTTAGGAAGATTGTTCCAGCTGATATGACTTATCAGCAGAGAAAGAGGTTCTTTTCCATTGTCAAACATTATTTTGGGATGACCCTTATCTGTTTAAAGTCTGTGCAGATGGTATCATTAGGAGATGTGTCCAGAAGTCAGAGGTCAGAAACATTCTCCTCCATTGCCATTCCAGAGAAGCCGGTGGACATCATGGTGCCACTCGAACCGCTGCAAAAATACTAGAATCAGGTTTTCTGGAACACCCTTCACAAGGATTGTCATGCGTTTGTTTCGACATGTGATCGGTGTCAAAGGCAAGGTAATCTATCTCGTCGAAATGAGCTACCACTGAATAACATGTTAGAAGTTGAGCTATTTGACGTCTGGGGTATTGATTTTATGGGTCCTTTCCCAAACTCTTTCGGTAATCTTTACATCTTAGTAGCTGTTGATTATGTTTCAAAATGGGCGGAAGCCCTTGCCTGTTCTACAATGATGCTAAAATTGTTGTGAAGTTCCTGAAGAAAAATATTTTCACTCGATTCAGCGTTCCTCGAGCCATAATCAATGACGGTGGCTCCCATTTCTGTAACCGCCAGTTTGAAGCACTATTAAAGAAGTATGGGGTTCGACATAAGGTTTCCTTACCCTACCATCCTCAAACAAATGGGCAGGCCGAAGTGACGAAACCGAGAGCTCAAGTGGATCTTGCAAAAGACGGTGAACTCTTCTCGAAAGGATTGGTCATTTCGATTAGATGAAGCGCTCTGGGCCTACCGCACTGCTTTCAAGACACCAATTGGCATGTCTCCCTACAAGTTGGTTTTTGGGAAGGCATGCCACTTGCCTGTGGAATTAGAATATAAGTCATATTGGGCTTTGAAAGCTCTTAATTTTGACCTACAGCAAGCCGGTGATAAACGCAAGTTCCAGTTGACAGAGTTGGAGGAACTCAGGAACGACTCTTACGAGAATGCTGTAATATATAAGGAACGTACCAAGCGCTGGCATGACAAGATGATTGCCAATCGAGAACTCAAGGTGGGGGACCAAGTCCTACTTTTCAACTCCAGGCTCAGATTCTTCCCAGGTAAGCTGAAATCTTACTGGTCAGGACCTTACCCTATTATTAGCATTTCCCCATTCGGTGCGATTGAACTCGCCAATGCAAAGGGGGAAACATTTAAAGTCAATGGGTCAAGAGTCAAGAAATTTCTGGGTACTACACTGGATCAAGCTGCTACATATGAAATATCTCTTAAAGATCCAACTGCAGGTTAGCTACTTCACAAAGTCCAGCCAATGACTATAAAGAGGGCAGCTGACTGGGAGGCAACCCAGGGGTAATTTTCAAATTCATGTTTTATAAGCTACGCATCTATTTCTCTCTAATATATTGTGATATATATATATAAAAAAAAAAGAAAAAAAGGCGAGGAAGAAAGAAGAGGGAGGAGATAATTAGACCTGTGCTATTAACGCAACGCTTCCTAGCGTTATTTTGGTATTTGACAGTGTGTGTAGGTAAACCGTTTGTTGCAATCACTCCAAGCTGAACCCTTGCTTAGACTCAAGTGTGAGGAACATCGACCCCACCGCCAATGCTTTAAGTGTGAGGAAGGGCACCTTCCTCAATCTCACGATATCAGGGGAGTCTCAGTTCCTTTATTTTTAATATTTATGTTCAGCCACTCGAGCTTTAACTATTGATTCATGAGTCTGGCATATTTTGAAAGGTCTTTTCTTGATTATTTATGAACAATGAGGACATTGCTCCTCTTAAGTGTGAGGAAGTTTAGACCTTTCCCTGAAAATATGCCAGTAGTACCTAATGCCACACTTGATTTTTATTGTTCTCTAATTATGATAGTAAGCTTCTCTAAAGGCCAATACATGTTGAATTTTCGGGCTAAAATTTTTTGTGGAAGTTTTTGAAATCGAGCCTGATGACAACCTCAAGAATCGTTCTGCTTAACGTTGTTTGTATGTATCAATTTCTTTCTTCAAAATTAAATCTATTTTCACTGAAATCTGGTGGATAAGCTGATTGTGGAAATTGAGTTACCTTAGCTTGGCAATCATGGGACTAAGTGAAAGTTTGGTATGGAAAGGATAAGGCAAGGTACTCCTCTGATCATATAATGAAGTTTTCTGAACCAAAACAGGCCTCGTTCATTCGGTTATTAAGTCCTTGGGGTGCCTTATCACCCATCTACCTAAGGTCTTGTGATCTGGGATAGAAGGCCCAAAACCGCTACATGGGTGAAGAGAAAAGTCTGGGGATGAAAACAATTGTGCAAACAATGAAAAAAAAACAAAAGAGAAGAGAAAAAGAAAAAAATGAACATGCAAAACTCTTAATGCTGAATAATTGTCACAATTTTTCATATTTTGATCATGAGTATGTGGTGTTGAAAGGTATCACGGAATAAGGTGTTACTTCACACCCCTTGTCATCCAAAGGTTAGAGAAAAGAAATTGGTGGAAGGTTCCGAGCTAATCTATGTTTAATTTTTACAGTCTACTTATCCATGCTCTTATTAAAAATTTTCTGTTTCACTGTTTACAAAAACCTACATCTAAAAGCAGGATTATTCTTTTGATTGCCATTTAGCTTGATTTCCTTCCACGATTGTTGAATCCCGGAGTTTGATACTGTAACCTTAGAGAAAGTTTGTTCTTTATTTGCTTGAGGACAAGCAAAAGATAAGTGTGAGGAAGTTTGATAAGTGCGAAATATATAGACTTTAAGGGTTTAATTACCTTATAATTTGCAGTATTTTAAGTAATATTTCTCACTTATCTGACGATTTTCCTAGGTTTATGTTTTGATATGAATTGATATATTCTATGTGTTAAATGTAGGAAAAAGTATTGGAATCAAGTAGTTTACTTCACAAGCTTTCCAACGCAACAAACGGCGAGTCAAACGGACTTATAACGAAGAATCTGGAGCCGATTCAAGATTAGACAACATTCGTATATATATATATACATATATATATAGCATAACTGGCGGACAGGAGAGGCGCAGACACAACAGAGGCGTCCGCCTCTTATCTCGCGGTCAAGGTTGAGTCGTCCGCCTCTTATCTCGCGGTCGAGGGAGAGGCGTCCGCCTGGTTTGGTCGCGGACAAGGAACAGGCGTCCGCCTGGTTTGGTCGCGGACAGGACAGAGGCGTCCGCCTCTTATCGGGCGGACAGCACACAGATGACCGCCTCGCGGACAAAACAGAATTCCGAACAGAGTTTTCTTCTTCCTTCTTCACGCCGCCGCAGTCGAACTACAATTAATACGATCGCCCACCTTAATTTGCGCGAGCGTGACGCCGGCTCTTCAATCAATGGCTGCTGCAGATCATCAATTAAATCTGTCTGAAATCAATTGCACTGCCCGATGAAATCTCAATCTTCACGGATCTGCACCAACTCCTCTGACTATCTTGATTCACCCTGTCACTTCTCCTTTGTCTGTTTCCCATGTCCTCCGCCTATATAAACCCACACTACTGGAAGCTAAAATAGACAATCCATCCATCCAGTCATCCACGCACCCATTTAACAATCCATTCATTTATCAGTCCACGAATTAATCCGTTCACCCACACATTCACTCACGATCGCACTCCACTCACTTCATCAAAAATCATCACCCATCCACTCCATTAAATTCCCACGTAATACATACACCCCACTTTCCATTTTATTTCCACTATTACGCACCAGCTCTACAGAAATAAGTTAGCAGTCAGGGGCAGCGCAAGACGAAGTTGAAGCGAGGAACCGGAGTGAACTTCTAAACTGGAGTTATCTCTTACCCTTACTTTAATTTATTTAATGCATTCCTTTTCTGTTATCGTTGTTTCTGTAACGATGAGCGAGTAAGTATTTTAGCTTCCCGGGTTGGGAAGCGAACCTATTTCCTAAATTCTGTTATGTATTTCTTCAAATAAATTTAGTTAACTGCAACAGTTCAATTCCTGTCCTTCAAGTGTTTTAATTATTTGGCCGGTAATTATAACAACCCTTGTAGTTATTTTATTAAAATGCGAGAGCTGAGATAAATAACTAGACGAAGGAAGTTGAACCTAATTAACAGCTAGAAGCCTGATCCGGCCTATAGGTTAATTAGACTCCAATAGAAACTGCTCTTTATGCGATTAATTGTGTCCGGTCTAGAGCATTAGCCTGCTGCTAGGTCTAACAATTGGTTAGGATTCATTATACTTAGTCGTTAATGAATTAATTAAAGTTTCTGAGTTATTGCAGTAAATTAAAGGAAGAATTTAATAACAAATATAAAAGGAATAGGTAAGCAAACAACCCGGGGTGTGCTTTTCTATTTATCACATTCACCACTCTTTAAATCCCTCTGTGTTTATTTAAGTTGTTTTATTTTTCCTTGTAGTTTAGTTTCTTTTAATCAATTAATCAAAACCGAAAAAGTGATATTTTCCTGTTTTCTCTAGTTTAACTTAATTTCCCAGTTAGTTAAACATTTGTCAGTTAATTGTACGAGGTCCCTGAGATCGACAACCCCATTTAATCACTATATCCGCAAAACGATAGGTACACTGCCTATGTGGTAGAAGTAGTTGCATATTTCTCCACCAACTGTGCATTGATGCCAGTAGTCTGGACCTGGTTAGGTAAGATTTCACAGGAAGCACACTACCCATTCCTTAAGGAACTGGAAGTGCATTCCTAGTAGACCAAATATGAGAAACAAGATAAGAGGCTCTATGGAAAGAGACCTCAGTTACTAAGAGACCGAATCAGTACGAGATATAGAAAGAACTAGAGCATACAATACCCAACAACGTAGTAAATGGATTTCCCTTGATTAAATTCAAGAAGAACGATAAGTGTTATTATGGAACGATGAAAGAGGAGATCGACAACAGAATACTTCACAATTAGCAATAGCTAAACGTGTGACGGACACTACGAGTTTACTAAAATGAGACGTGGGACGACTGCACCCCACAGGGGCTTGCAGGCCTGACGGACTCATTTATGAGTTAGTCGGGTAAGTAGTAATGTACCAGTAAGGTACCCCATGCATGTAGACGAGTGGTGTAAGGAACACGAGAAATAGTCGACTCCGTACCACGGACAACGACGCAAGATCAGACAAGAGCAGCTACTACCACAAACAGTCGAAGAGAAGAATTCAGTTGAACCAACAACACAAATGAATCAGAGAACAAATAATTAAGGACTATGAAGTGCGAATAGCACGGATTGTTAAGTACAGACATTGGATATGTCTTAAGATGTAAGAGATTAAACTGTAAAGCGTAATAAGCACTAAATAGTAGTTTCAGATTAAGGATCATCCTCAAACCAAAGGTCAGATGGAAATAACGATTTAGACACTTGAGAAAACACTAAGAATACAAACATTAGATCTCCAGAGAGACTGGATAGACGAGCTACAACTCATCAAGGCCGTGTATATATAAAGATAACACGTGTCCAGTGAAAGACCTTTAGTACACAGACATAAGCATGCAGGAGAAGAATATACAATACTATATAAAGGATAAGAAAGGCAAACTAAGCCTAAGGTTATCAGAGTCGCACAGCGGAAGCTAGCAGATTAGTACCATTGAGGTTAGACCAAACTAAGTTAAGAATATGGTATGATTACCGTTAAGAATCCTCGATACAGAGACTAAGACATTTCTGATCGAATTATAAGTCAGATAAATGACATCGAAGCTAGAATGCTTGGTGAGAATTAGGCATCTTGAACCTATGTTCAAGGATGATATAATGTTGATTATGTGGGCGTAATCCATTTTAAGGGGGGTAGAGTGAAAACCGCTTAGCGTATGCTTAGGTACTGAGTACATAAACTACGGTGTGCGTGGCACAAAATAATTTGAGAATTGGTTTTTACATAAACATTTTAAGATTAATTATGGTTATTGCGCACATAAGATGCGAATACCATACATATTAAGTACCTATCTTGTTAACTCCGGTGTGAGTACAAGTTAAGAGAATAAGGGAAGAGGATTAAGGAAATAGTAATTCTATGAGGTATAAGATGAGATATTATTCGATACGAGTATGAGGTAGGAAATAGTAATTCTATGAGGTATAAGATGGTGAGAATTGGTATGAGATTGATATAGGACTTAGTAGGTATGAGAGCCCTGAGGTAATTACTAAGAGATGAATTGGGAATGATTGATGGACTGAGTCCACACCCTGGAGATGTATTGATTATGACTAGAAATACTAAAAAGATAGAAAATTGGAAATGAGTGAATTATTTGATGTTTGAAAAGGACGTGGGAGGTGGAACTTGATTTTCTAGGGATCAAGGGAAACCGAACACAAATTGGGGTGGAGGGATAGTTCAACACTGATGCTGATCATGTCAGGGTTAGATGATTCCTGAAACTCCCTTCCAGTGGTCACAATTAAATCACGCTAAGGATAGAGGCATTAGGACAAAACGAAATTGGAGTTGATTGTATTTTCAATTAGAGGAATTATTCCTCACATGACCTCGTAAAAAGGATTTCCTTTTTACTGAGTCTCACCCATGAAGTCGAGGACGCATGAGCCTTTGTCTTCGGACCGGTGACATGGGGAGAACAGAGTTGTTTTTTATTCTAGCCCATGGTGACAAGGACGAACGAGCCTTTGCCTACGGGCCGGTGACATGGGAGAATATGTGAAATACCCCAAACCTTGGTATGTTGTGTAAATGTTAAACTATGGTATTTAAAGGCTACAACGTGCCTTAGAAACATAAATGAACCATTTAAACCATGGTAAAACACAATAAAACACTAAGACACGGTTTGAGCAAAAACATGCTCTAAGCTTGGAGTGAACTTGGCTAGGACCCAAAGAGCCTACCAAGACTTGATAATGTTTAATTATGACTTTATAAGGATAATTAAGTCCTTAGGAAACTTTGGTAGCCAATGAAACCAAACAAAAACAAAATAAATACCTTAAGGTCAATATGGGCTAAAATGTGCTCTAAGCTTGGGATAAATGTGTATAAGACCTAATGGTCATACCTATGCCTTATTTAAATGTTAATGAACATATTAAATCAATTACTAAAGAAAACCAAGCTTGAAAAACAGTTAAAACACAAAATGTGCTTTAAGAAGTCTTAAAGCACGTTTTTGAAAAATTGTCTTGTAAATGAGTTTTGAATGGCTAAATGTCCATCATTACTCTTTAATTAACATGTGTACTATATAGTATCACATTTGGGTGGCTATATCAATGGTAAATCAAAAATTTCACTTCTATGTGCCTTGTTTTGTGAATAGTGATTTTTATAAGCTAGTTTGTAACATATAATGTTATAAGTAATTAAATTGGTCAACAAAGACTATTATACCCTTCTAATAATAAGGGGGCCGGTTTTTGGTAGTAATGAGCCACCAAACATGTTAACTTGTTAAGTAAATAAAGGTGACTCATAGGTTACTATTTGCTTTAAGTTATAAATATCCTTAAAAGCAAAACCAATCTCATTTCTCCCTTCCTCCTTCATTTCACACGGTTTCTAAGCCTTCTTCTACCTCTCTTCCTTCTGTTCTCACGGTAATGCTACAGCAACAGCACCAAAGGCCATCTTCCATTGCCAATATTTCTTGGCTCACTTAACCAAATCAAAAACAAACACCACCATTCTCTCCCTCTCATCAAGCTCTTCATTTCTACCTTCTCAAAACTTCAAGAGCCCCATTTCGGTGCCATGGAGTTCCACCATTGAAGGAGCTTGAGCTTGTCTTTCCATCATATTATTGATCTCCTTTGCTTCTAGGTAAGGAATCTCAAAGAAAAATCAAGTTTCCTCCATGTTTTGTGTGTGACCGAAAATACTCATTGATGGAGCTCTTTGTGTGACTTTGTTCTAGCTTCATTCCAATCTCTTATGGACTAGGTGGAGTCCTCTCTTCATAGATATTCAAACTCCCTTCAAAGACCAAGGTAAAACAACTACATTAATGTTTTTGAAATAATGTAAACCTAGGGTTTACAATGAGATGAAGCATAAAGCTTATATACTCATTTCAATGTTGGTATATTGTTTAGTAGTTGACAAGGAATGAAATGCCTTATCGGTTTTATGAGGAAACAAGAAAGAAGTTTGGGTGGAAAAGAGGTAAATATACTAACCTAATGTGGTTTAATGCCTTAGGAGAAATGAGCTTATAATGCTTGTTAAAACTACCTAAAGAGCAAATGGTGAATGACCTAGTAAGGTGTTCTCAAGGAGACTAGTAAAAGAACATATGTATTGGTGTATGTATTTGCAGGTCAAAGGCATTATTGATGTGGGAAATTCAGTGTTTAAGGTTATGCAATTTAAGGGCCAAAGAGCCATGTTGTTTAAGGGCCTAAGTGCCAAGCAATTTAAGTTATGCACTATATTGTGATGTAGTGCTAAATGTGTGAAGTCTTGTGTATAAAAATGTGTTTGATGGATTTTAGGTGTTCTTGAATGAAATAAGGTAAAAACCTAAGTGTTTGGATGTGAGTAAATACAAGAGAAGCTATGGCCAAATTTGGGGAAATGTGTGAGAAGTTCTAAGTGTTTTCAGAAAGTTTTGGTGAACTAGGAAGTATTAAAGGTGAACAAATGTTTCACTAAGGAAGAAAACGTGCATTAAGGTGTTACAAGGATTAGGTGCTATCTTGGAAGTTTAGGAATTTAATGAGTGTTTTAGGATGTAATAAAGTCTTGGAGAAGTTTGTTTAAAGTTTGGGTAAAGTTGATGAATAAGGAGGGAATGATGTTTAGGTAAGGTTTTGAGAAAGGAATTCAAGAAGTTGTGAAAAGAGGATTTGGTTAGTAAGAGGAGATGCTTGGGAGATGATGTTATGAAGGTGAAGAAGCATTTTAGTGTAGAGGTCATTATAGGTGAAATACCACCTAGAAATCTTAAGGAGAAAACATTCCAAGTGCTAGGAATTTTGTAAGAAATTTGTGAATGATAAGATGGTTTTGGTGAGAGATTTAAAGAGCTTAGCACATGTCTAAAGGTGTGTTTGATGTGCCAAATGATGTGAGGAAACATTATGAGGCTTTAGGAGAAGTTTGGTGAAATTGGTTAAGTGTTTAAAGACTTGGAAATTGAATGTTTTGCCGTGTCCGAACTTCCGTCCGGACATGGAAGTTCGGACAGGCTCTGTTGGGTAAAGGATTTTCTCATTCATGAACTGTGTCCGAACTTGGGAAGTCCGGACACAAGTTCGGACGTGTGTATGGTTTTCAGTATTAGGTCGCGGCTTGTGTCCGAACTTGGGAAGTCCGGACACAAGTTCGGACAAGGCGCTGTATGGACCAAAAACATTGTTTAAGGTATGGAAATGATGTGTAATGATGGGGATTGATGGTTAATGATGTTTGAGGTTGTTAAGGACTTGTTAGGTGAGTTTTAATGACAATTAAGTGGGTTAAAAGTTGTATTAGAATGTGAGAGTAAAACAAGTTAAAAATGTTAAGTTATGTAACCAAGTTAACGGGGAAAAATTGTAAGCATTAGACATTAAATAATCAAGCAACCCCGATGTTAATATAAACACATGTGATGTTAACAGTTGTTCGAGAATTGCTCGAGGAACATAAGTGGACGTGGTAAGATGGACTCCGGTGACAGGTATGGTTTTCTTGCAACCTGTGTCCTACCGGATTACACCGGCTTGTATGCCAATATGTTTTCTTGAGTGTTTGCCACCTTGTAAGATTAAAACATGTAATGAGTTTATAGTAATTCATTTATGTGGCGAATTTGGCCTCCGATACCATTTAACCTCAAGTATGTGTTAAACCTTAGCTAACCAAAACTAGGAACACATGAGTGATCGGTATACGGAGTTGACGGCCCAAACCTTGGGAACGTGCTAACCACGGCTATGTGAGAGTTAGTTGGATAATGTTGTTGTATGCAAGTGTGTGAACCTCCCTTGTGTGCTTAACTCGGTTATGATACCGTATGGTGTGTGGATGTGGTAGGCTCCATAATGGATCTCTAACTACTTATTTATAAGTGTATATGTACTAATGGGGGGGTGAGGAGTCCGGTTGTTCCGGCCACGCGTGTGATGGACGGGAGTCGATATCATATCCGGTTCGGCTCTCTTGGTGTATGTATAGGTGGTATTCCAATTTGGTTTCTACCTTCCCTTAGCTTATCCAAAGCTAGTTACTGACTCACGTCGGGCCACAGGGGCATACGAATGTTATTTCGGTGTGCTTGGGATTACTATATCCGACACACCTTGGGTTTAAGTTAACCGTTCTATATAACTGGACGGTAACGAGGTTGGTAACGAGCTTAACATGGGATTGGCAAAAATCCCTAGGCTCACATGGTATACTAACTATGGTGGAAGGTTCCTTGTGAGAACCGATTTTATGGTGTTATGTAATGTTATGGTGCTATGCAAATTCCCTTGCTATGCTACGGTATACATATATATATATTGGATGTTTTAAAATGAATGGGATGTTATCATGTGTACGCCGAAACAAGAAAGGTGTTGTTATGTTTTATTATGTGAGAAATGAGATATGTTGTAGGATATGGAGTGTGTGGATCATGGAAATGAATCCCAGTTTGTGACAAGAGGCGTTTAAGGATAACCCGATTAATGGGTACATGTCGTTCGTTAAGGAAGTAGCTCCGTTTTAGAGGAGAGCCACTCTAGGGTTTAAGGAATCATTGAATGGTTGGTTAAGTGTGGATGTGTTGGTCATAGGTTGAGCCCATTGAGGCGAAATGTTATGTGTTGAATGTTTATGGCTTGTATGCATGATTTAAATATAATCAACTGCATGCTAAGATGACAATTAGTTGTGCGTGGCCCGGTAGCATGTGGGCTGCGGGATTACCATACCAGCAAAGGTGCTGAGCCCCTTGGGGGCCACCCTTTCTCTCCTTTTCTATTTCAGGTACAAGGAGCTGGAAGCCGTTCGAGAGTAGGACGGGTAGATGTTTATACATGGGTAGCCATTTAAATGGCGTAAGCATTGTAGGCGTAGTAAGACCGAAATTGTTATCGGCATTAGTTTGTAAATACTCGGTACGGTTGGAATGTAATAAGTATATGGGTTGTTGATAAGGGAAGCAAATGTAACGTGTAGTTGCTCGGGAGTCTAGTCCATCAGACCGATACAAAGTACATGTATTAGCCTTGTTAGCCACGTGGGTGGTTAACGACGTGTAACACCATTGAATTAAGTAATGTGATGAGTTGAGATTTCCGCTGCAGTTTAATGTTATGTGTATGGTGGTAGTTGGGGTGTTACAAAAAGTGGTATCAGAGCGAAGTATCGCTCTGATGACTGAATTGCCGAGCTTAGGAAGTACCGAGTTAGGATTTAAGTACTTTGGGTTAAGGGTTGAGTGATAGCGTGAGAGATACGCTAGATAGGAACTACCAGTGAATACTGGAAACCTACAGTATCCATCCCGCCCTCCACAATCCCTGTTTTATAACTTGGGAAAGGACGCCAGAGAGATGGAAGTCCACTCTTACTCGGGAATACCCGATCTGGCTGCTATTAAATACCTTCAAGGGTACGGAGAACCTGTCATACGGTAGATCCAGAAAACTGGGAATCCCGGAGACGGTCTCCATCTGAACAATGTTAACCGCATTTAATAGCGAGGAAAGAAGAATCTTGTGTATAAAAGAATAGAATTTCCAGCAACCTGGGTCGACATGCCGAGCAGTCGAGAACAACCGGCTTGCAACGCACTGACCGTGCAACAAGCAAGAAGTGGATTAATGAAACCCGAGACGAATGTCTATGGGACCACAGTTGGTAAGCGATACACCAACGGTATGCCAATCAACTAAGGAACTATAACATAGTGCCCAAACAGGAGACAAGTCTCAGTAACAACGACGATGCGTGGAACGGGCTACAAAGAGAAAATAATGCTAAGTAAAAGGGGACTCCAAGAATGGGAGACACCCCAGTTGATAACTACTATGTGAATACAGTGAAAAGTTACCCAAAGGTTATTGTCGAGACCGTAAGAACAAATAAGGGCCAACAAGGCCACTGATGATAGTACGGGTAAAAACAATACCACAACCGGTATGTGTTGAACCGATAGCCAGTTAGCATGGCGCACTTGCCATAGCAAGTGCTGCTATAACAGGGCTATTCGGGAAATTTATAACCACTACAAAATACTTGGAGAAGTACAATAAAGTTAAATGTGATTGTCATAACAGTGGGAGGGCCTGTTAGCCTAACCTCTGTAATTGGAAGTACACCAGTCAGCAAGAAGCTAGACTTGGCTAAGGTAAGAAGATGTTGTGAAACCATGAAAATTTTTCTTTCAAACCCAAATTTATTCAAACCCTTTCTTTTCAAAACCAGATTTTCTTTCAAACCAACACTTCTTTCCGACCTTCTTTTAAACCAAACCAGTGAAACCAGGGGCAATTGACAAGGATACAACAGTGGATAAACCTTCCCTCGATTAAGTTCGGGAAGCAAAGAATGAATATTGTCACGGGACAATATAAGGGAGTTGACAACAGAATACTTCACCTAGGCGTGTGACGGACACTACGAGTGTACCAACTATGTTGTGGGACGACCGCACTCCGATAGGAGCATGTGGGCCTGACAGACCTACTTATAGGTTAGTTGGGTAAGTAGTAATGTATCAGTATGATACCCCATATATGTATACGAGTAGAGTCCGAAACACGGGAAGTAGTCGACTCCGTCTACGGTCAGTAGTATAAATCAAACGAGAGCTAGAGATTACAAGGAATGGTTGAAGTTAAGGAACTCAGTTAAGTTAACGAAACTAAAAGAATTAGTGAATTCCTTTCAAGGAAATGTTTAAGAGTCAGGAGGTGCGAAGTGCACTAACTGAATGTAAAGACAGCTTATATGACTTAAGGATCCCCAGGGATAAACGTGGAAGCTGGAATGGTGACCCAGCCTAGTGTGGACACAGTAAAGTGCAATGGATGGGATGAAATTCCCAGAATGAGTACCTACATTATTAGGAAATGATGACCTTCACAGAAGAAAATAATAACCAGTGAAGAACGCAAAAAGGCGTGGCTAACTGAATATACCAGTAGCAACACCCAGGAGCAATCCTTAAAGGGTGTTCGCATCAATAATGGTTGCACAAAATGACATGACAGAAACACAAGGGTTGAAATTAACACCCAGTTTAGACATAAGTTGTCAGGAGACGGACTGACAAACCTAAGGGGCATCCCATGAAAGGAAACGGAATGCAACGACCTTGTCATGGAGCCCACTACAACCTCTAAACATGTAATGTTGTACAGAGAAGTACATATGTGTGGACAGCCTACAATGAGCCCAGATCAAGGCAAATAAGGCTTATAAGCCATAAGCAAGATATGTTATATAAATTTGATTGTTTGTAGAAGTTTATGTAGTATAAGTGGATAAAGTGGTAAGCGAACCACTGCATTAAGAGTGGGGATACCTCTCGATATTGTGAAACCGCAGAAGCGGTAGTTGTGTGGACCAAGTTCAAGAAATATGTGGAGGATGGACCACGTTGTTATTACCCCAGGATGATTTGAATAAAATAATACGAAAAGAAGTGCTCGTACCAGTTGTGTACACAGGAAGAGTAATAAGTCTGATAGCAATCACCATAGGTGTGTGAAGCTAAATGTGTAGCAAACAACGCTCAAAGAAACATAAAGGCTCAAGAAAAATAGTAGTATATTCAAAAATCAGCCAAATAACTGGCCAGATAAACCCAGCGTAATAGCGGAAGCTAATATAATAGCGGATACAGTATAAGTTGATGCTATATAATGAAAGAGGATACGGTGTGCAATAAGCGACTGTTGTATAAGTATTGCTAGTGATGGTATGACAAATAAGCAGAGTTGTGAGTTAACCCCAGTGGAGGTACAACAGTAAGTGATAGCAAACGAACCGAGCAGTAAGCCGGTGACAAGTATTATGTGATAAGAATTTCAGCAAAACACAGTGTAAATTCCTATCGCAATCGCATGAGAGATTTACTGTCAAGGGTTTACGCCTCTGCACTCTGTATGACTGAGTGTTTTGGTATTGCACTTGCGCAGTAATGATCGAGTGGGATAGCTAGGAATCAGAAGCATGGTAATTGTGAAGGAATAATGTTGTAATGGCCGATGCATAGGAAATGCAAGGTCATACCAATGGAAGAGTACTTGTACGAAACCAAAGGTGGAGGTATGGTTAAGAATAAGTGATAACAGTGGCAATAAATGCCAAATATCGGTATGGAATATACCCCAAATGTTGTAATTAGCTGAGAGAGCACTACACACTAGGTAGTAGCTCAATCTCAACCGACAGTAAGTCGGTAGAAGCAAGTCAATCATTGTGAATTACATAGTAGTTTACGCTATAAGCTATTGGAGAAGTGGATGGAAAATCGTGAAACTCACCGAATTCGCTCAGGGTAAGAGATACCATGCGTCGGTTGAGAAACCATTCTTCCCAAGATAAGGGAAATACATTGGAGATGTACAATACAGTAACAGTAACGAATGGGGCAAACTAGCCCTATAATTATCAGAATGGCGCAGCAGAGGCCAGTGAGCCCATGCATCAAATGCCGGATATACATTGTGAATATGAATGGATGGCTAGTCATCAATGCCTAAAAGCCTCACAGGCCAGGACCGAAACCGGTTATGAGTTAGATAAACTTCAAGGAGAATTCTTGGTTGAAGGATTAAACCGCCGATATGGTTAAGATCCTCTAACCAGAACGCATTGTATAGCAGACCGCGTGGAAGTTAAAACACTTCACGACGGCAAAACATTTAAAGCCAATGTTCAGTGATTGATTACGTGGGCGTAATCCCTTTTAAGGGGGGGAGAGCGCAAAACCACTTAGTGTGTTTTACCGTACAAGTGTACACGAACTAGGTGTGCATAGCACAAAATGATTTGTTATGATGGTTGGCGCGTGTGTTATATAAACATACGCATTTATTTGGTTAAATTGTAGTATTGCGCACAGAAGATGCGAATACCATTGTGGGAAGTGTGTTTATTTTGTTAACAGTGGTGTGTGAGAGTACAAGTGGAAGGGAGTAAAGAAACTCCCGGGGAACTAAAACCCCGATGGTGCATAAATGTAAACCATGTATGGTATTTTGATAAAAATATATATATATATATACAGTGTTGTGATTTATGAGGGGTATAAGACCGACATAGAACCTAGTGAGAATTAAATCCCCTAGGTAACTTGAATTAAGTTGGATTTGGGTGATGATTGATAGACGGAGTTCTATCCCTTGGAGATGTAATGATTATGACTAGAAGGATTTAAAGATAGAAAATGGGATACGCTTGAATTAGTTGTTGGTTGAAAATGAAGTGGGAGGTGAAACTTGATTGTCATGAGATCAAGGGAAGCCGAACACAATTTGGGGTGGAGAGATAGTTCAACACTGATGCTGATCACATCAGGGTTGGATGATTCTTGAAGCTCCCTGTAAGTGGTCACAAATAACCATGTTAAGAAAGATGCAAAGAGCATAAACTGGACTTGGAGTTGTGTTGTGTTTTCAAAAGGATTTTCAATTGGTGTTTTCAAACAATCGATTAATATTTTGAATAAAAGATCTTCTTATACTTGACCTAGTAAAGAATATTTTTGTAGTACTTGCTCACGAGCTGAGGACGTATGAGCCTTTGTCTTCGGACCGGTGACATGAGAAGTATATATGTTAAAAAAACTAAGTGAATGTTTTGACCTCCCAAAGGAACGGGGACCAGAAGGTGTCCATCGCGACCGGGTTCTGCGGGATCACAGTGTATATGTACTCAACGTGGGATTCGAACCCATGGAGAGATGGAAAAGGTATTTCTATTTGATATGCATGCTATGACATGTTGTTTGGTATGAGTGATAAAGGTTATTTTGACTTTGGTCTCCTAAAGTGTATGCTATCAAGACCTATGAGTCTAAATGTGTTGTGTTACATAGACCTATGTGTCTAAATGTGGTTATGTCACCCAGACCTAAGAGTCTGAGGGATATTATGTCAGTGCAAGTGTGGTGAAGGTACCCGGACCATTAAGTCCGAGGTTGGATGTAAAGAGTGGTTGGTAATGGAAGTATTATGGTTATAAGTAATTCCCGTATTTTAATCCAATGATGCGAGGAAATGTGAACTTCGAGGACGAAGTTCTTTTAAGGGGGGTAGATTGAAATACCCCAAACCTTGGTATGTTGTGTAAATGTTAAACTATGGTATTTAAAGGCTAAAAAGTGCCTTAGAAACATAAATGAACCATTTAAACCATGGTAAAACACAATAAAACACTAAGACACGGTTTGAGCAAAAACATGCTCTAAGCTTGGAGTGAACTTGGCTAGGACCCAAAGAGCCTACCAAGACTTGATAATGTTTAATTATGACTTTATAAGGCTAATTAAGTCCTTAGGAAACTTTGGTAGCCAATGAAACCAAACAAAACACAAATAAATACCTTAAGGTCAATATGGGCTAAAATGTGCTCTAAGCTTGGGATAAATGTGTATAAGACCTAATGGTCATACCTATGCCTTATTTAAATGTTAATGAACATATTAAATCAATTACTAAAGAAAACCAAGCTTGAAAACAAGTTAAAACACAAAATGTGCTTTAAGAAGTCTTAAAGCACGTTTTTGAAAAATTGTCTTGTAAATGAGTTTTGAATGGCTAAATGTCCATCATTACTCTTTAATTAACATGTGTACTATATAGTATCACATTTGGGTGGCTATATCAATGGGAAATCAAAAATTTCACTTCTATGTGCCTTGTTTTGTGAATAGTGATTTTTATAAGCTAGTTTGTAACATATAATGTTATAAGTAATTAAATTGGTCAACAAAGACTATTATACCCTTCTAATAATAAGGGGGCCGGTTTTTGGTAGTAATGAGTCACCAAACATGTTAACTTGTTAAGTAAATAAAGGTGACTCATAGGTTACTATTTGCTTTAAGTTATAAATATCCTTAAAAGCAAAACCAATCTCATTTCTCCCTTCCTCCTTCATTTCACACGGTTTCTAAGCCTTCTTCTACCTCTCTTCCTTCTGTTCTCACGGTAATGCTACAGCAACAGCACCAAAGGCCATCTTCCATTGCCAATATTTCTTGGCTCACTTAACCAAATCAAAAACAAACACCACCATTCTCTCCCTCTCATCAAGCTCTTCATTTTTACCTTCTCAAAACTTCAAGAGCCCCATTTCGGTGCCATGGAGTTCCACCATTGAAGGAGCTTGAGCTTGTCTTTCCATCATATTATTGATCTCCTTTGCTTCTAGGTAAGGAATCTCAAAGAAAAATCAAGTTTCCTCCATGTTTTGTGTGTGACCGAAAATACTCATTGATGGAGCTCTTTGTGTGACTTTGTTCTAGCTTCATTCCAATCTCTTATGGACTAGGTGGAGTCCTCTCTTCATAGATATTCAAACTCCCTTCAAAGACCAAGGTAAAACAACTACATTAATGTTTTTGAAATAATGTAAACCTAGGGTTTACAATGAGATGAAGCATAAAGCTTATATACTCATTTCAATGTTGGTATATTGTTTAGTAGTTGACAAGGAATGAAATGCCTTATCGGTTTTATGAGGAAACAAGAAAGAAGTTTGGGTGGAAAAGAGGTAAATATACTAACCTAATGTGGTTTAATGCCTTAGGAGAAATGAGCTTATAATGCTTGTTAAAACTACCTAAAGAGCAAATGGTGAATGACCTAGTAAGGTGTTCTCAAGGAGACTAGTAAAAGAACATATGTATTGGTGTATGTATTTGCAGGTCAAAGGCATTATTGATGTGGGAAATTCAGTGTTTAAGGTTATGCAATTTAAGGGCCAAAGAGCCATGTTGTTTAAGGGCCTAAGTTCCAAGCAATTTAAGTTATGCACTATATTGTGATGTAGTGCTAAATGTGTGAAGTCTTGTGTATAAAAATGTGTTTGATGGATTTTAGGTGTTCTTGAATGAAATAAGGTAAAAACCTAAGTGTTTGGATGTGAGTAAATACAAGAGAAGCTATGGCCAAATTTGGGGAAATGTGTGAGAAGTTCTAAGTGTTTTCAGAAAGTTTTGGTGAACTAGGAAGTATTAAAGGTGAACAAATGTTTCACTAAGGAAGAAAACGTGCATTAAGGTGTTACAAGGATTAGGTGCTATCTTGGAAGTTTTAGGAATTTAATGAGTGTTTTAGGATGTAATAAAGTCTAGGAGAAGTTTGTTTAAAGTTTGGGTAAAGTTGATGAATAAGGAGGGAATGATGTTTAGGTAAGGTTTTGAGAAAGGAATTCAAGAAGTTGTGAAAAGAGGATTTGGTTAGTAAGAGGAGATGCTTGGGAGATGATGTTATGAAGGTGAAGAAGCATTTTAGTGTAGAGGTCATTATAGGTGAAATACCACCTAGAAATCTTAAGGAGAAAACATTCCAAGTGCTAGGAATTTTGTAAGAAATTTGTGAATGTAACACCCCTACCATTAATACAATACTTACCGTCCAATTTCCTTACATACCAGATACACGCAGCGGATATATTCTTACATACATTGGGTGATACAATGCCGTTAGTCACCCACGTGACTAACAAGGCCACTACTTCTACTTACAGCATCGGTCTGATGGACCGGAATATCCGAGTACTACACACTTATCATACCTACTCCAATTACCGAATCAAATACTACAACATCCCATTCGTTACAATACTTCAAGTTCAATACCATACAATCTACATACCGAGTTACTAAGGTCCTTATACAAGTGTAATACCTCTTCCAAATTCATACATACTCTCTAAGAGTCTACTCACTACCCATTTCTCACAACTACTTACTTCTAATTACAAGGGTGTGCCGCCGGTCTCTCACCTTGGCCACATCCGCTTCGGGTGCCTGCACACTAAAAAATGTCCCCCGAAGGGGTCAGCTTTCGCCGAGCATGATAACCGCATACCCCGCGTACTAGTGAGGGTACGCCGACCACTTGGTCGCATACATGCGGTTCATTTATTCACACAACATGCATACATGCTTTCATACTCAATACTACATTACTTTCACAAGGCATACATACATGCATTTCATCACATACAAGGAATACATATACCATCAAATACTTACTTACCTTGTTCTCAAGTACACATACGCAGTACATACACAACATACAATTCTTGTTAGCTTCATTGGTCCACCCGGGTTAATCGGGTGGAGATTACTCTTTTACTCGTTTACTCCATACATACACATACATACTCATACTCATACTTACTTATGGATCCATACTTACTTACTCTTACTCTTACTCAAGTTAAGTCGTCGGGACCTCCGGCCCTGGGGACTACACCGTCCCACCTCCGGGATTTACTTGACTCACTAATCCAGGATGCTACCCATTTAAGGGGTTTGGGCCGCGGACCAGTTTAAGAGTCAGGAATTGCAGCCAACCTCTTGTGACTCCGCATCCTCACGCGTGGCCGAAGCTATATCGGACTTGTACTCATTCCAATTTACTCACTTAAGTTAGGAGTTAGATAGTTAGGAATTAGCACAAGTCAACATCCAAGCCACAATAATACCATACACATATACACTACATACGAGGTACAATACATTACACAAGTACAATATGAGGTTCGAATACCATTCATCATCATTCATATATTTCATGAATTATACAAACTATTGTTCAAGACAATATCAAGAACAATGTAAACAAGCACAAGTAAGTGCAATATAATCCGATTCGTGCATTTATCTTATTAGGTGGTCAAATAAGCACACAAATCGGGGTAACCAGATTAGGATACAGGGCATGAAGAAATCATACCTTTCACCGTTGTACTTGTATCCCAACGTTCCTCCGGTGTTCACAAATCAAATCCTATGATATACACAATCGAATAATTAATCTAACTATCATTACTTTAATTCGATTATCCTTACGCTCCCTAACTCATACTTACTAAGTCCTTACATTCCTATACCTACATTTACTTACTTTTAATTACTTACATTGGTTTACTTGCTTACTTATACATGTACATATGTATAGGTGGGTATACATATATATATATACATATACATATACTAGTTACATTCATTTAGTTTTAGTTTAGTTTTTTTTTTTTTTTTTGTAAGTCATGGGTCGACCGACCCACCGACCGACCCAACCCTGGGTCGGTCCATTCCAGTAAGTTTCGTTCTCTGAAATTTCTCCCGACCGACCCAGAACTATTCCGACCGACCCATACACCTCTGGGTCGGTCCATTGCCGAAAGTTTCGGATCTGTTGTCCAAGCTCCGACCGACCCACCGACCGACCCACCTATGGGTCGGTCGAAGTCCGAGACTTCGACAACAGAAAATTTGAGTCCGACCGACCCACGACCGACTCACGGCTCCTGGGTCGGTCCATTCCCGAAGGATTTATTTTCGTTACCTAAGCTCCGACCGACCCACGGTCCGACCCGGCTCTGGGTCGGTCGGTAGCAGAAAGCTGCTACAGACTTTGTTTTTCAATTCTTTTCTTACCCATTCCTTCCCCAATCTTCCTACATGTAATCCCACATGATATAATGCCATTTAGGCTTCCTAAAATACCTTATTTCATCCACCAAATCCATTACTAAATCCATGAGACAATTTACACAATTTCCTCACTTCCTTTCAACACCTACAACAGTTTTTCATTCTCTAATGCTACAGATTTTTCTACAACTCCTACCATTCAATATTTCCTCCACCAATGTTACTCCTAGTATCCCAAATACATTTCCAAGTCATCACATTACCTACACCCAAGTCCAACACTCTTCTTACCAATTCTTGCACACTAATCTTTCCTATCTTCTCCAATGCATGTTGATACATTTTGCTACAGATTTTGCACTTATTACTTCTCATACTACTACTACCATACCATGGTCATTAAACATCTCTACTATCCTCAATACATACCTTGGTTCTCCCATTCACCAAGTCATCCACAAGTGCACATATTCTTACCAAAATTTTGCCATAGTTCATCTACTTTTCTTACTTGGCCACACATACCAATTCTCATCAAGTTCATTCCTAATCTAGCCACACCCTTACAAGGGTCCTACCAGCAATCAATACAAATATAAATCCATCCCAATACACCAATACTCCATCAAACATCAATACCAATACTCATACACAACCATTTGGCTCCAAGGCCTACAATTCACATACTAATGCACAAATACTCAAACTCACTCTCAAATACTCAAAACCTCATAAACTTCAATACTAATACATTAGTTTGGTTTCTTTTATTCGTTTACCCATTCCATTACTCTAATGCATCAAAATAAACATTAGTAAAGAGCTCTTACCTTGAGCTTTATATTTCCTTCATTCTTTTCCATTTCTTCTCTTGCTTTCTCTCTTGTCCCATTCGGTTTGTGGGGAATGGAGTTGCCAAACTCCATTCCCATCACCCATAGCATACAAAACAAGTATAATTAATATACTAACCCTTAGATTTATGCTAACTCATTGAGATGTTTTAAACAAGTTTCTAGGGTTTACCTTTTGAAGCTTTTAGGAGGGGTTTTAGCCCTTGATTCAAGAAGGTGTTCTCTCCACCATTGGAGGGTTGAAAAAAGCTCCAAAACAAGAGAAAAACAAGGTAAGGAGAGAACAAAATCGGTCACACAAGGGATGGAGAAAAAACGAGGTCTTTCATGGAGATTTTTACCTTGTTGGAAAGAGGAGACTCCAAGCTCCATAATGGTGTACTTTTCTCTTTGAATGGGGTATACCCACGAAAATCAACTTCCTCATTTTTGGATTTTGAAAAGAGAGAAGTGTAGAGGATGATGAGGAGAGTAAGAATATGCAATTATTTTTGCATTTGGAGTTCAAACGAAGATGGAGCATGCTAGAGAAGGAGGGAAGCCATTGTTGGTGTTGGAGAAGCTCCAAAAATCGCCCCAGCTGAGAGAGGAAGGAGGGAGACGGTGAGAGAGGGAGAGATTGGAGAGAGAAGAGGGAAAGGTGTGAGTGAGAGGTGAGAGAGTTATTTTGCTTTTGTACTTTTACTTTTGCTTTATGATTTACTTATTTGTTAGCTAGTTACATGTGTGTGTGAGGGGTTATTTAACCCTTTAAAAACCGGCCCCCTTACAGTTATACTAGTTGGAGCGTTTTTCGTCTTTTACAGAAAACGCTCGTTATTTTACCCGGTTTAGGTATTATTCACTAACCGGGCCTGTTTTCCGGAATTTTCTCGTTTAATTAATTTTATTGACTATTAAGCTCCCATAGATGCTTAATAATTATTATTTAATGATTTATAATTTTTACGGGTCTGTTTGACCACTTAAAGTCACGTTTTCGGGTTTTCTCGAAAAACGTGCTCTAAAGTTCTATTAGTGTTTTAATACTTTATTTGGATCCGTTTTCTTCGGGAGTTGTTCCCATATATTATTTAGGTCTTATTAAACCTTTAGGATCCATACAATACGCTAACCGAGGTCTCATACCTCCTATGGTTATTTAACGCTTATTTAGCGTTTTTCTGCTTTTAAGCGTTTATTTATTTCTTTGGATTTATTTTCCTTACTATATTATTTAGGTACCATCAGGCCCTTAAATACGGATTAAGTTAATTTAAATCCCTATATTTAAGTTCGGGGTATTTCAATCTACCCCCCTTAAGAACTTTGTCCTCAAAGTTGTTCGAGGTTATGGGATTACTATACTTACTCATTTATACTTGTCTAATGCCAAAGTCATACATTCTTCCTCCGTACAATTCCTAAATCCATTACTCCGGCTTTCTACATACCATACCTTACCAAAGTACGATACTTGCCCAATCCACATTACTACAGCCATCCAGTTCCTCATTACAAGCTTTATACATACATACAGTGCAAAGCTATCCCCAAAGCGATGCAATACACTTACAATCCCTCAGGCACCAAGGTCGTCTGGACACAGGACTCCTCTGTGTCCCGCTGCCCTTGGAATAATACAACATACTACCTTACTATTTCCTTCGATACACACTTCTAGTAGGTTCTCATTCTCCATACTAAAGAAATTCTTTCACCACTACCAATTAAAATTTTCTAAAACATACAACTCCAAATTCCAATTTATATTCATTACTCCTATCCTAAGTGTGATTCTTGGGACCACTTAAGGGGGGCTTCAAGAATCATTCGACCCTGATGTGATCAGCATCAGTGTTGAACTATCTTTCCACCCCAATTTGTGTTCGGTTTCCCTTGATCTGATCAGGATCAAGTTCGACTTCCCACATCAGTTTCAAACAAGCAATTAATTCAATTATTTCCATGTTTATCTTTAATTCTCCCCAGTCGTTCATACATCTCCAAAGGATGGATTCGATCCATCAATCATCCTCACTCTATTTCCAAAATGCTTTACTCCATGGTTCAATACCTAAGTGCTCATTTCATCAACCTTCACTACTTCCATCCATTACCCTCAATTGTTTCAAATATTTTAATTAGGAATTATCATACTTGTAGAGTTTAATTGTTCTCAATTTACTTCCGATAATTTTACTTACGAATACACTACTCTTTAGAATTCATTCATCTACTATTCTCATTTACTTCGTACTACTTCTTCAAGAGTTACAATACTTGTGGAGTTCCGTCCACTACTCATTACTCTTCTTTACTAATACCCTTACACTGGGTTACACGATGGGTATATTCGCCCTATGGTATTTGCATATCTAATGCTTCTTTACCATAATCTCATTATGAGTGAATACATATGTTTATTTAACATAAGTACCAATCATCAATTCAATTCTCATTTGTGCTATGCACATTATAGTTTATGTGTTTTATTTATAAAACTTTCATTAAGCGGTTTTCGCTCTACCCCCCTTAAAAGGGATTACGCCCACGTAATCTACCATATGTTATTATTATTAAACATTGGTTTAATCAATTTGGGCAATCTGAAGCGTTTAGCTTCACTATGGTACACTATACAATATGCTCTGGTCAAAGGATCTTAACCATACCAATGGTTTAGTCTTTGCACCAAGAATTCCTCTATGAGTTTATTTAACTCACAATCAATTTGGTTCTAGCCTATTAGGCTTCAAGGCATTAATAGCCCTTCTACTATACTTACTAGGTATATTATCTCCTAACTAGGGCCCACTAGCTTCTGCTGCGCGACCCTGATAACTTGGGTTACTCACCCTTCGTGTTATCCTTACTGTGCTATACATCACCTTTTATCCGTCTGTTATGAAAGTAAGGTCTACTAAACAATTCCGGTATTCTTTTACCGTGTTTGAACTCAATGAGTATAGGTTTTAACCAGCTCTCTGGTGATCTATTATGTATACTATTCGTGCTCTCACGATTGTTTGATAAGCTCCTCCGATCTACTGTCGGGTGAGGTTAAGTCACTACTTAGTTGTAGGGCTCCCTTTGATGTCAATAGTTTCTGAATCATACAAATTCTTCTGGTTCAGTACAAGTGTCTTTACTTGTATGACCTTGCATTTTTATGCGTCGGTCCTAGTGACTTTGTTACGTCTCGTTTCACCTTTTATTCCAATGGAATTCACATCTTGTGATTGTTAGCGGGTTTACACTCTTCGTGCTTCTTTGGCCTTAGGCCGCACGGTTTGTTGCTAAGCTTCCTTAGCTGGCTCATGCCATAGTTGTTGGTGAAAAGGAGGGTCTACTACGGTTTACATTTGCCATATCCCTAACCATCCCATTAGATCATTAACTGCACGAGTGCAATACCAAAACACTCAGTCATACAGAGTGCAGAGGCGTAAACGCTTGACAGTAGGTCACTTATGGGATAGGAAGGAATATTTCTGCCTGTCTTCCATACTTATACTCCGTGTCGTTATCTAACTACTTCCTCATAGCGGTCGCTTGTTGCGCACCGTATTCTTACTCATTGTACAACATTGTTCTTACCGTTTCTGTTATTGTGATAGTTTTCTCTTTACTCATTGCCATTGTCATTGGCACCATTTCCTTATGGTGTAAGTACACTAGGAGTTTCCTAGTTCATATGTATGATGATTGTTGTTGCATACCGTAATGGTATTATCTTCCCATTGTGGAGATGCCTTATCTCAACTCGGGTTTCATGTGTAGGTTAGCTTACCTCACATTATTTGCTCATTTACGATACCATTTTACCAAGTGTCTTGGTTGACAAAGGGTGAAGTAATCTATCGGGTTACAAGCTTTCTTGAGCGTTGATCCTTCATGGTGTGCAATGTGCACTCACATTGATTGTTTTGACAATGACTGTCCTCTCTAAGCTGAGCATTGGTTACAGGCTCTAGCTGTGCCGTTCTATTCTTGTATGTACGTCACCGGGACATCCCAAGAAACTTCCAGGGTTTTCTGGTCCCGTTCTCCAACTGGAGGGTATTTTATCACTGACAAGTGAAGGTTCTTGTTGAGGGGTATGCTTCCGCTCATAAGTCTCGTGACGAGGTTTACCATGTTGGTGTTTATACAGTGGTTCACACATGCTTAGGTGCATGTGACGTATACTTACTCCTTTAAGTCGTGATAGTTTGGATATCTCATTTCCTTATTCCATTGCCCCTTGGCAATATCTATATGCATAGGCTTATTGTTATAATAGATGGAAGCCTTTCTAAGGGTTCGCATCTTCACCACATTGGTGGTCCTTGGTTGTTGAGAGGTAGTTTTCCTCGAGTTTCCCCGTAGGGTCCAAGTGTGGACTAGGCCAATGTTGGCACTATTACGATCTCTATGCCTCTGTGTTATCATTGCTACCGGAGGCGTGAAGGTGATTAAAAGTTTGTCAACTGTATACTAGACTGATGCTCTAGTGGCAGTGACATTGAGTTGGCCGTTACTCCAAGCCACTCAGGGTGTTGGGTTGAACTGATGGTCCAGTTGTTGATTTCTCGTCGTATGAGATAATGTCTCTTGCAAATCTTGCCCTCAAATGGTGTGGGTTATGCATCCATTAAGGTTTACATAATATAGTTGGTGGATGGCTTTTAAGCCTTATCGCTGCAAGCTATGCTCTTTGCAAGCTGCTTATACATGTTTCCACTCCTTGTATACCCCATAGGTTGGAGGTATTACTGGGCTCCATGGCAAGTCGTGACATCACGCTTCCATTCATAGGAGGTCCTTTAGGCATTCTGGTGTTAATCGGTGCCTTTTAGGAATTAGGGCATTTCCTGTTAAGTGAAATCCCTTCGGTGTCTTAACCAAGTGTTCGTTCTAGCTTCTGTGCTTTCATCATGTCGCTATTGTTCGACTGTTGCATTTCATACACCCTTCAAGGATTTCTCCTGGGTGTTGTTAGGTTACGCCGTTACATTCGGCTAATGTTTTAAAACGTGTCGTGTCTACTATACCGTCTTGTGGTATTGTGTTTTGAGTTATCCCTTTTCGGGTTATGACGTCTCCCGTCGTTGGGTAGACCGTTTATAATTGCTCCTAGTGCTTGAGACTAGGTTTAAGTATCCTCTCCGATGATTGATTGGCTTCGTGGTAATCTGGTGAGTGCTCTTGGGAGTTCTGTCCCGTTTGTTGAGCATTGTGGTGTTCACGTTAGGCTTTTGCCTTACTGTGTTTAGGCTGGGTATTCCATCCAGCTGTCAGGTAATTGCTTAGATTATTCGAGACATATCCAATGTCTATACTTTTTGTCTGTGCTCTTTGCACTTCCTAGTTCTTACTCCTTATCTTCAGATGGATTCTCTGAGTTCCTTTATGCTGAATTGTCTGAGGTGTCCAGTTGTTCTGGTTTGAACTCACTGATGGTCCGTAGAACGGAGCTGACTACTTCCCGTGTGTCGTACGCTACATGTATACATACGTGGGGTACCATGCTGATACGTTGCCACTTACCCAACTACGTGTCGGGCCCGCAAGCTCCTTCGGAGTGCGGTTGTCCCACATCCCGTAACGGGTACACTCGTAGCGTTCGTCACACGCCTAGGTGAAGTATTCTATTGTCAACTCCTCTTGTATCAATCTATGATACTCACCATAATCATGTTGGTTCGGTTTTAAAATCCAAGGTTTTTAAAAGAGGTTTGAGGTTTCGAAAAGAAAATTTTGGGTTTTAAAACAGTGGTTCGGTGTTAAAAGAAATCTCTCATGGCATAGCCACGTTTGAGGTCTTGACCAAGTCTAGCCTCTCGCTGACTGGTATGTTCTAAATACAGTGGTCGGGCCGTTAGGCCTTTCCAAGGTTCCATTCTTTCAATTTCAAGATTTGTGATCCCATAGTTGCTTCATTGCTGTCACGGTACATTACTATGTACCTGTGGTATGTTAAAAGTCCTCCTGAATGCTCCCGTCATTACTGCACTTGCCGTGGCAAGTGCGTGGTACTGGTGGTTTTTGGGTAAACCGATATCGGTCACGGTATGGTTTCCACTGGTATTTGATAGTCTTGTCGACTTCTCCATTGATCCAATGATCATTTAATAGGTGAGCTAATCCTCTGAGTAACTTCTCAGTAGGTCGGACATGGTTGCCATTGATCAGGGTACCTCTCCAATCCTTGGAGATCCCCCTTTTTATTTGGTATGTCTTTCCTTGCTGCTCGTTCCCACCGGTTTACCGTGGTTACTGAGCCTTAGCTTGCTTAGGCACTACGGTTGTAGTCCTGTCGAATTGTATCTCGTGGATGTCCTTGTAGCTGTTTGAGCCTTGTTGGCCAGGTTTGTAACCCTTTTTTCTTTTGGAGTTGTAGTTTTGGAGTCATTCACTCCCGGTTATGTCCTTAGCCAGCTAGCATACCATTGGTGGTGTTGCTTGGCTATTACTGTTGTCCCGCAGACTTGTGTCTCGGGTTCCATTACTGCTCCTTTTTCATTCCGTGGTACGGTTAATGCTTCCTTCCTGTTGTTGGTTGGCTAGCTGGGTTTCGCGACTGCTAAGCACGTCGCCCCATGCTGTTGTACGTTGCAGCCTCCTCGTGGTTGGAGTGCTCGTTCCACCGCTATGGAGTGCGGGTATTGTGGTTTAACCGGGATCCCTTCCGGGCTTCCAATCCTTGTAATCTACTATATGTCGGTTCTTGTTTACAGTGTGATTGCTTCACAACTGCCAGATCGGGTTTCCCCGAGTATGAGAGGACTTTCCTTCTCTCTGGCGTCCTTTCCCAAGTTATACAATGGGGGTTTGCGGCGGGCGGGACTGGTATTGTAGGTATCCGGTACTCACCGGTAGTTCCTAACTAGCACATTTAATGCTAACACTCAGCCCTTAGCCCTAAGCTTCTAATTCCTAACTCGGTATTCCTAAACTCGGTATTTCCAGTCATCAGAGCGATACTTCGCTCTGATACCACTTTTTGTAACACCCCTACCATTAATACAATACTTACCGTCCAATTTCCTTACATACCAGATACACGCAGCGGATATATTCTTACATACATTGGGTGATACAATGCCGTTAGTCACCCACGTGACTAACAAGGCCACTACTTCTACTTACAGCATCGGTCTGATGGACCGGAATATCCGAGTACTACACACTTATCATACCTACTCCAATTACCGAATCAAATACTACAACATCCCATTCGTTACAATACTTCAAGTTCAATACCATACAATCTACATACCGAGTTACTAAGGTCCTTATACAAGTGTAATACCTCTTCCAAATTCATACATACTCTCTAAGAGTCTACTCACTACCCATTTCTCACAACTACTTACTAATTACAAGGGTGTGCCGCCGGTCTCTCACCTTGGCCACATCCGCTTCGGGTGCCTGCACACTAAAAAATGTCCCCCGAAGGGGTCAGCTTTCGCCGAGCATGATAACCGCATACCCCGCGTACTAGTGAGGGTACGCCGACCACTTGGTCGCATACATGCGGTTCATTTATTCACACAACATGCATACATGCTTTCATACTCAATACTACATTACTTTCACAAGGCATACATACATGCATTTCATCACATACAAGGAATACATATACCATCAAATACTTACTTACCTTGTTCTCAAGTACACATACGCAGTACATACACAACATACAATTCTTGTTAGCTTCATTGGTCCACCCGGGTTAATCGGGTGGAGATTACTCTTTTACTCGTTTACTCCATACATACACATACATACATACTCATACTTACTTACGGATCCATACTTACTTACTCTTACTCTTACTCAAGTTAAGTCGTCGGGACCTCCGGCCCTGGGGACTACACCGTCCCACCTCCGGGATTTACTTGACTCACTAATCCGGGATGCTACCCATTTAAGGGGTTTGGGCCGCGGACCAGTTTAAGAGTCAGGAATTGCAGCCAACCTCTTGTGACTCCGCATCCTCACGCGTGGCCGAAGCTATATCGGACTTGTACTCATTCCAATTTACTCACTTAAGTTAGGAGTTAGATAGTTAGGAATTAGCACAAGTCAACATCCAAGCCACAATAATACCATACACATATACACATACATACGAGGTACAATACATTACACAAGTACAATATGAGGTTCGAATACCATTCATCATCATTCATATATTTCATGAATTATACAAACTATTGTTCAAGACAATATCAAGAACAATGTAAACAAGCACAAGTAAGTGCAATATAATCCGATTCGTGCATTTATCTTATTAGGTGGTCAAATAAGCACACAAATCGGGGTAACCAGATTAGGATACAGGGCATGAAGAAATCATACCTTTCACCGTTGTACTTGTATCCCAACGTTCCTCCGGTGTTCACAAATCAAATCCTATGATATACATACAATCGAATAATTAATCTAACTATCATTACTTTAATTCGATTATCCTTACGCTCCCTAACTCATACTTACTAAGTCCTTACATTCCTATACCTACATTTTATTTACTTACTTTTAATTACTTACATTGGTTTACTTGCTTACTTATACATGTACATATGTATAGGTGGGTATACATATATATATATACATATACATATACTAGTTACATTCATTTAGTTTTAGTTTAGTTTTTTTTTTTTTTGTAAGTCATGGGTCGACCGACCCACCGACCGACCCAACCCTGGGTCGGTCCATTCCAGTAAGTTTCGTTCTCTGAAATTTCTCCCGACCGACCCAGAACTATTCCGACCGACCCATACACCTCTGGGTCGGTCCATTGCCGAAAGTTTCGGGTCTGTTGTCCAAGCTCCGACCGACCCACCGACCGACCCACCTATGGGTCGGTCGAAGTCCGAGACTTCGACAACAGAAAATTGAGTCCGACCGACCCACGACCGACTCACGGCTCCTGGGTCGGTCCATTCCCGAAGGATTTATTTTCGTTACCTAAGCTCCGACCGACCCACGGTCCGACCCGGCTCTGGGTCGGTCGGTAGCAGAAAGCTGCTACAGACTTTGTTTTTCAATTCTTTTCTTACCCATTCCTTCCCCAATCTTCCTACATGTAATCCCACATGATATAATGCCATTTAGGCTTCCTAAAATACCTTATTTCATCCACCAAATCCATTACTAAATCCATGAGACAATTTACACAATTTCCTCACTTCCTTTCAACACCTACAACAGTTTTTCATTCTCTAATGCTACAGATTTTTCTACAACTCCTACCATTCAATATTTCCTCCACCAATGTTACTCCTAGTATCCCAAATACATTTCCAAGTCATCACATTACCTACACCCAAGTCCAACACTCTTCTTACCAATCTTGCACACTAATCTTTCCTATCTTCTCCAATGCATGTTGATACATTTTGCTACAGATTTTGCATATTACTTCTCATACTACTACTACCATACCATGGTCATTAAACATCTCTACTATCCTCAATACATACCTTGGTTCTCCCATTCACCAAGTCATCCACAAGTGCACATATTCTTACCAAAATTTTGCCATAGTTCATCTACTTTTCTTACTTGGCCACACATACCAATTCTCATCAAGTTCATTCCTAATCTAGCCACACCCTTACAAGGGTCCTACCAGCAATCAATACAAATATAAATCCATCCCAATACACCAATACTCCATAAACATCAATACCAATACTCATACCAACCATTTGGCTCCAAGGCCTACAATTCACATACTAATGCACAAATACTCAAACTCACTCTCAAATACTCAAAACCTCATAAACTTCAATACTAATACATTAGTTTGGTTTCTTTTATTCGTTTACCCATTCCATTACTCTAATGCATCAAAATAAACATTAGTAAAGAGCTCTTACCTTGAGCTTTATATTTCCTTCATTCTTTTCCATTTCTTCTCTTGCTTTCTCTCTTGTCCCATTCGGTTTGTGGGGAATGGAGTTGCCAAACTCCATTCCCATCACCCATAGCATACAAAACAAGTATAATTAATATACTAACCCTTAGATTTATGCTAACTCATTGAGATGTTTTAAACAAGTTTCTAGGGTTTACCTTTTGAAGCTTTTAGGAGGGGTTTTAGCCCTTGATTCAAGAAGGTGTTCTCTCCACCATTGGAGGGTTGAAACAAAGCTCCAAAACAAGAGAAAAACAAGGTAAGGGAGAGAGACAAAATCGGTCACAACAAGGGATGGAGAAAAAAACGAGGTCTTTCATGGAGATTTTTACCTTGTTGGAAAGAGGAGACTCCAAGCTCCATAATGGTGTACTTTTCTCTTTGAATGGGGTATACCCACGAAAATCAACTTCCTCATTTTTGGATTTTGAAAAGAGAGAAGTGTAGAGGATGATGAGGAGAGTAAGAATATGCAATTATTTTTGCATTTGGAGTTCAAACGAAGATGGAGCATGCTAGAGAAGGAGGGAAGCCATTGTTGGTGTTGGAGAAGCTCCAAAAATCGCCCCAGCTGAGAGAGGAAGGAGGGAGACGGTGAGAGAGGGAGAGATTGGAGAGAGAAGAGGGAAAGGTGTGAGTGAGAGGTGAGAGAGAGTTATTTTGCTTTTGTACTTTTACTTTTTGCTTTATGATTTACTTATTTGTTAGCTAGTTACATGTGTGTGTGAGGGGTTATTTAACCCTTTAAAAACCGGCCCCCTTACAGTTATACTAGTTGGAGCGTTTTTCGTTTTTACAGAAAACGCTCGTTATTTACCCGGTTTAGGTATTATTCACTAACCGGGCCTGTTTTCCGGAATTTTCTCGTTTAATTAATTTTATTGACTATTAAGCTCCCATAGATGCTTAATAATTATTATTTAATGATTTATAATTTTTACGGGTCTGTTTGACCACTTAAAGTCACGTTTTCGGGTTTTCTCGAAAAACGTGCTCTAAAGTTCTATTAGTGTTTTAATACTTTATTTGGATCCGTTTTCTTCGGGAGTTGTTCCCATATATTATTTAGGTCTTATTAAACCTTTAGGATCCATACAATACGCTAACCGAGGTCTCATACCTCCTATGGTTATTTAACGCTTATTTAGCGTTTTTCTGCTTTTAAGCGTTTATTTATTTCTTTTGGATTTATTTTCCTTACTAATATTATTTAGGTACCATCAGGCCCTTAAATACGGATTAAGTTAATTTAAATCCCTATATTTAAGTTCGGGGTATTTCAGTGAATGATAAGATGGTTTTGGTGAGAGATTTAAAGAGCTTAGCACATGTCTAAAGGTGTGTTTGATGTGCCAAATGATGTGAGGAAACATTATGAGGCTTTAGGAGAAGTTTGGTGAAATTGGTTAAGTGTTTAAAGACTTGGAAATTGAATGTTTTGCCGTGTCCGAACTTCCGTCCGGACATGGAAGTTCGGACAGGCTCTGTTGGGTTAAAGGATTTTCTCATTCATGAACTGTGTCCGAACTTGGGAAGTCCGGACACAAGTTCGGACGTGTGTATGGTTTTCAGTATTAGGTCGCGGCTTGTGTCCGAACTTGGGAAGTCCGGACACAAGTTCGGACAAGGCGCTGTATGGACCAAAAACATTGTTTAAGGTATGGAAATGATGTGTAATGATGGGGATTGATGGTTAATGATGTTTTGAGGTTGTTAAGGACTTGTTAGGTGAGTTTTAATGACAATTAAGTGGGTTAAAAGTTGTATTAGAATGTGAGAGTAAAACAAGTTAAAAATGTTAAGTTATGTAACCAAGTTAACGGGGAAAAATTGTAAGCATTAGACATTAAATAATCAAGCAACCCCGATGTTAATATAAACACATGTGATGTTAACAGTTGTTCGAGAATTGCTCGAGGAACATAAGTGGACGTGGTAAGATGGACTCCGGTGACAGGTATGGTTTTCTTGCAACCTGTGTCCTACCGGATTACACCGGCTTGTATGCCAATATGTTTTCTTGAGTGTTTGCCACCTTGTAAGATTAAAACATGTAATGAGTTTATAGTAATTCATTTATGTGGCGAATTTGGCCTCCGTACCATTTAACCTCAAGTATGTGTTAAACCTTAGCTAACCAAAACTAGGAACACATGAGTGATCGGTATACGGAGTTGACGGCCCAAACCTTGGGAACGTGCTAACCACGGCTATGTGTGAGTTAGTTGGATAATGTTGTTGTGCAAGTGTGTGAACCTCCCTTGTGTGCTTAACTCGGTTATGATACCGTATGGGTGTGGATGTGGTAGGCTCCATAATGGATCTCTAACTACTTATTTATAAGTGTATATGTACTAATGGGGGGGGGGTGAGGAGTCCGGTTGTTCCGGCCACGCGTGTGATGGACGGGAGTCGATATCATATCCGGTTCGGCTTCTTGGTGTATGTATAGGTGGTATTCCAATTTGGTTTCTACCTTCCCTTAGCTTATCCAAAGCTAGTTACTGACTCACGTCGGGCCACAGGGGCATACGAATGTTATTTCGGTGTGCTTGGGATTACTATATCCGACACACCTTGGGTTTAAGTTAACCGTTCTATATAACTGGACGGTAACGAGGTTGGTAACGAGCTTAACATGGGATTGGCAAAAATCCCTAGGCTCACATGGTATACTAACTATGGTGGAAGGTTCCTTGTGGAACGATTTTATGGGTAGTAATGTTATGGTGCTATGCAAATTCCATTGCTATGCTACGGTATACATATATAATATGGGGGTTTTAAAATGAATGGGATGTTATCATGTGTACGCCGAAACAAGAAAGGTGTTGTTATGTTTTATTATGTGAGAAATGAGATATGTGTAGGATATGGAGTGTGTGGATCATGGAAATGAATCCCAGTTTGTGACAAGAGGCGTTTAAGGATAACACGATTAATGGGTACATGCGTTCGTTAAGGAAGTAGCTCCGTTTAGAGGAGAGCCACTCTAGGGTTTAAGGAATCATTGAATGGTGGTTAAGTGTGGATGTGTTGGTCATAGGTTGAGCCCATTGAGGCGAAATGTTATGTGTTGAATGTTTATGGCTTGTATGCATGATTTATATATAATCAACTGCATGCTAAGATGACAATTAGTTGTGCGTGGCCCGGTAGCATGTGGGCTGCGGGATTACCATACCAGCAAAGGTGCTGAGCCCCTTGGGGGCCACCCTTTCTCTCCTTTTCTATTTCAGGTACAAGGAGCTGGAAGCCGTTCGAGAGTAGGACGGGGTAGATGTTTATACATGGGTAGCCATTTAAATGGCGTAAGCATTGTAGGCGTAGTAAGACCGAAATTGTTATCGGCATTAGTTTGTAAATAATCGGTACTGTTGGAATGTAATAAGTATATGGGTTGTTGATAAGGGAAGCAAATGTAACGTGTAGTTGCTCGGGAGTCTAGTCCATCAGACCGATACAAAGTACATGTATTAGCCTTGTTAGCCACGTGGGTGGTTAACGGCGTGTAACACCATTGAATTAAGTAATGTGATGAGTTGAGATTTCCGCTGCAGTTTAATGTTATGTGTATGGCGGTAGTTGGGGTGTTACAATATGATGAAAATTATGTGATTGTTTTAATCATCAAAAGGAACAAAGGGAATTTTGAGTGCTATACATGCTTAAGCATGTTGTGTGGTATTTGAGTATAAGAATATGACAGAACTAAGGAGTCAATAAGTTTAAGAACATATAAGAATGATCTATTGGATCTTTGGAATGAGGTAAGCCATGTATTCTAATAAAAAAGATGCATGGGAACTTTGGGGACAAAGTTCTTTTAAGGGGGGTAGATTGAGATACCCCAAAGCTAAGTATGCTAAGTAAAAATCAATATATGATGTAGTAAGGCTAAAATATGCCTTAGGAAGATTGGTAGACAATTTAAACCAAGGAAACACAAGAAAAGAAAACCCTTGGGCAATTTAAGCAAAAATGTGCTCTAAGCTTGGAGTGACTTTAATTAGCACCCAAATATCATTATAAGACTTTATTAACATGCTAATGGACATGTTAAATCAATTACTAAAGAAACCCAAGCTCGAAAACAAGCTTAAACATAAAATGTGCTTTAAGACTCCTTAAAGCACCTTTTTGAGAAATTGTCTTAGAAATGAGTTTTGAGTGGCTAAATGCCCATGATTTCACCTTAATCAACATGTGTGCTAATTAGTATCACATTAGGAAGTTTAAATCAATGGGAAATCAAAAATTTCACAAATATGTGCACTAGTTTGTGAATAGTGCCAAATAGTGCCTAGTTTAAGTTTTAGTCAACATAAGTCAATTAGTTGGTCAACAAAGACCATGTTAGCCTTATCAAATGAGGGGGACAGTTTTCTAAGGGATGAGTCATTAAAGAATTCATCAAATAAGAAAAGAAAAAGGGAAGAAAAGTGAAAGAAAGACTATTTACCTTTTATAACAAATATCTCATTTAAGCCACCTTTTTCTTCTCTCTCTTCATTTCTCCTTCCTCCATCGGTTTTTCTTCCCCTTACCAGCTCCAAAACCGAGAGAGCTCCATCCATGGTGCCTCTACCTTCAATTGCTCACCAAATGTTCATCTTTGCTCCAAATTGAAAAGTAAGCATAGATTTCTCTTAGTTAGATCAAGGCCTTCATTCCTATCTTTTCAATCCTCCAAAGCTCAGTTTGGTGCCATGACAAAACTCCATGTGATGGAGGAAAATCAAGTTTGAAGAGCCCATTTGGTTCTCCATTCATTCAAGGTAATGAAAATGTAAGAAAACCCATGTTTCCACCACTTCTTCTACATGGCCGAAAATTACTACTCATGGGGCTCATTTTTGTCCATTGTTCTAGTTGATTCTATTCTCCAAGGGCTAGAGGAGGTCCTCTTGATTCATATCCAAGCCTACCTTAAGACTTCAAGGTAAAATATTCATTTTAAGACCTTAAAACACATTTTAACCTAGGGTTTACTCCTTAAGGTTAGTGTATTATTTAGCACTCATGAGAGCCAATGTATATTGATTAGAACATTGGCAAGGGGAAATTTAAATGGTGGCCGAGATTTCCAAGGGAAGAAGCCTAAGGAGAAAGTTGAGAGAAACTTGAGAAAAAACAGGTAAATGCTTAACTACTGGTGGTTTAAGGTTAAGGGATGGTATTTAGATAAGTACTAATGTAGCTTAAAGCCTACATTATGTAATGGGTTATATAACCTAGGAAAAAGAATTTAAACAAGCTTATGAACTTGTGATTAAGGAGCCAATGGAAATAAGTTAGTAAGATAAGCTTAATGTGGATTAAAAGAACACTTATATTGCTATGGGAGCATTGTTGTGTGTATTTGCAGGTTGAAAGCTTTTACATGTGGGAAATTCAGTGTTTAAGTTTAAGTCATTTAAGGGCCTAAGAGCCATGTCATTTAAGAGCCTTAGTGCTATGCAATTTAAGATTATTGCACTATATTGAGTTTATTATGAATGAGTTGATTTGGGTGAGAAAATAAGATGAGAAAGGACTTGATGTGTGTGAGATGGTTGAATGAGGAAAACAATGCATTTGGGCATGATAATATACTAGAGGAGCTATGGCCAAATTTGAGTAGAAAACAAAGTCTTTAAGTGGTGGTGGTGAGTTAATATGCCCTAGGATTCACTAGGGATCATTCTGAGGAATTTGAGTGGAAATGAGTTAACTAAGGAGTTCTTGAGTTTTAGTATGGCCTAGAGATGTCTAGGAGGAATTAGAGGATTGGTGGGTGTATTATACACACCAAAATCATGTTATTTGGAATGTTAAGACTTGAGCAAAAATCTAGAGGAAATGATGTATAATCTTTTGAGGTGATTTAGGTATGAACTTGAGAATATAACAATGAGAGATCTTGGTGGCTTGTGAAAGTGATGAAGATGCTAGAAGTTGATTAATAAGGTTCTAGTGGATAGTAATGAGTGGACTTGGGTGATAAAAGAGAGAATTTCAAGGGAATGTTGTAAATTGTCAAGGAAAAAGACTATGAGTGTATAAGAGGGTATGACCGTGAGAATGGTGAGTAAGTTGAGTAAAAGAGATGTAGATGCCTAAGGAGGGTGTAGGATGGTCAAGGTAAAGAAGAGTAAGGTTAAGGTGCTAAGAAGATGAGAAGAAATGTATAGATAAGTTCATGAGTTTAGGTTGATGAGTAACAAATGGAAAAGAGAGGAATTGTGCATGGACATGTAAGATAACCTTGGAAGGTTTAGCAAAGCAAAGATGGGATGTAATAATGCTTAGGGAGAAGTCATATGGATTGGAAAGGAAACACTTTGGATAATTGGAGTCTTAGACAAAATTTACATGTTGGAAATATAAGGAAATAAGTAACAAGTGTTAGGAATTTCTTGTAAGAATTGAGAAAATGGTTAAGGAGGTTTTAGATGATGTTCTAAGGTGAGTTTAAGTGCCTATATGGTATTAAGACATAATGGGACACTTGTGGAAAAGTTTGGAATTGAAAGAACCATTTAAGAGGAAAATCTGTAGTGGACCGACCCACGGTCCGACCCAGTTTTGGGTCGGTCGGACCATGTTAAGCCAGCCAGAATGTCTCTGGACTGGACCGACCCAGAGGGTTTTGGGTCGGTCGGCTTAGCTTTGGGTCGGTCGGGAGAATTTTAGAAGACGGGAAAATTTCTGTAATGGACCGACCCATAAGGTGTGGGTCGGTCGTGGGTCGGTCTAAGAGAATTGTTCGAACCAGAAAATTACTGGAATGGACCAACCTAGGGGTTGGGTCGGTCGGTGGGTCAGTCGACCCTTAAGACTAAAAAAAAAGGAAAGAAACCCTAAGAGAGTTTATTGGTATTAAGGGTACCCCATTAAGGGGGCAATGATTATGAGAGGTATAAAGACCTAAGGGATTAAGTTAAGTAAGTTGAATTAAGTTAAGTGATTAACAACCTAAAACTGAATGAATGTTTTAGGACTTGGGGATTTGGACTCCGGAAGAGAGTAAGCAACCGAACGACCAACGGTGAACAGTACAGTTCTTCTTGTGACCTGCTTGCTAACGAGGTGTCCCTCGGCTTGTGTGCTATTTGTCTTTGTGTGCTCACTAAACAAGATAAAGCATGCAAATCGGAACATTATGTTTATTGTATTGTTGTGTGATGTTTGAAAACTAACACAACTTACCGTGAGAACCTACTAACTAACGTTTAGTAAGGAATTGAGTGAGACTAAGGAACGCTCCCTAATATATTTGTTAATAACCGAAAGAGGTTTAACCAACAAACATTGTCTTGAGACTTCTACTAACTGGAACTTAGGGGGTGAGGAACCCGGGACTCCGTCATGCATGCTAAGGAAAAGGGGGTCAGTATCTAAAGCAGATCCGACTTCCGCTTAAGGACTTGTCTTCGAACTTGTTGCCTAGGGTCGGTTGCCGGCTCAGCTACATTGGACATCCAGACCAAGGTAGGAGGCATTAAGATGGTGCGGTAGGATAACCTAAATCCTAAATTATAAGATAAGTTGTTTATTCAACCAATGGAGTTAATAGCTCAATGGCTAGGGTTGCTTTTGACCCGACAAAAATAAACATTGAGGTAAGATACAATCATTTCTATTTAAAGAGTGGTTTGTATTCTAAGATTAAGATAAGGTTTGAGGTAAGTTGCAACCATTCCTATTTAAAGGATGGTTTGCAATATAAGACTAAGATAAGCTACATCCATTCCTTTTTAAAGGATGGTTGTTTTCGAAGACTAAGATAAGACTAAGATTGAGGTAAGATAAAGATGGACTAAGATTAAAAGGAAACGTAACTTAAGGAGTGAAAAAATTGACTCACTAATTAAGGGAACGCATTTAAGTCGTTCATTGTGTTTGAACTTTGATTGTTCATAATTGGTTTGTTGTTTATTGTACTTTCTATTATGTGGTGCATCTAATCAACCTCCATGCTATCGACAATTAGTCGTTGTAGCCACGTTAGCTTGGGGGCCATGAGAGGATCGTACCAGCATTCGTGCTGACCCCCTTTGGGGGCTGTTTTTACTACACAGGTGAACGTCAGGAGGCGGCCGTCACGAGAGTAAGATGGGGTACAAGCGTTACGGGTTAAGTGTGGCCTACGAGTTGTGCATGTACACTCGTAAGGCAATTTGAGTTAGTAAGATGTATAGGATGTGAGGGGATTGTAAGAAGGATATGTAATTGGTCAAGATTTGTATGTACTAACGTTCGGTATATTCTGTAGTCAGACCATGGCAAGGTCCTGGAATGTATTTGAATCCGCTGCAGAGTTTGTATATATGGTGATAAGTTTGTGATAACCACGATTGGATCGAGATGGGGTGTTACATAAAACGTCTTGCAACTTCTGCTTTATAAAACGCCTTAACAAAACCAAATGAATCTCAGAAAAGCTACCTTGAACCTCAAGAGAACATAATCACCATTATTGTTTCAAATTAGGTGCCGTTCGTTTACGGCTGGCAAGAAAGCTGCAGAGATTAACCTCACTGGATTAATCTGGTTGCCCAAATCCAGAAGAAAATAAGCTGTTCGTTACGGGCTTGAGGTTGTGAGACGGTTTGTAAAAAGTGGCATAAGCAAAAGACTTCTCTGCCCCCACTCACTCCCTCACAGTCATCTTTCTTTCTTCTCATCTTCCTCCTTCTAATCTGATTTCTCTCGTAATCGCCTCCACCCCCAAAAATGTCGGACCACAAACCAACCTAAAAATCGAACAAAATCCCCCACATTCTTCAACCTTCCTCATCGATCAAATTTTCCTCAATTCAAAATATACCCTACAGGTGAATTCGACCACAACCGATAGTGGACATTCATCCACTATCTTTCCCTCTACGCTCTCGGTTCTTTTCCAGAGAACAAACCTACCCGACATTTTTTCACCAACCTTGCTGTTTGAGACTCATCCTCCCATTCACCTCCTCCTCCGGTCCTGAGAATTGAAGCTCTAAACCCATCTTCTCTTTCTCTATCGATCTTCCCCTAAGAACCTATCCTTTCGGTTTCTCCTTTCTTACCCCAATCTCCTTCGTTCTCAAATTTTCTTCAGAAATCAAAGAAGACTATCAGAAAATCAGTAAACCCCAAGTTGCAATGATCGTTCACTAGAGAGGGGTAAGATTGGCAATGCACCAGTGCGGGCTCTCACATTCATCTTCAACCAGATGAAAATTCCTGAAACGCGGCAGAACCCGCGTCTGTGTATTAGCCCTGAAATATGGATTAATCTCACATTCATCTCCAGCCATAGATGAAAAAAACAGAAGATTCATCTCCCCAAAGACATTAATCTCCCTAACGAACGGGGCCTTAGACCACTAGCTGTAGCAATCTTCTTATTAGGCAGACAGCACCATCCACACATCAGCTGCTTACTGCTAGATAATTACTGCAAAGCAATAGAGCAGGCTTCCTCAGTTACCTAAATCATAAGTTCAGTATCTAATGAAAGGTACAATTAATGAAATAAAGAAACAATCAAACGAATAGACCTAGCACCCATTACCCTTCTTAGCATCTTCATCCTCTAATTAATTGCTAAAAAATAGATCATACTCTAAAGCAAAACATTTAACTAGTATACATAGTAATGACTGCCTCTGATAAAGTCTCAAGTTCAAGGTCAGAATTCCGAAAACAACAGTTCTTTGTATATGAATCCACTTTTTTAGACTATATTTGAGAGCAACTTAAAGACGCCAAACATAAAATTACTGAGCCTATAATACCACTAATAATGGTCATATTAGTTACACTTCTAGACAAGTAGCAGATGATTGTAAAAATGACTGTCATCATAAAACCTCACTGTATTTATACATCGATATACACATATACAATTCTGCCAAATAGATGTCAAAATATTTCAATAAGTGTTACTAAAATGGCAGTTCACCCCTTAGCAGTTTTGAAGCTTACATATGAATGTCATCCTTTGAACAAACGAAATGCACAACTCACATGAGTAACTTCATCCTTGGCTTGCTGAAACCAGTATATAGCAGCATCAAAATGTCCATGCTTCCAATGGTATATGCCAGTAATCAAATATAGCAAAGAAAAGTTAATAACATGACATTTTTATACAGTTTTCACCGAGCTAAGCTGACAGTAGAACTTCATTCACTTCATATCTGCTAAAGAAAATTCTTAGGGAAACTTGTTGTTCTATATCAGAGAAACACTACCTAATTCACCCAGAATTGTTCACTTTCTACTTCCCACTGCTTCACTTGTTTTTTGAGACAACACTGCTTTGAGTCAGTCTAGTATTATAAAAAAAAACTCAAACAAGTTCAGTAATCCTTTTCAGTTTATAACTTACAACCGCTTAGAAGTACTAATGGACATTAAACCAGATTAGCAGATATTGCAAGCATCACAAACAATCTGACTGTGAGTTTTCTAGTGAACTGATCATTCATACATTCATCAAAACCAGGTGACGCAGGAAGAGTATCAGCCCACTGGCCTAACACTCATACATTCAAGTAGGTCGTGACACCTAAACTGGACATGACATTGTATAACTTTCAAACGGTGGCAAATGGTTTTAGTAAACTTTGAGACGAATATTTAGGATAAGAGACCCACATCCTGAATTTCAAGTAGCTAGATGAAACAAATTTTATTTTCCTAGTGGTCAAGAGACTACAAAAACAGTAGTATACCTGATCAAGAGACATATCTATCCTGCTGCTTTTGAAGAAGCTTTGCCAAAAACTTGGAATCCCGATACACATTGCCCGTCTCCTCTATATCCGCCTAATGAAAGAAAAAGTCATGAAATCAGTGATTAATGGAACACAATAATATCTTGCATTCAGTGAGTCAAATATTTAATCAACCAGGATTAGTGATCATTTATTTCTATCTCAGTTTATACTACCTTGCAGATGTTATCTACGTCATTCATCCTAGCAATAATACTAGTGCATCCACAACCTCTAAACAACCAGAAGTGAATGAACAGAGACATAGAGCATGTATATATGTTCTTTGGTCGCCAAAGACAAGAAGATAAGTTCAAGTAAATTACCAGAGTCGTAATGAACTATTCTTCAGCCCCATCTTCACCACGAGGAAAACCTTAAGATATATAGTTCCAATGTAAGACTATAGAATCCCACAAGGAAGTTAATATATATTCACAACATATGTCTAACTCATTCCTTGCAACAACTACATATATATCTCTACTACTACTATTTATTAGCGTAGGCAGAGAAGAAGACAGAACAGATAGAGACATGATGAAATTCTCTCAACGGTAAGCAGTGAGAAACAAGAAGTTGGTCTGAATAAAGCCTGATAATCTCTCCAACTTGTGCAATTCCACCCTGCTAGCTAGCTTGCTTGTCTGTTCCCCATACTACTACAGATACTGCATACAACACACAAGAGGAACAGGAAAAGGAGTATATACAACTATTACAAATTAATTTCAAAATCCTGATTTCCTATAGCTACTAGCTAGGTAGCTACTTTTTTGTTATTTATACCAACGACTGCTATAAGTAATCATTAGCTAGTTAATATTCTATAAATTATAAATATAACTCCAAAATGGTTGGAGTGGAGATATTTTGATCTCCGAAGAAACTCTAACCATATCAGTGGTTGTCGATCAAATAAAATAATTGAGTTTTTGATATCGTCATCTTCCTTCTCCTCATGACACTAATGATAAGGTTTTGTTGTGTGTGTTGAAGTCATAATTAAGTTTTGTTTGACACATCTTGGCTTGGCTTTTTCACACACTAAAGTAATATAAACAATCAGCAGCGCCTCGACTTGATGTGTTTCTGTTTTGCTAGCTAGCTTCTAGATATTTCTTTTCTTGCTCTCCCACACCCTCAGTAGTCTTCTCTTCTCATCCAATAAACCCTACCCTACACTACAATATACAATTATCTGACCTTTAATCCTTTAACGAAACGAAAGAGCACCTGATCTCACAATTAATCCTTCATTCTTCACCCACACGTATATAATTAATCAGCAAGCTCGTTCTCTTGACCCCGACCACTGTTTGTTACTTTTACTCCAATCAATCAGACTTTGTCATATATACATGTAGCTTTTAATTAATGTTCTTCATACTATCTCATTCTTTCATTTTATAATAATCTGATCATCCATCTTTGATCCCTCTTTTTCAGCATCTCTTTCTCAATCCACCTATACATATATATATAGTGCAAGAAGCTAGACCTTTTTCTATTATATATCAATCCATAGTTCATCACCACCACCAACAACAACAAGAAAAACCAGTACTGGGTAATGATGACCATAACAATTACAAATCATCATCGACTCAGCACATGGCGGCTTCCATGTCAAGGAAACGACTAGGCACAAGCGAAGACAACACACAGAGATAAGTATATATATAATATAATATATAATAGATATATATAGTATATATATATATATATATATATATTTTTTGATAGATTGTCATTGTAGGTAAAACTCCAAAAGGAAGTAAAATGATCGATGAACAATATTGGATCCTTATAAGCTACATAATCATTGACTATTTAGAAACTATCTAGCTAGATATCATCAATACGCGTAATGAAATAAGATGCCCAACATATGATTAAGTAAAGCTGATTTGATATTTGGGCTGTTGATCAGGAGTAAACAACCCAAAATTCTACTCAACACCAGCTGCTTTTTCATTCTCGTCAAACATAGCAAATAGATATGTATCTATAGCTTTCCCACTCTTCCTCAGCGTCCCATTACCGACATGACTAATCAAATTCTTATAGTAAGTGCTAGCATTCTCCAGCGTTGCTGCATCACCACCCGCAGACGTCCATCCACTCTCTGACACAACAATTTGAACAGAGATTTAAGTGACCAATTAGGGCTCTAATCTCAAACAAAAAAAGAAACAAAAAACAAACCCAACGGATACACACCTGCTCAAAAACCTATCTGTCGATTTCTAGGGTTCTAGCTATTAGAAGAGAGGAAAAAAAGTTTAAGCAACAGGACAGGAGAAGAATGTTAGGATGTAATTATTTATTCTCATATTATTATAAGGGTAGAACCGGGTCCGGTCTGTGGTCGGGTTCTATTAGGTTGTATCTAGTATATTAGTAAGGTTAGATTAGTGAGTAAACTGTGTGAGTATATGTCGAGTCCGACGCTGTGTCGTCTAAGTCTAAAAAGTTCTAGTCTTCTTCCTTCTGAAGCTCTTCCTTCCTTCTTGTAATCCTTCCACGTTGAGTATGAATCAATGGAATCCTTGTTTTAGATGAAATCTTATCATGGTATCAGAGCAGTGATTCCATTTTTCGATCCCAAATCTTTTCTTTGATCTCAATTTCGACACCCTTTCTTTCCCCTCTTTTCGAGCCTCACAAATTGACCTAAATCGCCTGATTCCATGGCGAACGAAGAGGATCCATCAAAGAACAAGGAGAAACTTAAGGATGCCGAAAATCCAAATAGTTCTGGTTCCGATGCTGGGATCCATGTGGAGCCCCGTTGTATCTCAGTAGCGCGGACAACCCTGGGCTACTCTTGGTGAATAAATTCGACGGCCGTGGCTTCGCATGTTGGAAAATGCAGATGACGATTGCTCTCAGCTCCAAGAACAAGATGGTTTTTGTCAATGGAACCTTGAAGAAAGCCACGGAGAATCCAGTCGAAGCGCAAGCATGGTTCAGGTGCGACTCGATGGTTCGAGCTTGGATACTGATGGCTCTGGAGAAGAACATCGCAGAGACGGTTTTGTTCGCTCCCACGGCTGCACATTCCTGAAAACAACTATGTTCAAGATACGATGGGGCGGACGCGGCACGAACTTATGAACTAGAGCATAGATTGGCTACGACTACTCAAGGAAATGATACGGTGACTGATTACTTCAACAAGATCAAGAAGATATGGGATGAGCTCGATGCTAGCGAGACAGTTCCCAGTTGTGAATGCCAAAACTGCACTTGCGGGCTTCAGATAAGTTTGGGGAATACGTCCGAAAGGGAAGAGCCACTAAATTCTTGATGGGATTAAGCGACAAATTCGCTGCCATTCGCGGGAATGTGCTGATGATTTCTCCCCTTCCCTCGATTGAGTCGATTTTCTCTCTTCTGATCCAAGAAGAGCGAACCAAACAACTCACGACTGCTAGTTCTACTACCGATGGATCAGGAAATTCTTTGTCATTTGCGGTTGATCAGAACAAAAGAGGGTTTGGGAAACCTTTCCAGGCCAACACCAGACGAACCAACATGCAGTGTAGTCATTGCAACAAATTAGGCCATACGGAAGATCGGTGCTTCCAGAAAATTGGATTCCCACCAGGATGGAGGAACCCCAAAGGCAAGAAGAGCAACACTAATGCAGTTGGCACATAAGAGATAAAAGGTGAAGAGATGAGTGGGATTCCTCAGAAAGATCCTTTTGGGGGAATACTTTCAGCGGACCAAATGAACAAGCTATACGATTACATCAGTAAGTCACACCCGAACAACAAGGATGTGCAACCTACTGAGTATTCAAACTGTGGCTTTGTTGGTAACAATCCTTATTCCTCCTTCTGCTTAACTGGTTTTAATACAATTGATTTCCTTAATGTGCGTTCTTTTAATGCTACTGGTTGTGTGGAGAATCTGTGTAAGCATGATGTGAGGCCCCCTGATTCAGCTGTTAATTTAAAAAATGTGAATACCTGTGATGCAGAACAGAAAGGTTATTGTATGAATTTTTCTGCCTCTTCTATTGGTTTTAGAAACCTGATTACTTCTAGTGCAAAGAATCAGAAACATGATGTTTTTGCCATTTATGATTGGATTATAGACTCAGGTGCCTCAGACCATATGTGCGGAGATTTAAAATTGTTTAATAAATATCATGAATTAGACAAACCTCATACTATGGGCATGCCCGATGGGCATCCTCAACTGGTAAAAATTATAGGAGAAGTCAGAATAGACTCTATGTTTGTTTTGAAAGGTGTTCTGTTCGTTCCCTCATTTAGATTCAACCTTATATCAGTTAGTAAGCTCTCTAAGGATTTGAAGGGTCAGCTTCTGTTTAACTCACAAAACTGTTTTTATTAGGACTTTGAGAGGAGTCAACCCATCCGAATTGGAAAGTTATACAAGGGGCTTTATGTCTTGGATTGGAACTATGATAGAAGAAATCAAGAAGATCATACTTCCTTAGCATGTAAAAATAAGCTTGTTAGTCTTGGTTTTGATTTTCATGACAAAGCTAATCTTTGGCATCATAGGTTAGGTCATGTGCCCAAAGATAAGCTCTTGAAACTTGATCTCATTGATTCTTTGTATAAGGATAAGCAACTCGTTTGTGAGTCATGATGTAGGTCCAAAAGTCATAGGCTTCCTTTTACAAACAGTAGCATTAAAAGTCGTGATGTTTTTGATCTAATACATGCTGATTTGTGGGGACCGTACAAGACCAAAACTCATGATGGAAATCTTTACTTTCTCACTATTGCTGATGATAAAGTAGTAGGGCCACATGGACTCATTTGTGTTCTAGCAAGACTGAATCTTTCAGCATAATCATTCTTTTTTTCAAAATGGTTGAAACTCAATTTCAGAAAAAGGTGAAAGTTCTAAGAACCGACAATGCTTATGAGCTTGGAAGTTCCCAATATGCTACTGATTTTCTTAAAGGAATGGAATAATTCATCAAACCACGTGCGTTTATACTCCACAACAAAATGGTGTTGTGGAGCGTAAACATAGGCACATCCTTGAGACAGCAAGGTCCCTTATGTTTCATTCTGGTCTGCCCTCGAAGTTTTGGGGAGAAAGTGTGCTGACTGCCACTTACCTAATAAACAGAATGCCTCTGAGCAGTATAGACAACAAAAGTCCTTTTGAAATTGTTTATCAGACCAAACCAGATTATTATGAGCTAAAATGTTTTGGTTGTTTGTGTTTCGCTAACATAAATAAGTCTCAACATGACAAGTTTGCCTCTAAGTCTGTTAAGTGTATATTTCTAGGATATCTTCAAGGGAAGAAAGGATACAAACTTCTGGATTTAGATAATAACAAAATCATTTACAATCGTGATGTCGTTTTTCATGAAAATCTTTATCCCTTTATGAGTAACCACTCCTTGGACAATGATAATGGGAACGGTTCTGTTTCTTTTGAAAACACTGATATGTTTGTTTATGAGTCTGATGGCAATACTCCAAAAGAAACAGAGAATGATTTGAGCAGGAAAGTTTCTCCCAGACAAATGCCGTCAAATGATTTCTTGAATGTTGAGGAGCCAGATTAGACCACTAAATCCACCGATGCTGAGACAACTGAATCTCATCCAGTAAACCCCATGGGACATGAGCAGCAGAGTGAACACGAAGGTGTAGAGGAAGAAGCAGTTCTCAGGCGTTCCAGCAGAGAAAGAAACCCACCCAAGCATCTGGAAGACTACATTGTAGGACAAACTTCAGCCCACGAAAAAGATAAGCTTCCTTCTGACCTTTTCTCATAAATTTTACTAGATAGAATATCAAAGGCTAACTGCATGACTTCTAGATTTATTGAAAACTCTCAGACTGACTTCAAACTGATTTCTCTGGATGAAAGGGATACCATTGTTTCATCTGTTCTTATTGGGCAGAATCACTGTTTCTTTCCTGATCAGAGACTTAGTCATACTTGTCTTAGTGTTAACATGCATGAACACTGTGAACCTACCTTGTTTGTTGAAGCTGTGAAGGATCCTAAGTGGATAGATGCTATGACTGAGGAATTTAAAGCACTGGATAGAAACAAAACATGGGATATTGTTGACTTACCCCTAGGAAAGAAGGCTGTGAAGTGCAAGTGGGTCTATAGAGTTAAACGTCATGCAGATGGGTCCTTAGAAAGATATAAGGCTAGGTTGGTAGCTAAAGGTTTCACACAAAAGTATGGTGTTGATTATTTAGAAACCTTTTCCCCTGTTGTCAAATTCACTACTATAAAGGCCTTAGTTTCAGTTGCTGTAAAAATGAATTGGAAGATAACACAGTTAGATGTCAATAATGCATTCCTTCATGGGGATCTCATAGAGGATGTTTATATGGAGATTCCTGAAGGACATGCTTTAGAACATTCGGGTAAAGTTTGTAAATTAAGGAAATCTTTGTATGGATTGAAACAAGCATCTAGACAATGGCATCAAAAGTTGAGTGATTTTCTTAAAGGTCAAGGTTTTAGACAATCCATGAATGATTACTCGTTGTTCATTAAGAATTCTGATGGGAGAGTTTGTTTCTTTGCTGTATATGTTGATGGTATCCTTGTGACAGGTGATGATGTTGAGCTTATTAATTCTGTTAAATTAGATCTTAACCGAAGGTTTAGAATCAAGGATTTGGGTAGCTTAAGTCATTTCTTAGGCATGCAGTTTCTGCACACATCAGATGGCTTGATTCTATTACAGAAGGCTTATTGTGAGAACTTGCTGTCTGAATTCGATTGTTTGAACAGGAAGGCTGTAGCTAGCCCTTTGGATGTTAATGTGAAATTAAGAAGAGGAGAGGGAAAGCCATTAGACAATCCTAGCATTTATAGGAGGCTTGTTGGAAGGCTTAGTTTTCTTTCTCACAGTAGGCCAGATCTATGTTTTTCCATACAGGTCCTGAGTCAGTTCTTAGACTGCCCCACGGACTTACATTTTAAGGCTGCCTTACATACATTGTGTTACATTAAAGGAACGTTAGGCTATGGTTTACTTTTTAATGACAAGAAAGATTTCAGTTTACTAGCATATTGTGATGCTGATTGCGCTAGTTGCCCAAATACTAGATGATCAATTAGTGGTTATTTTATTTGCTTGGGTGGCAGTCCCTTGTCTTGGAAATCTAAGAAACAAACAAGTGTTGCTTTGTCCTCTACAGAATCTGAATACCGGGCTATGCGACAAGTCACTGCTGAATTGAGTTGGTTGACAAGATTGCTGAATGAGCTTGGAGTTTCAGACATTGAACCTGTGCCCGTGAGATCAGATAGCCAAGCAGCTATACACATTGCGAAGAATCCAGTTCTGCATGAGAGAACAAAACATGTGGAATTGGACATACATTTTGTGAGAGAGAAGCTGCAGGCTGGGTTGATCACGGTTGAGTTTGTTAGCTTCAGACATCAGGTTGCGGATCGGTTGACTAAGTCACTTCCTGGAAATCGTTACCCCTTGCTGATAAAGAAGATGGGTTTAAAAGATTTTGGTTGAGGCAAAGACGGTTGATTGTGTGGTCTTCAAATCATACATTCCTTGTATGATTTGAGGGGGGCTGTTAGGATGTAATTATTTATTCTCATATTATTATAAGGGTAGAACCGGGTCCGGTCTGTGGTCGGGTTCAATTAGGCTGTATCTAGTATATTAGTAAGGTTAGATTAGTGATTAAACTGTGTGAGTATATGTCGAGTCCGACGCTGTGTCGTCTAAGTCTAAAAAGTTCTAGTCTTCTTCCTTCTAAAGCTCTTCCTTCCTTCTTTTAATCCTTCCACGTTGAGTATGAATCAATGGAATCCTTGTTTTAGATGAAATCTTATCAAAGAATGACTTACTTGTTTACCAAAGACCAGCAAATTCTTCAGGCGACACCACTTGCTTCTTCAGATTCTTCAGTTTAGGGAGCAGCCGAATGACACCAAGTATCAAGACAAAATCGATTCAAGTTTGGGTTTAGGTGTGTGATTGCAACTTGCGAGAACAATTTGTTGAAAGAAGAAGCAGGGAAGGGCGACGGGAGAAGCTGATTACGGGAGAAGGGGAAGCTGATTTCGTAGAGCGGGACGGAGAAGATAATTTCGTAGAGTGACTGGAGAAGATAATTGAAGTTTTAACAACTTGCACAGAAAACAAATATCAAAGTACACAAAACGCAGTCGTTTCCAATTTTTACATACGGTACAGGTCTGTGGGTAAATACCTACGGAATTATTCCGTGGGTAAAAGTGGCTTATGTATGGAGATAACTTACCAGGGTGAGAAACGGTGTCATTTTGCTATTATTTTACCTACGGAAATTTTCCGTGGGTAAATAGGTACGGGACATTCCATAGGTAAATGTGGCCTAAGTATGTAGCCAAAAAACGGGGAGAAAAACGCTGTCATTTTCCTATTATTTTACCTACAGAATTTTTCCATGGGTAAATAGCTACGGGACATTCCGTGGGTAAATGTGGCCTAAGTACGCAGCCAATTTCCGGGGTAAGAAACACTGTCGTTTTGCTATTATTTTACCTACAGACTTTTTCGGTGGATAAATAGCTAGGGGACTTTCCGTGGGTAAATGTGGCCTAAGTACGCAACCAATTACCAGAATGAGAACACTATCGTTTTGGTAATATTTTACCTATGGTGTTTTCCGTGGGTAAATACCTTCCGTGGGTAAATGTGACCTAAAAGATTTTGTATTTCTGCTGCAATTTTGATTGTTTAAGAGGTTAATTATGTGTTTAAGAATTGGGGTGTTACACTAAATGTGTATGTTAGGCTTTATTCTTTTACATTCATAGTTGATATTAGTTGAATGAAAATTGTGTATAAGAAAAAATATAAAGTTAATGCACACATATGAGATTAGAAGAAAAAAAACATAAAAAACTTGTTTTTATCAAAATTGTATCCATCTTCAACTAAACCAATAATAATTGATCTCTAAAGTCTGTAAGACGATAATTTTTTGGTATTGCGCCAGCAAATAATTGAACAGGGTGTCACATTACATTTCTTAGTTTAGGACTCCATGATCTATTTACCCTCCTTACAACAATGGATGATGGGAATTCGCTAATAACTGACGAGTTTCCTTTTTAGGTTGAATAAGGAAAATGACTCATGGAGAACTAGTTTTGATCAAGTGTATAAGTGGACCTAAAAGTATTTGAAGCTACCTAGTTGTTACTTGATACTTGTTTACACTAGCATCAACATTCAACCATTATCGTACAAAAAAAAAGGTCCCCTTTATTCCATCAGACGGTCGATGGAGCGGGCATGACACTCAAAATGAGGAGTGGCCACCCATGTGGTAGTCCAGTCATCTTACTTATTTGGTATTTAAGTGAGAGAAAAAAAATGTATTAAGCAACATATGATTGTAATTTTCAAAATATGAGACCATAATGAAAAAATTTACACCATTGTTCATGAAAATCCAAACTCTTCAAAAAGATCAGTCGTAAATATGTTTTGACAAATTTAAATTTTTATATTAGCTACATGTACAATAATGGTGATGCTAGTGTAAACATGTCATTAAGAAGAAGTTAATCATAGTTTTGTATTTCAAAATGTGTACCCTACATGAGGAACCAACAACCTGGAAATAAGATGGCCGATCACTAAGCACCGAGTGCTGGAAGCCAGGTTTCCACGTTGGAAACCCCGATCCCTAAGCGAACACAAACCTGAGACTAGCCGGCCAAAATCAGTCGAGTTTCCCGAGTAGTAACCCCAGGAAATCTCCCCAACCAGCTTCCTACTAACAATGACCCCGCATCTACCAGAGACGGACCTACAATGGTGCTTAGTGTGTATAAACACACATAAAAAATAAATTCTGAAGTGTAACTAATTTATTAGTTTTGACACTAAAGAATTAATATAGGGAAAATTCATAAGATACCACTAAAAAGTTTGTTAATTCACAAAAGACCACAGTTTTTAAAAAAGTTTTCCAGATACCACAAAAAATAAATTTAATTCACCAGATACCATAAATTACGAAGCCAAAATATTTTAAGACCAAAATACCCCTACTTGTTAATAAACTTAATTCACAAGATACCACATAAATATTATTAATTCACAAAATACCACAAAATTTAATTAAATATATATTAAGAACAGTAAAAAATAATAAAAATTTAAGTTTATCATTTTATGTGATAAAACTTTATAAATAAAAAAACTGCACAATTAATTAATTTTTTGAAAAACATAAAAAATATGTATATATCATTTAAAAACTAAATAAAAAATAAAAAACAAATAAGGGAATGATAACACAAATTTTTTATAATACTTTTACTCAAAGTATTTATAGTAATGTAAAATAGTATTATAAAATTAATATATATAAAGTAAATTACAAAAATTAAACAACCATTATATTACTCTATTTTTAATCAAGTTTGAGGCTTCTCTAATATATTATACTTTTTATAATTCTTTAGAGATTCTTTTGTTATATATATGGTATTTATATTGTTTTGAACTTAAACCCATATATAAGAGAAATTTAATGTTGTTACTTACTTTTTAAAAATATATTTAATAATTTTTGTTTTGAATTAAAATATATAAAATGATATTATAAAAAATGAGGCTATTATACTCATAACTATTGTTTTATTTTTTGTCCAATTATTTAGCTTGTATATAGTGTATAATATTTTTTTATAATATCACTTTATATATATGTTTAATTCAAAAATACAACAAAAGTTATAATATCACTTTATATATATGTTTAACCCACATATATATATAAAGAAGTTACTTATGCAACTTACTTTTTAAAATATATTTTGTAATTTGTGTTGTATTTTTGAATTAAACATATATATATATTAAGTGATATTATAAAAAAAATAATATATACTACATACAAGCTAAATAATTTGACAAAATAAAACAATAGTTATGAATATAATAGTCTAACATTTTTTATAATATCATTTTATATACTTTAATTCAAAAACAAATTATTAAACATATTTTTAAAAAGTAAGTAGCAAAATTAACTTTCTCTTATATATGGGTTGAACTTGAAAAAAATATAAATACCATATATAACAAAAGAATCTCTAAAGATTTAAAAAGTATAATATATTAGAGAAGCCAATTAAAATAGACAAAAGCAGTAATATAATGCTTGTTTAATTTTTGTCATTTACTTTATATATATATATATATATATATATATATATATATATATAATTTTTTATAATACTATTTTACATTACTAAAAATACTTTGAGTAAAATTATTAATTTGAGTTATCATTCCCTTAATTTGTTTTTAAATTTTAATTTAGATTTTTATCTTTTAAATGATATATACATATTATTGTTTTATATTTTTCAAAAAAATTAATTAATTGTGTGATTTTTTCATTTTATAAAATTTTATCAAATAAAATGATAAACTTAAATTTTTTATTAATTTTTATTGTTCTTAATATATATTTTATTAACTTTTGTGGTATTTTGTGAATTAATAATATTTATGTGGTATTCTGTGAACTATGTTTATTAACAAGTATGGGTATTTTGGTCTTAAAATGTTTTAGGTTCGTGATTTGTGGTATCTTGTGAATTAAATTTATTTTTGTGGTATCTAGAAAACTTTTTTAAAAACTATGGTCTTTTGTGAATTAACGAACTTTTTAGTGGTATCTTGTGAATTTTCCCTTAAATATATTGTAATGCGTTTATGAGACTCCATCTTTTTAAACACATATATCTAATATTTTTTAAAGAATAAATGTGTTCTGCAGAGCTTAGTACTAGACATACAATTTTTTCAGTAAATCCTACTTTAGTTCGCATTAGGCCGCAACAACATCATCACATTTTCCTGGCAATAACAGGTCAAAAATATTATATTCAGTTTCATCACTTATTTATTTTAATGGACTTTCTCACAAAGTCTAGTGAAAACTAAGAAGCATGAGAGGTATCTGTTGGCTTAGCGACTTCTGAAATTGGTTTTGATTCTTCCAATAGCAATTGTAGCTGTGGAAATAGCTTTTTCTACAATGAAAATTGTAAAGACTCATCTATGAAATCGAATTGATGATGAATTCATGAATGATGCTCCAGTGACCTTCATCAAGAAAAATGTGTTTACTATTTCCAACGATGTTGTTATTAATAGGTTTCAAAACATGAAGAGTCGTAGAAATATAATTTGATGTATAAATTCTAGCTTCTTAGTATTTGATGTCATTGTTTCCTTTTGCTTATTAGCACAATGATGAATATTTTATAATATTATAGATAATGATCTTATACTTTGACACGTAGGTTATGAAATCCCGGGTCCACCACTGGCATCTGCTATGTTGAGCACTCATAACCTAGTATGCGCGGTGCTGACATCCCGTCTCATCAATCTCGTCGGACAGCCTATCTCTACCACTTGCACACCTCCCTGACTGTAACACTCGTACGAGTTTTATCTACTATGTTACGGTTAGTAGCACATCACACAAAGGTCAAGGTTAGATAGATACGACAACATAGGACAACACAATAATTCATATTTCATGTATTTATCTTATTGGTCATTCAAACAAACACATAGCACACAAGCCGAGGTAGACCTCGATAACACACATGTTACCAGAAACCATACCGTACATTGGCGAGAGAGAAAACGTGTAGTACCGCGCCCATCCCCTAATCTCTTAGCTCTGGAATTTAATGCTAAGTATTAGTACTCTATAAACCATTTCGGTATCCCTTGAAATGACCAATCCCTTGTAATTAACCCCGATATTTGTCACTCGTTATTGTTTGAGTTTTTACTTAAAGTATACGGATCTGGGATTAGCTAGCTTATCCACCAACGTTGTTAGTAATTAACTTGTTGTATAACTTATACAACCTTAGTGTTATACTCTTGTCAGTTACCTCCTTTAATCATATGTACATGCATATATATATATATACTCATATAGATTTCATTTACTATATGGTGTTAATTTATTTAACCTTAAGTATTAATGGACTTAGGCTTTATAATTTCTCATGAAGTTTAATGAGTTGGTCAACTTGACCTGATTGGTCAACTAAGTTAATTAGGTCAACATGGTCAACACTTCTAAGGACCTTATCAGTTCCTAGGTTTAATAACCTCTCTAATTAAACATTCCTCTAACCATTTATGTCATGGTTGATATGCAACCTTAAACCTTATATTAATGACTTAGGTTTATTCCCTAATCATCCTCATCCCATAATTCTAATTCCAGCCTTATTATATACTCCACATTTAATCCCAAGTATTCATATTTGTAACACCCCTACTACGCACTTAACAATAAACAAAATCGCAGCGGAAAACAACTAAACAATAACTAAACGATCCGGTGCTACAACGCCATCAACCACCCACGTGGTTAACAAGGCAGAATAAATACAAGAGTACCGGTCTGATGATCAGACTCCCGAGCATTAGGTACTAACATCCACACATATATATACTTTACCAACATACCGAGTATTTAATACAAACCGTGACTATAAACTGTACACATGAACTCCACTGTCAACTGTAAACGACCGTCACTATAATACAAACGGTACTAAAATATAACGCTACGGGAGCACAGGCGCATCCCGGGCTCAACATCCAAAATAACCAAAAGTATTTCTGCAGCCTAGGATCTATGGCCATTCCGCTTCCTCGATCCTCATCCTGCAGTAAAAATATGGAGCCCCCGAGGGGGTCAGCAACCCTTGGCTGGTATGGTTAACGCGCAACCCATCGGCTACCGGAATACGCGCAACTAATTGTCATGATGACATGGCATTCATTTTAACATATAACATATACATATGGCATAGCAACAATATTGCATAGCACAACATCACATACATAGTGAGTACATTTTCCACAACAACAAACCAAGAAGGTTAATCAACATAAGAAGCCTAGAGAATGGTTCACCCTCATGTTAAGCTTGTTACACACACTCATTACCGTTCTGTTAGTCGAACGAGTAACTTAAGTCACAGATGGATCGGATATTGTGACCCGAACACACCACACAAACACATGTTCCCACTAAACCGATCATAAGTCAGAATAGGTAAGCTTTGGAGAAAGCTAGCGGGAGATCGAACGCCAAATAAAGGAGAACAATCTTAACATCATAAGAGTCGAATCTGATACAGATATCTACTCTTATACTTACACGCGTGACCGGACAACCGGATTCCTCACCCCCAGTTAACACTCGTTAGAAGTTCACTGTTGGAACCCAATAACAAATCACAGCATGAGGTTAAGTCTTGTTAGTCACATACAAGGGGTATGAGTCACACTTCAACAATACAACAATACAAACAACTGTAACTCGTTACATGACTTAAGTCTTACAAGGTCATAAACACACAGAAAAACAAACACACAAGCCGGTGTAAACCGGTAGGCAACAGACTGCAAGAAAACCATACCTTGGTCCTTGCTTTGACTGGTTTCCACCTTTGGAGAATCCTATACACATTTAGTAACGTCCGTTAATTTAACGTACTAGTCCGTCGATAACTTATTACTTTACATTTCTAGTTATTTTACTTTCTCATTTTATTAAAACTTTTCACCTTCTAAATTGTCATTATACACACCTAACATGCCTTAGACAAACTTATAACATCATTACTTACTAATCCCCATCATTAGACATCATCTTTTAATCCTAAACTCAACCTTTAAAGTGGTCCGGGACTTGGTCCCCAATTAAGGTCCCGGACCGTGTCATTGTAAAACTCTCGGGCTGATTTCAGGTAGTGGTCCGGGACTCCATACAGGTCCTATGTCCCGGACCAATGTAGGCAAAAACTCTCGGGTTGTTTTTATGGGGTGGTCCGGGACTTCATACGGGTCCTAGGTCCCGGACCAATGTAGACAAATTCTCTCGGGGGTAAATCAGGGGGTGGTCCGGTACTTCTTACATAACCTAAGTACCGGACCAAGGTTGTGTAAGAACTCTCGGCCCCTTTTAATGCATGGTCCGGAACATTATCCAAAACCTAGGTCCCGGACCACTACTACAGATTTACATTTTGAACATTTTCTAAGTCTTGTTGCAATGGTTCTCGACATCCATTAAATGTATAAACTTCCCAAATGACCTTAGGTATATTCTAATGCCAAAATATCATCTCAAACACACCTAGTTCCTTGTCTAACTTGTTACTCAATTTTCTCATAAAATTCACCAACACTTGTAACATTTCTTACAAGGTTTCTAAATGGTGTTTCTCACCTATGATAACCACTGTAACACCCCATCCAACAACAACACACTTAACAACAATCTGCAGCGGAAAATATACTTCATCACATTACTTAACTCGTTGGTGTTACACGCCGTTAACCACCAACGTGGCTAACAAGGCTATTACATATACATTGTATCGGTCTGATGGACTAGATTCCCGAGCGACTACATATTACTATCCCTTTTCATTAACTAACTAAACATACAACCTTCCAACTGTACCGAGTATTTACAAACTGATGCCGATAACAATTTCGGTCTTACTACACCTACTGTACATATATAACTTAAATGATTACCCATGTACAAACGACTACCCCGTCCTACTCTCGAACGGCTTCCAGCTCCTTGTACCTGAAATAGGAAAAGAAGAGAAAGGGTGTCCCCCAGGGGCTCAGCACCTTTGCTGGTATGGTAATCCCGCAGCCCGCATGCTACCGGGCCACGCACAACTAATTGTCGTCTTAGCATGCGGTTGATTATATTTGAATCATGCATGTAAACTATAAACACACAACAATAACATTCCACCACAATGGGCTCAACAAACAGATAACACATCCTTACTTGATAAGCCACTCATTGTTCATAAACCCTAGAGGGTTCTCCTCTAGTGGAGCTACTTCCTTAATAGACGACACTTACCCATTAATCGGGTTATCCTTAAACCTCTTATCACAAACTGGATTCATATCCATGATCCACATACTCCACATTTCACAACATATAACATACACCACATAACAACACTTTTCACGTTTCAACGTGCACATAACGACATCGCAATGGGAATTGCAGTACAATAATAACACATAACATAACGGGAACGGTTCTCTTAGGAACCGACCCAAACATAGTTAATTCACTTATGAGCCTAGAGAATGATGTCACCCTCATGATAAACTCGTTATACAACACTCATTACCGTCCTAATAGTCGGACGAGTAACTTAAGTTAAGATGGTTCGGATATGGTGACCCGAACACACCACATAAACACATGTTCCCCCTAAACCGATCATAAGTCAGAATAGCTAAGCTTTGGAGTAAGCTAATGGGAGATCGTGACCCGTGAGGGAAACAACCATAACAGAGAGGAGGGTAAGGCTAAAAAGGATACCCACTCCCAAACAACGCGCGACCGGCCTAACCGGATTCCTCACCCCCGTTAGTACATATTTACTTGTAGGTAAATAGTTAGAGCCCCACTATGGAACCTATCACATCCACACACCAAGAAGGTATTTCGACTGGGTTAAACACACGAGGGAGGTCCATACATTCACACACAACATCACACAATTAACTCACGCATAGCCGTGGTTAGAACGTCCCATGGTTCGGGTCGTTAAATTCCGAATACCGATCTCTCATGTGATCCTAGACTCAGTTAGCTAAGTTTAACACTTTCGAGGTTAAATGGTATCGGAACTAGACACGCCACATATATGAATTACTGTAAACTCATTACATGTTTTATCTTACAACGTCGCAACATACAGAAAAACACATTGGCACACAAGCCGGTGTAATCCGGTAGGACACAGGTTGCAAGAAAACCATACCTGTCACCAGAGTCCACTCTATCCTGTCCACTTATGTTCCTCGAACAATTCTCGAACAACTGGTAATATTACATGTACTTTTATTAACATCGGGGTAACATGATTGTTTAAAGTCTAATGCTCATAACTTATCCCCGTTAACTAGTTAAATAACTTCACATTTTAACTTGTTTTACTTTTACATTTTAATACAACTTTTCCCCCACTAAATTGTCATTATAACTCACTTAACATGTCCTTAACAATCTTATAACACCATTACTTAATAATCCCCATCATCCTATAACCTTAAACAATGTTTTTGGTCCATACAGCGCCTTGTCCGAACTTGTGTCCGGACTTCCCAAGTTCGGACACTTTCGAGGCTCAAATGGGTGTAAACAGATGACTGTCCGAACATGCGTCTGAGCTTCCCAAGTTCGGACGCTGTTCAGGCCGAAACAGAATATAGAGATAGGTGTGTCTGAACTTCCAAATTCGGACGGTAGTTCGGACACCGGTCGAAGTTCAGGTGACTTACGCGCAACAGGGCATGTCCGAACATCCATGTTCGGACGTGCCCAAAACTCCATTTTCTATACCTTAAACACTTACTCATTTCTTGCGTAAATGCTCAATACTCATAATACTTCCCCCTTAGGTTTATAGCATGTTCCCACACTATATTTAACCCACCAAAAATACTTCATGTCCTTCCAAGAATTTTCTTCACAAGTTCAAACATCTTCCTTACCTAAACATCATTTCCTCCTTGTACATCAACATTACCTAAACCTTAACAAACTCCTCCAAGACTTTAGTACATCCCAAAACACCCATTGGATTTCTAGAACTTCCAAGATAATGCCTAAATCCTTTTTGCCTTCTAAAACACCTTAGTGCACCTTTCTTTCCCTAGTAAAACACTTAATCATTCTCAACACTTCCAAACTCACCAAAACTCTTTTTAAACACTTAGAACTTCTTATACATTATCTAAATTTTGACATGGGTTCTTCTAGCACATTGTTATACCAAAGCACATAGCTTTTACCATTAGTCATTTAAGTACACCTAAAATCCATCAAGAGTATTCTCACACACAACACTTAGGTTTTCACCCTTTCACAACCAAAAACACATAATCACTTAATACACATTCCTTACACACAAACATGTTGTTGTTCCTCCTTTAACCATCCAAGACACTCATCTTCACAAAGAATGTTCTTTACACACATCTAAATCCTTAAACTACACTACATCACAATATAGTGCATAAACTTAAATTGCTTGGCACTTAGGCCCTTAAATTGCATAAACCTTAAACACTGAATTTCCCACATAATATATTGCCTTTGACCTGCAAATACACTCAACATCACATATGCCCTTTAATAATCTCCTTAAGAACAGTTCACTAGCTCTTTTCCCATTGGCTCCTTAGGTATTTTATTAAGCAAATCAAGCTCATTTTTCCTAAGGCATTTAAACTACGTTTAGATAGTTTGTTTACCTCTTTTCCTTCACAAGTTTTTCATTGTAACCCCTTGCTCCTTCTTTGATAGAAATCCGGCAAGGCTTTGATTGCTTGTCAAACTTCTAATCAATGTACAAGCAAGGTAATGAGTATTCAAGCTTCATGCTTAAACTCATTGTAAACCCTAGGTTATATATTGTCTTAACACATTAGGATAGTTGTTTTACCTTGGAATAAAAGAGAGCTTGAGTAAGCAAGAGAGGACTCCTCCTTGTCCTTTGAAGATTGAAATGGAGCTATGAAAGATCAAAAGAACACACCATCAAAGGGTGATTCTCGGTTACACACAAAAACAAGAGGAAACATTGATTTTCTTTGGTTTTCCTTACCTTGAAACAAAGGAGAATGACAAGGCATGAAAATATGAGCTCAAGCTCCTTCAATGGTGAATCTCCATGGCACCGAAATGAGGCTTTTGAAGATTCGAAAAAGGTAGAAGTGTAGAGCTTGCTCCAACTAGAAGAATGGTGGTCTTGAAATTGAATTTGGACCATGGAGTCATGAGTTACAAGCAAAAGGAGTTGGAGATGGTGAGGTTTTGCTGTAGAAAAACTGATGGAGTTGGGAGAATGAAGGTAGGTGACGGTGGGTATGAGTGGGAAAGGAAGGAATGAAATGAGAGCTTGCTTTACAAGATATTTACTTATAAAGTAAATAGTAAACTTTAGTTGTCATCTTTATTCACTTATCAAACTAGCAAGAGTGGTGACTCACCACAATAAAAACCGGCCCCCATCATCTACTTAGGGGTATTTTGGTCTTTGTTGACCAATTAACTTACTTATATTGGCTTATGTCATAAACTAGCATATTTTGGTTACTATTCACAAACTAAGGCACATATTTGTGAAATTTTTGATTTCCCATTGATTTAGACTTCCTAATGTGATACTAAGTATTACACATGTTAATTAAAGAGTAATTATGGACATTTAGCCATTCAAAACTCATTTACAAGACAATTTTTCAAAAATGTGCTTTAAGACTCCTTAAAGCACATTTTGTGTTTTAACTTGTTTTCAAGCTTGGTTTTCTTTAGTAATTGATTTAATATGTTCATTATCATATAATTAAGGTATAGATATTACCTTTAGGTCTTATACAAATTTATCCCAAGCTTAGAGCACATTTTTGCCCATATTGACTTTAAGGTATTTATTTGTGTTTTATTTGGTTTAATTGTCTACCAAGGTTTCCTAAGGACTTAATTAGCCTTATTAAAACATAATTGAATATCACTAAGTCTTGGTAGGCTCTTTGGGTCCCAACCAAGTTCACTCCAAGTTTAGAGCATGTTTTTGCTCAAACTGTATTTATGGTACTTTATTGTTTTCACCATGGTTTAAATCGTACACTGATGTTTCTAAGGCACTTTTTAGCCTTTAAATATCATAGTTTAGTATTTAAACAATATATCAAGGTTTGGGGTATTTCAATCTACCCCCCTTAAGAGAACTTCGTCCTCGAAGTTCACACTTCCCACACATCATTGGATTAGAACACATGGATTACTTATAAAAATAAAACTTTCATAACCAAACATACTTTACATCACAACCTCGGACTTAATGGTCCGGGTACATATACACATCCATACATAACATAACATACTCACATGATAACCTCGGACTCAATGGTCCGGGTATCTTAACAACATTTGCACATACATAAAAACCCTTAGACTCTTGGGTCTGGGTAACATAACAACATTTAGACCCATAGGTCTTGATAACATACACTTTTGGAACTCAAGGTCAAAATAATATTTATTACACATACCAAACAACATGTCATAGCATGTATAACAATCAAAATATCTTTTATATACACTGTGATCCCGCAGAACCCGGTCGCAATGGACACCTTCTGGTCCCCGTCCCTTTGGGAGATCAAAACAATCACTTAATCTTTAATATTATACTTCTCATGTCACCGGTCCGAAGACAAAGGCTCATGCGTCCTCGGCTCGTGAGCAAGTACTACAAAAATATTCTTTACTAGGTTAAGTATAAGAGGATCCTTTATTTCAAATGTTAACCGGCTGTTTTGAAAACACCAATTGGAAATCCTTTTGAAAACACATACAACTCCAAGTCTAACTTATGCTCTTTGCTTCTTTTCTTAGCGTGGTTAATTATGACCACTTAAGGGAGCTTCAAGAATCATCCAACCCTGATGTGATCAGCACCAGTGTTGAACTATCCTTCCACCCCAATTTGTGATCGGCTTCCCTTGATCTCATGATAATCAAGTTTCACCTCCCACTTCAATTTCAAGCAACAAGTAAATCACTCATTTCCAATTTTCTATCTTTTAGTCTTTCTAGTCACAATCATTACATCTCCAAAGGATAGAACTCCGTCTATCAATTATCTCCATTCACTTTATTCCTGTTACCTAGGGAATCTTATTCTCACTAGGTTCTATGTCGGTTTCATACCCTTCCATGAATCACTATATTGTATATATATACACATATTTTATCAAAATACAACACACAGTTTCACATTTAGTGTCATATGAACATATAATGTCGGGGTTTTAGTTCCCCGGGAGTTTCTCTACTCCCCACACTTGTATTATCACACACAACTGTTAACAAATAAACACACTTATCACAATGGTATTCGCATCTTCTGTGCGCAATTACCATAATTAAACCATGAATGAATGTGTATGTTTACGTAACACACACACCAATCATCAAAACAATTATTTTGTGCTATGCACAATATAGGTCACATACACTACGTACACTTGTACGGTAATACACACTAAGTGGTTTTGCGCTCTACCCCCCTTAAAAGGGATTACGCCCACGTAATCAATCACGGAACATCGGTTTAAAATGTTCTGCCGTCGTGAAGTGTTTTAACTTCCACGCGGTCTGTATACAATGTGTTCTGGTTACTGGATCTTAACCATATTGGCGGTTTAGTTCCTAACCCAAGAATTCTCGTTGGAGTTTGCTTTAACTCTTAACTGGTTTCGGTTCTGGCCTGTGAGGCTTCTAGGCATTAATAACTAGCCATTCACTCATGTTCACTATGCACATTCAACACTTGAATCACTGGCTCACTAGTTTCTGCTGCGCACCTCTGACAACTGTAGGGCTTAGTTTGCCCCATTCGTTATTCTTATTATGTACATCCCCAATTATCACCTTTATCTTGGTAATAATGGTTTCTCAACCGATGCGTGGTATCTCTGACCGTGCGCGAATTCGGTGAGTTATAAACTTTCTATCCACTTCCATAGTAATTTACTGTGTATACTGTTATGTGTTTCACACTGATTGAGTTGTTTCCTTCCGACTTACTGTCGGTTGGGATTGAGCTGCTAACAAGTGTGTAGTGCTCTCTCAGCCATTTCTCACACTTAAGGTATATTCCATACCGATATTTGATATTTAGTGCTACTATAGTCACTTGTTCTTAATCATGCCTCCACATTTGGTCCTGTACAAGTACTCTTTCATTGGTACGTCCTTGCATTTTCTATGCATCGGTCACTATGGCATTATAAGCCGCTTTCTACTTCCACCACAATTAACATTTCCAGAATCCTATCCATCGCACTCGATCATTACTGTTCAAAGCAATACCAAAACACTCAGTCATACAGAGTGCAGAGGCGTAAACTCTTGACAGTAAATCTTATTAGCAACGGAATCCACACTGAGTTCCTTATCACATAGTACCTGCCACTGGCTTATTGCCCAGTCTGTTTGCTATCACTTACCTTGCATCTCCACTGAATTTAACTCATAACTGGTCTTATCTGCCATATTATTATTCAACAACACTTATACAACGGTCGCTTGCTGCGCACCGTGCTCTTACTCATTGCATAACACTAACTTACATGGTATTTACTGTCACATTAACTTCCACACATATACTTACATTATTCGCATTATGGTTCGTCATTCATTTGGATGACTACCGAATGCTCCTTGAGCGTTGCTTATTCGAGTTACAAGCCGGCGTTATTCAGTTCGGTGCTTCACTTTATACCTACATGCTACTCAACTAACTGTTCTCTCGCAATGACAACATGGTCAATCCCTAACATGTTTCTTAAACTCGGTTCACATAACTACCGCTGTTGCGGTCTCACAATATCGAGAGGTATCCCCACTCTTAATGCAGTGGTTCGTTCTCCACTCTATTTACTTGTACAACATAAACTTCTACAATTAACTCAAATTTACATAACATATCTTGCTTGTGGCTTATAAGCCTTACTGCTTCGAGCTCTGTCCATGACAAGGTCATTGCATTCTGTTTCCTTTCATGGGATGCCCCTTAGGATTGTCAGTCCGTCTCCTGACAACTTATGTCTAAACTGGGTGTTAGTTTCAACCCTCGTGCTTCTGTCATGTCATTTCGTGCAACAATTGTTGATGTGAACACCCTTCAAGGATTGCTTCTGGGTGTTGCTAAGTTATGCCATTACATCTGGTTCACATTTATTGGTATATTCAGTTAGCCACGCCGTTTTGCGTTCTAGACTGGCTTATTATCTTCTTCCGTGAAGATCAACATCTCCTGGTAGTGTAGGTACTCATTCTGGGAGTTTCATCCCGTTCATTGCACATTAATGTGTCCACATTAAGCATTTGCCTCGTCATATACAGGCTGGGTCACCGTTCCAGCTATCATGTTTACCCCTCGGGATTCTTAAGACATATGTGATGTCTTTACATAACAGTTAGTGCACCTCGCACCTCCAGACTCTTAAACATTTCCTTGAAATGAATTCACTAATTCCTCTAGTCTCGTTAACTTAACTGAGTTCTTTTACTTTAGCCATTCTTGGTAATCCTTAGCTCTTGTTTGACTTATACTGCTGACCGTAGTATGGAGTTGACTACTTCCCATGTTCCGGACTCTACTTGTATACATATGTGGGGTACCATACTGATACATTGCTACTTACCCAACTAACCTATAAGTAGGTCTGTCAGGCCCACAAGCTCCTAACGGAGTGCGGTCGTCCCACATTACAGTTGGTGCACTCGTAGTGTTCGTCACACGCCTAGGTGAAGTATTCTGTTGTCAACTCCTTTATATTGTCCTGTGACAACATGCATTCCGTACTTCCCTGAAATACCCCAAACCTAAGTATGCTAAGTAAACATCAATCATGATGTAGTAAGGCTAAAATATGCCTTAGAAAGATTGGTAGACAATTTAAACCAAGGAAAACACAAGAAAGTGCCTTAAAGGCAATCAGGGCAAAAACGTGCTCTAAGCTTGGAGAGACTTGGGTGGGTACCCAAATATCATGATAAGACCTTAGTAATATCCTAATGGTCATTTTAAATCAATTAGCAAAGAAAACCAAGCTTGAAAACAAGTTAAAACACAAAATGTGCTTTAAGAAGTCTTAAAGCACATTTTTGAGAAATTGTCTTAGAATTGAGTTTTGAGTGGCTAAATGTCCATCATTACTCTTTAATCAACATGTGTACTAATTAGTATCACATTAGGAGGTCTAAATCAATGAGAAATCAAAAATTTCCCGATTGTGTGCCTTGTTTAGTGAATAGTAACTATTTAGTGCTAGTTAAGTCATAAGTCAACATAAGTCAATAAGATGGTCAACCAAGACCATAAATATCTCCATTTACTAGAGGGGGCCGGTTTTGATGTGGGGAGTCACCACATGAGTCATCAAATGAGAAGGAAAAGAAGAGTAAAGTGAGAAAAGTTACTATTTGCTTTATAAAAGCAACTACCTTATATTAGTCTACCTCTCTCCTCTCTTCTTCATTTCTCTTCTTCTTCCACGGTTCTTCTCTTCTTTTCCTCTGTTCCAAACCGTCCCAAGCAGCCTCCATTGTTGCTTCACCTTGCTTTGGCAACAACTTACTCATTTTAGCTCCAAATCAAAAACTAAACACATATTATCCTTAGTTAGGTCGAGACCTATCTTTCTATCTTTTCAAATCTTTCAAAGCTCCATTCTGGTGCCATGAGAAAACTTCATTGATGGAGGAAAATCATTTGAAGAGCTCATTAGCTTCTCCATTCTCTTAAGGTAAAGAATATGTAAGAAAAATCAAGTTTCCACCATTTCTTCTACATGGCCGAAAATTTCTACTCATGGGGCCTTGTTTTTATGCCTTGTTCTAGCTTGATTTATTCACCAAAGACTAGTGAGGTCCTATTTCATTCAATGCCAAAGTCTACCTTGAGACTTCAAAGGTAATCATCCACTTTTATGCCTTAGAACACATTTCTAACCTAGTTTTTATTCCTTGAGGTTGCATTGTTTAGTACTCATATGAGTTCTTAAATATTGATTAGAACATTGGCAAAAGGAATTTAAGTGGTGGCCGAGATCTATGCAAGAAGGCCTAAGGAGGAGATTAAGATAAGCTTGGGAAAACAAGGTAAAATGCTTACCTAATGGTGGTTTAAGATTAAGGAATGAGTTTTAGATAAGTACCAATGTGGCTTAGAGCTTACATTGTGTATTGGGTTATATAACCTAAGAAAAAGAACTTAAACAAGCTTATGAACTTGGATTAAGGAGCTAATGAGAATGAGTTAGTAATATAAGTTTAAGGTGGATTTTAAGAGCATTATAACTACTATGAGATTGATGAGTGTATTTGCAGGTTGAAAGCTTATATATGTGGGAAATTCAGTGTTTAAGTTTAATTCATTTAAGGGCCTAAGAGCCATGTTATTTAAGAGCCTTAGTGCTATGCAATTTAAGATTATTGCAATATATTGAGTTTGTTATGAATGAGTTGGTTTGGGTGATGAGATATGATGAGGAATAACTTGAGGTGTGTGAGATGGTTAAATGAGGAAAATAATGTGTTTGGGCATGCTATGATGCTAGAGGTGCTATGGCAAAATTTGAGTAGAAAATAAGTGTTTAGGCAATGGTGGTGAACTAATATGACCTAGGATTTACTAGGAATCATTATAAGGAATTTGAGTGGAGATTAGTTAATTAAGGAGTCCTTGAGGTTTAGGATGACCTAGAGATGTCTAGGAGGAGTTAGAGGAATGGTGAGTTCTTTGAGCACACCAAAATCATGAGATGAGGAATATAAGAAGTGTGCATAAGTTTAAGGAGAAGGTGTAATGATTAAGGTGAATTGAATGTGTTCTAAGGGGAAATAATGACTAAGGAAGTACTAGGAAGTTTTAGAGGTTGCCTTGATGAAAAAGGGGTAAGATAAAGTGTGGTAATGAGATATAATGACTTAGGCATTACCTTGGAGGATTTAAGAATCGAGAGAATGTAATTGAGCATGTAGGACTTAGGCAAATGTTGGTAAACAACTAGGAAGGAAATAAGGTGTTGGTGGATGGAAGCTTAAGCTTAGGAAGGAACTTTAAGTAAGTGCTTAAAAGAGTTTTAGATAGTGAGAGATGCTTGGGAGATGATGTTATAGTGGTGAAGAAAACATTTGGCATAGTGGTTACACTAGGTATGAACCACCACCTAGAAACCTAGAGGAAAACATTACAAGTGTTAGCATTATTACAAGGAAAAATGCATGATGACTAAGGTGGATCTTGGTGGATGATTTAAGGTATTTGAAGGAGGGCTTAAGGTGTATTTGAGGTGCCCAAATGAGGTTATAACATATTAGAATATATGAGGAGAAGATTGGAGTTGAAAGAGAATTTAGAAACAAGTTTCTAGAGCCGACCGGCCTTAGGACCGGACTTGCAAGGTCGGTCGGGCTCTGTTACAATACCGGGAAATGTTTCTGGAATAGACCGGACATGGGACCGGACTTGTCAAGTCCGGTCGGCCTTGAATTTTGTACGGATATAAGTCTCTGGAATCGACCGGACATAGGACCGGACTTGTAAGTCCGGTCGGAGTGAATTTTCCAACGGTAAAAGGGTACTGGAATGGACCGGACTTGGCAAGTCCGGTCGGTAAGTCCGGTCGAGCCTAAAAACAAAAAAAAAAAAAGAAATTTTGAATTCTAAGAATGGCAATGGGTAATAAGGTATGCCTTTGGTAGGGTAGTAATGATGGAGACCCTAAGAACTTAAGAGATTAAGTTAAGCTAAGTATAAACTTGAAAGTTTAAGATTAAGTTTGTAAGATTAAGTGTAAGACCTAAGAGGTGTTAGGTGGGGATCATTAAGGAATTAAGTAAGTTAAACAAGTTAAGTAAGTCATATTAAGTTAAGTGATTAACAACCTAAAACTGAATGAATGTTTTAGGACTTGGGAGTTTGGACTCCGGAAGAGAGTAAGCAGCCGAACGACCAACGGTGAACGGTACAGTTCTCTTGTGACCTGCTTGTTAACGAGGTGTCCCTCGGCTTGTGTGCTATTTGTTTTGTGTGCTCACTAAACAAGATAAAGCATGCAACCGGAACATATTATATATATATATATATTGTATTGTTGTGTGTTGTTGAAAACTAACACAACATACCGTGAGAACTTACTAACCAATGCTTAGTAAGGAATTGAGTGAGACTAAGGAACGCCCCCTAATGAGGGACGATATGAACCGAAAGAGGTTAACCAACAAACATGGTCTTGAGATAACTACTAACTGGAACTTGAGTGAGGAAACCCGGGACCGATCTCCGGTCATGCATGCTAAGAAAAGGGAGTCGGTATCTATAGCAGATTCGACTTCCGATTAAGGACTTGTCTTCGGACTTGTTGCCTAGGGCCGGTTGCCGGCTCAGCTACGCTGGACTCCCGTCCAGAGTAGGTGGCATTAAGATGGTGCGGTGGGATCACCTAAATCCCAGGTTCGAATTAGATACGGCCAATCCCGTCCAGGAAAGGTTTGTATATTGAGATTAAGATTGAGATTAAGATTAAGGTAAGATTAAGATAAGTTGCAACCATTCCTTTTTAAAGGATGGTTTGTATTGTTAAGTTTAAGAGTAAGGTAAGGTTAAGATAAGTTGCAACCATTCCTTTCTAAAGGATGGTTTGTATCATTAAGATTAGGATAAGCTACATCCACTCCTTATTAAAGGGTGGTTGTTTCTAAGATTAAGATAAGACTAAGATTAAGAGGGAACATTACTTAAGGAGTTAAATGACTAACTCTCTAATTAAGGGAACTCATTTAAGTCGTTCATTGTGTGTGAACTTTGATTGTTCATATCTGAGTTGTTGTTTACTGCACTTTCTATTATGTTGTGCATCTAATCAACCTCCATGCTATCGACAATTAGTCGTCGTAGCCACGTTAGCTTGGGGGCCATGAGAGGATCGTACCAGCATTCGTGCTGACCCCCTTTGGGGGCTGTTTTTACTACACAGGTACAACAGGAAGCGGCCGTCGCAAGAGTAAGAAGAGGATACAAGTGTTAAGGGTTAAGAGTGGCCTACGAGTTGCGCATGTACACTCGTATGGCAATTTAAGTTAGTAAGATGTATAGGACGTGAGGGGGTTGTAAGAAGGATATGTAAATGTTTAAGATTGTTGCTCTAATGTTCGGTATATTCTGTAGTCAGACCGTGGCAAGGTCCTGGATTGTAAAGAATTCCGCTGTGACATGTATGTATATATGCTGTTAAGTTGCGAGACCACAATTGGATTGAGTTGGGGTGTTACAAAAAGTGGTATCAGAGCGTAGTTACGCTCTGAAGACAAGAAATACCGAACTTAGGAGAATATTGATGTTGAGATTGAGTTATGGGTTAAGGGTTAAGAGATAGAGTGAGAGGTGCGTTAGTCAGGACTTCCCGGTGTTTACCGGACATCCATAGTACCTAGGCCCGCCCTCCACATCCCTAACCCTAAATGTGTTGGACAAACGCCAGAGAGAAGAAAGCCTTCTCTTACTCGGGGAAACCCGATCTGGCAGTTAGCTAGCAATAAGCAGTACGAGGAACGTCTTGTTGCACAACAATTATGGAGAACTTGGAGATTTTCAATGGAGCGCAACAGAGAAACAGGCGCTACCCATGGAATACTATCAGTAAGGGAACGGAAATTACCGGCAACATGGGTCGACATGCTACGCAGTCGAAATAACCCGCGATACCAATGGTAAGGAAAGCACTACGCGTGCAATGGACAAGGAAATTATAAGAGACATGAGTACCGGACAGCGGTCCGAGTGAGCATAACAGTGGGATAAAACCAAGCATAAGGATTGAGATTACTGGAAAGTCCAGTTAGAAACGGGAACCCCAGACCCCATACTATGAGGAGGTTACAAGGCCTGGCCGACATAATGCGGACGACGGTAGAAACTCATACAAATTGTATACCAAAATAGGACTACGATGTAGTGCCTAAAGGAGAATTATTACCAAATAACCACAACAAATGTGTGGAGACAAGAGCGAGGAATAAGACATAAGGAAATATTAAGGGGTTCCCTCAGAAAGAGGAACGCCCTATTAGATGACAGTACCGTCAAACTACAAGGAAACTGCCGGATGGTCGACTATCCAAAATAAGAGATCATTGAGGGAGTCCCGAGGACTACCAATTACATGGAAATTAGAAAGAAGTTTCACTTCCAATGCACCTTGTACCAATGACCCATCCTGCATGGCGCACTTGCTATGGCAAGTGCTACCACGGTTAAGCCACACGGAAAGCCATCATGGCAAGATAGGAGAACACTACAGTTGTAACACATATTAACATCGGAATGTAAAACCATAAGAACAGGAAAATAGGACCTTGGAAGGCCCGACGGCCTGACCATGATGAGATGAGATGACACACCAGTCAGCCGGGAGCGGAACTTGGACATAATATTAGACCATATGGATGTTAGCAACAATACAACGTACTACGACAACAGCAACCGACAGTGCGGTAAGAACACCAAACCCGGATCTCAAAGAGGAACCTAAGAGATCGCTCAATAATTCGAGCAAAAACACTACGTAAGTAACAACATACACGGAATGTATCAAGAGATACAATAAAGGCAGTCGACAGAACGACTCCCAACAGGGATGGGATGAAACTCCCAGTTTGAACACTAAGAATACCAATAACAAACATTCTACAATGAAGATGTTGGGAAGCCCAGAAAGCAAAGATAAATGAAATAAACTTAAGATATAACCTACCAAGGGTTAAGGACGCACGAATCCCATGGAGGAAAGCTCAGAAGACTACCCCCACAGAGCGGGCATAGTCGAGCCAAACAAACTGATGAATGACAGCTAGTACTGTTCGTCTAACTCATTAACACCCAAGTATGATTGATCATCAAAGGGTGGCGTAATCAACAGAAGTTGAACGAAGCGTTGAGATGGAAGTATAAGACGACTGGATGATATCCGACTTGGACACCGTAAGGCAAACGCCTAATACGAACCTAACCTTGACTATTAAAAGACATAAGTCTAGTAAAATGACAGCATTGTCAAAGACATTAAGTAACCTCAGATCACCTGAACAGCTTCCCTTGCAGGAAGCAGGATGCAGCAACTTATCATGAAACCCGATACTACATTTAGTATGTAAATTAACGGTGGATAGTGCTCAAAGAACCAGAATCGTGTAGGGATGACCTGCAGATGAGTAAGAGTACAAATGATGAACTGAGACATTAAGCATTAAGAGCCTACGAGCCAAGGATGTTAACCACATCAGAGCCCGAGGCGCAGTAAGTTATAAGAGAGCTTGTTTAAGCCACGAAGGGACTACAATTTGTAAATATGAACGGTTACTAAACCTATAACTTAGATTGGGGAGGAACATTACCAAGAAAAGGGTACCAATGAGAACATTGAGATAATGCTAAGGACGGGAGCGGAGAACGAACCATGCCTTTTAGGGTGGGGATACCTCTCCTTGTTGTGAGGCCATGGGTGGGAACGAACCCCTCAAAAGGGCTTTCACCTATTAGAGATAAAATACACTTTATTTAGAAAATGGAAACTATGAACCTTGAGATTACCTTAGAACATACCTGATACACTTGAGTAATAAGGTAGGTTGCAGAGATAGACCCCATATCCGACACCAGGATGTAAGAATTAGTGATCGTCAGAGATAAACACCGTGACTGCACATTATGGCACGTCAATTAATCAATGCTCAGAAGAGCTTGTGATTCAGAGGATAGCATCCTCAGTAACCAGTTGAACTACATGGTTGATAACATCACTAAGGATGAGAGAAAGTGAAAGAAATTAGCTTACTTACGAATCTGAGATTGGAGCATAACATCTTCATATCAAGAGTCAACTATTTCACAACACGGTACGACAACCGCCAATACCGGAATGAAAGAACTTCCAGTGTGTTTACACCAAGAAGGGATTGAGTATAAGTTAAGACATTAAAATAAGTGAGTAAGAGGTTGCACCATTAATGGGCAACATGGTAAAGGCCAACTACCACGGTAGTAGTGGTCGTGAGTACAATAGTTTGATAAGTGGATTAAGTCATGGTGCGCGGTAAGGCGACCATTATGTATGAGCCGTCAAATATTGACACTGAGGCAATTAGATTTATGAGTTAAGATTAGCATAAGTAAGAAAATAAGATGGTAGATGAACTGAGCGTTGATGCCAGCAGTCTGGACCTGGTTAGGTAAGATTTCGCAGGAAGCACACTACCCATTCCTTAAGGAACTGGAAGTGCTTTCCTAATAGAATGAAAATGAGAAAGAAGATAAGAGGCTCTATGGAAAGAGACCTAAGCTACTAAGAAATAGAATCAATACGGAATATAGAAAGGAGCTGGAGCATACCATACCCAAGAACGCAGTAAATGGATTTTCCTTGATTAACATCAAGAAGAACAATGAATGTTATTATGGAACAATGAAAGAGGAGATCGACAACAGAATACTTCATAATTAGCAATAGCTAAACGTGTGACGGACACTATGAGTTTACTAAAACGAGACGTGGGACGACTGCACCCCACAGGGGCTTGCAGGCCTGACACGCTCATTTATGAGTTAGTTGGGTAAGTAGTAATGTACCAGTAAGGTACCCCATGCATGTGAACGAGTGGTGTAAGGAACACGGGAGGTAGTCGACTCCGTACCACGGACAACGACGCAAGATCACACAAGAGCAGCTACTACTACAGACAGTCGAAGAGAAGAATTCAGTTGAACCAGCAACACAGAGGAACCAGAGAACAGATAATTAAGGACTATGAAGTGCGAAGAGCACGGATTGTTAAGTACAGACATTGAACATGTCTTAAGATGTAAGGGATTAAGACTGTAAAGCGCGATATGCACTAAACAGTAGTTTTAGACTAAGAATCATCCTCAGACCAAAGGTCAGTTGGGGAGAACAATTTAGATATTCGAGAAAATACTAAGAGTATGAGCGTAAGATCTTCAAGGAGAATGGATAGACGAGTTACAACTCATTAAGGCCGTGTATATATAAAGATAACACGTGTCCATTGAGACAATTAGGCCTAAGATTATCAGAGTGGTGCAGCGGAAGCTAGCAGATCACTACCTTTGAGATTAGACCAAACTAAGTTAAGGAAACGGTATAAGTACCGTTAAGAATCCTCGATACAGAGACTAAGTTATTTCTGATCGAATTATAAGTAAGATAGATGACGTGGAGGCTAGAATGCTTGGTGAGAATTAGACATCTTGAACTTATGTTCAAAGATGATGTAACGCTGATTACGTGGGCGTAATCCATTTTAAGGGGGGTAGAGCGAAAACCGCTTAGCGTATGTTTGTGTACTGAGTACATAAACTACGGTGTGCATAGCACAAAATAATTTGAGAATATGTTTTACATAAACATTTTGAGGTAAATCATGGTTATTGCACACGGAAGATGTGAATACCATACATATTAAGTACCTATCTTGTTAACTCCGGTGTGAGTACAAGTTAAGAGAATTAAGGAAGAGGATTAAGTGGATTAAGGAGACTTAAGAAATAAGAATATATGAGATATTATTTGATATGAGCATGAGTTAGGATATGGTAATGCTATGTGGTATGAGACAGTGGAAGTTGATATGAGACTGATATAGAACTTAGTAGGAATTTAAGTCTTGAGGTAATTACTAAGAGATGAATTGGGAATGTTGATGGACTGAGTCCACACTTTGGAGATGTATTGATTATGATTAGAAGAACTAAAAAGATAGAAAATTGGACATTAGTGAATTACCTGATGTTTGAAAATGACGTGGGAGGTGGAACTTGATTTTCTAGGGATCAAGGGAAACCGAACACAAATTGGAGTGGAAGGATGGTTCTACACTGATGCTGATCACATCAGGGTAGGATTATTCCTGAAACTCCCTACCAGTGGTCACAATTAAATCACACTAAGGATAGAGGCCTTAGGATAAAATGAAATTGGAGTTGATTGTATTTTTAATTAGAGGAATTATTCCTCACATGACCTCGTAAAAAGGATTACCTTTTTACTGAGTCTCGCCCATGAAGTCGAGGACGCACGAGCCTTTGTCTTCGGACCGGTGACATGGGGAGAGCAGCGTGTTTTGTATTCTAGCCCATGGTGACGAGGACGAATGAGCCATTGTCTACGGACCGGTGACATGGGAGAATACGTTGGAAGTTATGCGAATGTTTTAATCATCAAAAAGGAACAAAAGGAATTTTGAGTGCTACACATGCTTAAGCATGTTGTGTGATATTTAAGTATAAGAATATGACGGATCCAATGATCCAATGAGACTAAGTATACATAAGTATGATCTATATGATCTAAGGAATGAGGTAAGACATGTATTCTAATAGGATAAGATGCATGGGAACTTTGGGGACAAAGTTCTTTTAAGGGGGGTAGATTGAAATACCCCAAACCTAAGTATGCTAAGTAAACATCAATCATGATGTAGTAAGGCTAAAATATGCCTTAGAAAGATTGGTAGACAATTTAAACCAAGGAAAACACAAGAAAGTGCCTTAAAGGCAATCAGGGCAAAAACGTGCTCTAAGCTTGGAGAGACTTGGGTGGGTACCCAAATATCATGATAAGACCTTAGTAATATCCTAATGGTCATTTTAAATCAATTAGCAAAGAAAACCAAGCTTGAAAACAAGTTAAAACACAAAATGGGCTCTTAAGAAGTCTTAAGCACATTTTTGAGAAATTGTCTTAGAATTGGTTTTGAGTGGCTAATGTCCATCATTACTCTTTAATCAACATGTGTACTAATTAGTATCACATTAGGAGGTCTAAATCAATGAGAAATCAAAAATTTCCCGATTGTGTGCCTTGTTTAGTGAATAGTAACTATTTAGTGCTAGTTAAGTCATAAGTCAACATAAGTCAATAAGATGGTCAACCAAGACCATAAATATCTCCATTTACTAGAGGGGGCCGGTTTTGATGTGGGGAGTCACCACATGAGTCATCAAATGAGAAGGAAAAGAAGAGTAAAGTGAGAAAAGTTACTATTTGCTTTATAAAAGCAACTACCTTATATTAGTCTACTCTCTCCTCTCTTCTTCATTTCTCTTCTTCTTCCACGGTTCTTCTCTTCTTTTCCTCTGTTCCAAACCGTCCCAAGCAGCCTCCATTGTTGCTTCACCTTGCTTTGGCAACAACTTACTCATTTTAGCTCCAAATCAAAAACTAAACACATATTATCCTTAGTTAGGTCGAGACCTATCTTTCTATCTTTTCAAATCTTTCAAAGCTCCATTCTGGTGCCATGAGAAAACTTCATTGATGGAGGAAAATCAAGTTTGAAGAGCTCATTAGCTTCTCCATTCTCTTAAGGTAAAGAATATGTAAGAAAAATCAAGTTTCCACCATTTCTTCTACATGGCCGAAAATTTCTACTCATGGGGCCTTGTTTTTATGCCTTGTTCTAGCTTGATTTATTCACCAAAGACTAGTGGAGGTCCTATTTCATTCAATGCCAAAGTCTACCTTGAGACTTCAAAGGTAATCATCCACTTTTATGCCTTAGAACACATTTCTAACCTAGGTTTTTATTCCTAGAGGTTAGTGCATTGTTTAGTACTCATATGAGTTCTTAAATATTGATTAGAACATTGGCAAAAGGAATTTAAGTGGTGGCCGAGATCTATGCAAGAAGAAGGCCTAAGGAGGAGATTAAGATAAGCTTGGGAAAACAAGGTAAAATGCTTACCTAATGGTGGTTTAAGATTAAGGAATGAGTTTTAGATAAGTACCAATGTGGCTTAGAGCTTACATTGTGTATTGGGTTATATAACCTAAGAAAAAAGAACTTAAACAAGCTTATGAACTTGTGATTAAGGAGCTAATGAGAATGAGTTAGTAATATAAGTTTAAGGTGGATTTTAAGAGCATTATAACTACTATGAGATTGATGAGTGTATTTGCAGGTTGAAAGCTTATATATGTGGGAAATTCAGTGTTTAAGTTTAATTCATTTAAGGGCCTAAGAGCCATGTTATTTAAGAGCCTTAGTGCTATGCAATTTAAGATTATTGCAATATATTGAGTTTGTTATGAATGAGTTGGTTTGGGTGATGAGATATGATGAGGAATAACTTGAGGTGTGTGAGATGGTTAAATGAGGAAAATAATGTGTTTGGGCATGCTATGATGCTAGAGGTGCTATGGCAAAATTTGAGTAGAAAATAAGTGTTTAGGCAATGGTGGTGAACTAATATGACCTAGGATTTACTAGGAATCATTATAAGGAATTTGAGTGGAGATTAGTTAATTAAGGAGTCCTTGAGGTTTAGGATGACCTAGAGATGTCTAGGAGGAGTTAGAGGAATGGTGAGTGCTTTGAGCACACCAAAATCATGAGATGAGGAATATAAGAAGTGTGCATAAGTTTAAGGAGAAGGTGTAATGATTAAGGTGAATTGAATGTGTTCTAAGGGGAAATAATGACTAAGGAAGTACTAGGAAGTTTTAGAGGTTGCCTTGATGAAAAAGGGGTAAGATAAAGTGTGTAATGAGATATAATGACTTAGGCATTACCTTGGAGGATTTAAGAATCGAGAGAATGTAATTGAGCATGTAGGACTTAGGCAAATGTTGGTAAACAACTAGGAAGGAAATAAGGTGTTGGTGGATGGAAGCTTAAGCTTAGGAAGGAACTTTAAGTAAGTGCTTAAAAGAGTTTTAGATAGTGAGAGATGCTTGGGAGATGATGTTATAGTGGTGAAGAAAACATTTGGCATAGTGGTTACACTAGGTATGAACCACCACCTAGAAACCTAGAGGAAAACATTACAAGTGTTAGCATTATTACAGGAAAAATGCATGATGACTAAGGTGGATCTTGGTGGATGATTTAAGGTATTTGAAGGAGGGCTTAAGGTGTATTTGAGGTGCCCAAATGAGGTTATAACATATTAGAATATTGAGGAGAAGATTGGAGTTGAAAGAGAATTTAGAAACAAGTTTCTAGAGCCGACCGGCCTTAGGACCGGACTTGCAAGGTCGGTCGGGCTCTGTTACAATACCGGGAAATGTTTCTGGAATAGACCGGACATGGGACCGGACTTGTCAAGTCCGGTCGGCCTTGAATTTTGTACGGATATAAGTCTCTGGAATCGACCGGACATAGGACCGGACTTGTAAGTCCGGTCGGAGTGAATTTTCCAACGGTAAAAGGGTACTGGAATGGACCGGACTTGGCAAGTCCGGTCGGTAAGTCCGGTCGAGCCTAAAAACAAAAAAAAAAAGAAATTTTGAATTCTAAGAATGGCAATGGGTAATAAGGTATGCCTTTGGTAGGGTAGTAATGATGGAGACCCTAAGAACTTAAGAGATTAAGTTAAGCTAAGTATAAACTTGAAAGTTTAAGATTAAGTTTGTAAGATTAAGTGTAAGACCTAAGAGGTGTTAGGTGGGGATCATTAAGGAATTAAGTAAGTTAAACAAGTTAAGTAAGTCATATTAAGTTAAGTGATTAACAACCTAAAACTGAATGAATGTTTTAGGACTTGGGAGTTTGGACTCCGGAAGAGAGTAAGCAGCCGAACGACCAACGGTGAACGGTACAGTTCTCTTGTGACCTGCTTGTTAACGAGGTGTCCCTCGGCTTGTGTGCTATTTGTTTTGTGTGCTCACTAAACAAGATAAAGCATGCAACCGGAACATATTATATATATATTGTATTGTTGTGTGTTGTTGAAAACTAACACAACATACCGTGAGAACTTACTAACCAATGCTTAGTAAGGAATTGAGTGAGACTAAGGAACGCCCCCTAATGAGGGACGATATGAACCGAAAGAGGTTAACCAACAAACATGGTCTTGAGATAACTACTAACTGGAACTTGAGTGAGGAAACCCGGGACCGATCTCCGGTCATGCATGCTAAGAAAAGGGAGTCGGTATCTATAGCAGATTCGACTTCCGATTAAGGACTTGTCTTCGGACTTGTTGCCTAGGGCCGGTTGCCGGCTCAGCTACGCTGGACTCCCGTCCAGAGTAGGTGGCATTAAGATGGTGCGGTGGGATCACCTAAATCCCAGGTTCGAATTAGATACGGCCAATCCCTTCCAGGAAAGGTTTGTATATTGAGATTAAGATTGAGATTAAGATTAAGGTAAGATTAAGATAAGTTGCAACCATTCCTTTTTAAAGGATGGTTTGTATTGTTAAGTTTAAGAGTAAGGTAAGGTTAAGATAAGTTGCAACCCTTCCTTTCTAAAGGATGGTTTGTATCATTAAGATTAGGATAAGCTACATCCACTCCTTATTAAAGGGTGGTTGTTTCTAAGATTAAGATAAGACTAAGATTAAGAGGGAACATTACTTAAGGAGTTAAATGACTAACTCTCTAATTAAGGGAACACATTTAAGTCGTTCATTGTGTGTGAACTTTGATTGTTCATATCTGAGTTGTTGTTTACTGCACTTTCTATTATGTTGTGCATCTAATCAACCTCCATGCTATCGACAATTAGTCGTCGTAGCCACGTTAGCTTGGGGGCCATGAGAGGATCGTACCAGCATTCGTGCTGACCCCCTTTGGGGGCTGTTTTTACTACACAGGTACAACAGGAAGCGGTCGTCGCAAGAGTAAGAAGAGGATACAAGTGTTAAGGGTTAAGAGTGGCCTACGAGTTGCGCATGTACACTCGTATGGCAATTTAAGTTAGTAAGATGTATAGGACGTGAGGGGGTTGTAAGAAGGATATGTAAATGTTTAAGATTGTTGCTCTAATGTTCGGTATATTCTGTAGTCAGACCGTGGCAAGGTCCTGGATTGTAAAGAATTCCGCTGTGACATGTATGTATATATGCTGTTAAGTTGCGAGACCACAATTGGATTGAGTTGGGGTGTTACATTCCCGAACTTAATCAAGGGAAAGTTTATCCACTGTTGTATCTTTATCAACTGCCCTTGGTTTTACTGGTTTGGTTTAAAAGAAGGTTTGAAAGAAGTATTGGTTTGAAAGAAAAACTGGTATTGAAAGAAAGGAGTTTGAAAGAAAAATTTTCGTGGCTTTACAATGCCTTCTTCCCTTAACCAAATCTAGCTTCTTGCTGACCTGTGTACTTCCAATTACAGAGGTTAGGCTATCAAGCCCTTCCACGGTTATGATGATCTCACTTAACTTCATGGTACTTTACTAAGTACTTTGTATTTGTTAAAAGTTTTCCCGAACAGCCCTGTTATAGCAGCACTTGCTATGGCAAGTGCGCCATGCTAACTGGCTCTCGGTTAAACACACACCGGTTGCGGAGCTGTTCTCACCCCCACTGTCATCAGTGGCCTTGTTGGCCCTCACTTGATCTTATAGTCTTGACAATTAACCCTCTGGGCGACTTCTCGTTGTATTCACATGATAATCATTAACTAGGGTGTTTCCTATTCTAGAGACCCCTTTTCTTTTGTATTGTTTCCTCTTCGTAGCCCGTTCCATGCATTTGTCATGGTTACTGAGACTTGTCTCTGTTTAGGCACTACGCTGTGGTTCCTTATCGGTTTGTATACCGTTGGTGTATCATTTAACAACTGTGGTCCCGTAGACACTCGTCTCGGGTTTCATTACTACACTTCTTGTCTGTTGCACGGTCGGTACGTTGCAAGCTGGTTGTTCTCGACTGCTCGGCATGTCGACCCAGGTTGCCGGAAATTCTATTCTTCTATACACAAGATTCTTCATTCTTCGCTATTAAATGCGGTTAACATTGTTCAGATGGAAACCGTCTCCGGGATTCCCACTCTTCGGGATCTACCGTATGACTGGTTCTCCGTACTCATAAAGGTACTTAATAACAGCCAGATCGGGTATTCCCGAGTAAGAGAGGACTTTCATCTCTCTGGCGTTGTTTCCCCAAGTTATAAATAGGGACTGTGGAGGGCGGGAAGGACATAGCAGGTTTTCAGTGTTCACTGGTAATTCTCAACTAGCGTATCTCTCACGCTATCACTCAACCCTTAACCCAAAGTACTAAAATCCTAACTCGGTACTTCCTAAGCTCGGTAATTCAGTCATCATAGTGATACTTCGCTCTGATACCACTTTTTGTAACACCCCATCCAACAACAACACACTTAACAACAATCTGCAGCGGAAAATATACTTCATCACATTACTTAACTCGTTGGTGTTACACGCCGTTAACCACCCACGTGGCTAACAAGGCTATTACATATACATTGTATCGGTCTGATGGACTAGATTCCCGAGCGACTACACATTACTATCCCTTTTCATTAACAACTAAACATACACATACCTTCCAACTGTACCGAGTATTTACAAACTGATGCCGATAACAATTTCGGTCTTACTACACCTACTGTACATATATAACTTAAATGATTACCCATGTACAAACGACTACCCCGTCCTACTCTCGAACGGCTTCCAGCTCCTTGTACCTGAAATAGGAAAAGAAGAGAAAGGGTGGCCCCCAGGGGCTCAGCACCTTTGCTGGTATGGTAATCCCGCAGCCCGCATGCTACCGGGCCACGCACAACTAATTGTCATCTTAGCATGCGGTTGATTATATTTGAATCATGCATGTAAACTATAAACACACAACACATAAAATTCCACCACAATGGGCTCAACAAACAGATAACACATCCTTACTTGATAAGCCACTCATTGTGTTCATAAACCCTAGAGGGTTCTCCTCTAGTGGAGCTACTTCCTTAATAGACGACACTTACCCATTAATCGGGTTATCCTTAAACGCCTCTTATCACAAACTAGGATTCATATCCATGATCCACATACTCCACATTTCACAACATATAACAACACTTTTCACGTTTCAACGTGCACATAACGACATCGCAATGGGAATTGCAGTACAATAATAACACATAACATAACGGGAATGGTTCTCTTAGGAACCGACCCAAACATAGTTAATTCACTTATGAGCCTAGAGAATGATGTCACCCTCATGATAAACTCGTTATACAACACTCATTACCGTCCTAATAGTCGGACGAGTAACTTAAGTTAAGATGGTTCGGATATGGTGACCCGAACACACCACATAAACACATGTTCCCCCTAAACCGATCATAAGTCAGAATAGCTAAGCTTTGGAGTAAGCTAATGGGAGATCGTGACCCGTGAGGGAAACAACCATAACAGAGAGGAGGGTAAGGCAAAAAAGGATACCCACTCCCCAACAACGCGTGACCGGCCTAACCGGATTCCTCACCCCCGTTAGTACATATTTACTTGTAGGTAAATAGTTAGAGCCCCACTATGGAACCTATCACATCCACACACCAAGAAGGTATTTTGACTGGGTTAAACACACGAGGGAGGTCCATACATTCACACACAACATCACACAATTAACTCACGCATAGCCGTGGTTAGAACATCCCATGGTTCGGGTCGTTAAATTCCGAATACTGATCTCTCATGTGATCCTAGACTCAGTTAGCTAAGTTTAACACTTTCGAGGTTAAATGGTATCGGAACTAGACACGCCACATATATGAATTACTATAAATTCATTACATGTTTTATCTTACAACGTGGCAACATACAGAAAAACACATTGGCACACATACCGGTGTAATCCAGTAGGACACAGGTTGCAAGAAAACCATACCTGTCACCAGAGTCCACTCTATCCTGTCCACTTATGTTCCTCGAACAATTCTTGAACAACTGGTAATATTACATGTACCTTTATTAACATCGGGGTAACATGATTGTTTAAAGTCTAAGGCTCATAACTTATCCCTGTTAACTAGTTAAATAACTTCACATTTTAACTTGTTTTACTTTTACATTTTAATACAACTTTTCCCCCATTAAATTGTCATTATAACTCACTTAACATGTCCTTAACAATCTTATAACACCATTACTTAATAATCACCATCATCCTATAACCTTAAACAATGTTTTTGGTCCATACAGCGCCTTGTCCGAACTTGTGTCCGGACTTCCCAAGTTCGGACACTGTTCGAGGCTCAAATGGGTGTAAACAGACGACTGACCGAACATGCGTCCGAGCTTCCCAAGTTCGGACGCTGTTCGAGGCCGAAACAGAATATAGAGATAGGTGTGTCCGAACTTCCAAATTCGGACGGTAGTTCGGACACCGGTCGAAGTTCAGGTGACTTACGCGCAACAGGGCATGTCCGAACGTCCATGTTCGGACGGTAGTTCGGACGTGCCCAAAACTCCATTTTCTATACCTTAAACACTTACTCATTTCTTGCCTAAATGCTCAATACTCATAATACTTCCCCCTTAGGTTTATAGCATGTTCCCACACTATATTTAGCCCACCAAAAATACTTCATGTCCTTCCAAGAATTTTCTTCACAAGTTCAAACATCTTCCTTACCTAAACATCATTTCCTCCTTGTACATCAACATTACCTAAACCTTAACAAACTCCTCCAAGACTTTAGTACATCCCAAAACACCCATTGGATTTCTTGAACTTCCAAGATAATGCCTAAATCCTTTTTGCCTTCTAAAACACCTTAATGCACCTTTCTTTCCCTAGTAAAACACTTAATCATTCTCAACACTTCCAAACTCACCAAAACTCTTTTTAAACACTTAGAACTTCTTATACATTATCTAAATTTTGACATGGGTTCTTCTAGCACATTGCTATACCAAAGCACATAGCTTTCACCATTAGACATTCAAGAACACCTAAAATCCATCAAGAGTATTCTCACACACAACACTTAGGTTTTCACCCTTTCACAACCAAAAACACTTAATCACTTAATACACATTCCTTACACACAAACATATTGTTTTTCCTCCTTTAACCATGCAAGAAACTCATCTTCACAAAGAATGTTCTTTACACACATCTAAATCCTTAAACTACACTACATCACAATATAGTGCATAAACTTAAATTGCTTGGCACTTAGGCCCTTAAATTGCATAAACTTTAAACACTGAATTTCCCACATAATATATTGCCTTTGACCTGCAAATACACTCAACATCACATATGCCCTTTAATAATCTCCTTAAGAACAGTTCACTAGCTCTTTCCCATTGGCTCCTTAGGTATTTATTAAGCAAATCAAGCTCATTTTTCCTAAGGCATTTAAACTACATTTAGATAGTTTGTTTACTTCTTTTCCTTCACAAGTTTTTCATTGTAACCCCTTGCTCCTTCTTTGATAGAAAACCGGCAAGGCTTTGATTGCTTGTCAAACTTCTAATCAATGTACAAGCAAGGTAATGAGTATTCAAGCTTCATGCTTAAACTCATTGTAAACCCTAGGTTATATATTGTCTTAACACATTAGGATAGTTGTTTTACCTTGGAATAAAAGAGAGCTTGAGTAAGCAACAAGAGAGGACTCCTCCTTGTCCTTTGAAGATTGAAATGGAGCTATGAAAGATCAAAAGAACACACCATCAAAGGGTGATTCTCGGTTACACACAAAAACAAGAGGAAACATTGATTTTCTTTGGTTTTCCTTACCTTGAAACAAAGGAGAATGACAAGGCATGAAAATATGAGCTCAAGCTCCTTCAATGGTGAATCTCCATGGCACCGAAATGAGGCTTTTGAAGATTTGAAAAGGTAGAAGTGTAGAGCTTGCTCCAACTAGAAGAATGGTGGTCTTGAAATTGAATTTGGACCATGGAGTCATGAGTTACAAGCAAAAGGAGTTGGAGATGGTGAGGTTTTGCTGTAGCAAAACCGATGGAGTTGGGAGAATGAAGGTAGGTGACGGTGGGTATGAGTGGGAAAGGAAGGAATGAAATGAGAGCTTGCTTTACAAGATATTTACTTATAAAGTAAATAGTAAACTTTAGTTGTCATCTTTATTCACTTATCAAACTAGCAAGAGTGGTGACTCACCACAATAAAAACCGGCCCCCATCATCTACTTAGGGGTAGTTTGGTCTTTGTTGACCAATTAACTTACTTATATTGGCTTATGTCATAAACTAGCATATTTTGGTTACTATTCACAAACTAAGGCACATATTTGTGAAATTTTTGATTTCCCATTGATTTAGACTTCCTAATGTGATACTAAGTAGTACACATGTTAATTAAAGAGTAATTATGGACATTTAGCCATTCAAAACTCATTTACAAGACAATATTTCAAAAATGTGCTTTAAGACTCCTTAAAGCACATTTTGTGTTTTAACTTGTTTTCAAGCTTGGTTTTCTTTAGTAATTGATTTAATATGTTCATTAACATATAATTAAGGTATAGATATGACCTTTAGGTCTTATACAAATTTATCCCAAGCTTAGAGCACATTTTTGCCCATATTGACTTTAAGGTATTTGTTTGTGTTTTATTTGGTTTAATTGTCTACCAAGGTTTCCTAAGGACTTAATTAGCCTTATTAAATCATAATTGAATATCACTAAGTCTTGGTAGGCTCTTTGGGTCCCAACCAAGTTCACTCCAAGTTTAGAGCATGTTTTTGCTCAAACTGTATTTATGGTACTTTATTGTTTTCACCATGGTTTAAATCGTACACTGATGTTTCTAAGGCACTTTTTAGCCTTTAAATATCATAGTTTAGTATTTAAACAATATATGAAGGTTTGGGGTATTTCAACCACTATCCCAAAATGCTTTCTCCTTACCATAACATCATCTCCCAAGCATCTTTTCTTACCAACCTAAACTTCTAGTTGATGTCTAAGTCCTTTTTGTTTCCTAGAACACCTAATACATTACTTCTCCTCTAGTAAAACACCTAAACATTTCTAAAACTTCCTAGTTCACCAAATCTTGTTTAAACACTTAGAACTTCTTGTACATTACCTAAATTTTGACATGAACTCTCCTAGAACATTACTAAGCCAAAACACATTGTTTTCACCATTAAACAATCAAGAACACTAAAATCCATCAAGAACATTCTTGTACACAAAACTTCACTCATTTAACACTACATCACAATATAGTGCATAATTTAAATTGCTTGGAACTTAGGCCCTTAAATAGCATGGCTCTTAGGCCCTTAAGATGCATAAATCATAAACACTGAATTTCCCACATTATATTTGCCTTTGACCTGCAATTACACCCAACAATACATATGCCTTTTAATAAACCCTTGAGGGTATTTTTCTAAGTCATTTACCATTGGCTGCTTAAGTAGTTTTAATAAGCAATATAAGCTCATTTCTCCTAAGACATTAAACTACATTAGGTTAGCATATTTACCTCTTTTCCTCACAAACTTCTTTCTTGTTTCCTTGTTTAAAATCGGTAAGGATGTTTGATTGCTTGTCAATTTCTAAACAATATACACATAATGAAATGAGTACACAAGCTTTATGCTTCATCTCATTGTAAACCCTAGATACACATATTGTCTTAGAACATTTAGATGATTGTTTTTCCTTGGATATGAAGAGAGTTTGGATATGTAGCAAGAGAGGACTACACCTAGTCCATGAAAGGTTGAAATGAAGCTAGAACAAAGCAATATAAAGAACACCATCAATGGTGATTCTCGGTCAACATCAAAACAAGAAGGAAATGGAGTTTTTATTTGAGTTTCCTTACCTAGAAGCAAAGGAGAACAATAATATGTGAAAAGATGAGCTCAAGCTCCTCCCATGGAGATTCTTCTTGGCACTGAAATGGAGCTCTTGGAATTTTGAGAAGACAAGGTTGAAGAGCTTGATGAGACTAAGAGAATGGTGGTCTTTGTTATTTGGTAAGAGAGCTAGGAGATATAAGTGGTCAAAGATGGAGAATGGTGTGAGAGCTGCTGCGAACCGATGGAGAGAGGAGGAAGATGAAGTTGGAGACGGTGGGAATGCAAGAGAAATGAGAGAATGAGTTTGAAGTTGCTTTTGGAAGATATTAAGTAGTAAAGCAAATAGTAACTTGCTTTATCATTTGTTATTTATTTGTTAACTTATAAGGTGGTGACTCACCTCATAAAAACCGGCCCCCATTAGTCATCTAGGGGTGTTTTAGTCATTGTTGACCACTTAACTTACTTATATAGACTTATGTTAAAAACTAACTTATTTTAGTTACTATTCATAAAACAAGGCACATATTTGTGAAATTTTTGATTTCCCATTGATTTAGACTTCCTAATGTGATACTAAGTAGTACACATGTTAATTAAAGAGTAATGATGGACATTTAGCCATTCAAAACTCATTTACAAAACAATTTTTCAAAAATGTGCTTTAAGACTCCTTAAAGCACATTTTGTGTTTTAACTTGTTTTCAAGCTTGGTTTTCTTTGGTAATCTGTTTAATATGTTCATTAATATATAAATAAGGTCTTGGTAAGCTCATTAGGTCTTAACCAAGCTTATCCCAAGCTTAGAGGACATTTTGGCCCTAATTGACTTTAAAGCATTTATTTATGTTTTCTATGGTTTAAATTGTTTACTAATGTTTCTAAGACTCTTTTTAGTCTTAATATACCGTATTTTAATGTTTAAACAACATACTAAGGTTTGGGGTATTTCAATCTACCCCCCTTAAAAGAACTTTGTCCCCAAAGTTCATACTTCCCACATATCCTAATATTAGAACACAGGAATACATATAAACAATACTTCCATAACAACATTAACAACATACTTACATAGCACCAGACGCAAGGTCCAAACAACATAACAACACAACATCATTCAGACACAACGGTCTGTAACATAACAAGGTAGTAACATAATAACATAACACATAGACAATGTATCCGAATACATTGTCGTACACACATAACCGAAACGGCTCTACCCCCCCTTAAAATAGGGGTACGCCCCGTACCATATACATACAAATACTAAGAAGTAAACAACGACGGGTACTTCGCCTTCATCTTATCTTCCAGCTCCCAAGTGGCCTCCTCAACGTCCTGGTTAGACCAGAGAACCTTCACCAGTCTCACAGACTTATGGCGAGTGTCTCGAGTCTTAGTGTCCAGAATCCGTACCGGAGTCTCCACTGATCGCATGGTCGGCTCTAAGGTTAGCCTTTCAGGCTGAAGTACATGAGACGGATGAAACATATATTTCTTCAACTGGGACACATGAAATACATCATGTACCTTGCCCAGCTCGGCGGGTAAATCAAGTCTGTAAGCTACCGGGCCGATCCTCTCCGTCACAACATAAGGCCCCACATATTTCTGGCTCAACTTGCCTTTCTGGCCAAAACGAAACACTCCCTTCATGGGGGATACTCTAAGAAATACCTGATCGCCCACGGCGAACTCCAGGTCACGTCTGCGCACATCGGCGTATGATTTCTGCCTATCCTGAGCTGACTTCGTGTTAGCCCGGATCTGTCGTACCTCTGCTTGAACTTGCTCTAGATACTCTGGTCCTATAATGACCGTCTCACTCGACTCATCCCAGCATAATGGTGTGCGGCATGGTCTACCGTATAATGCCTGGAAGGGAGACATCTTGATCGAAGCATGGTAACTGTTGTTGTAACTAAACTCAATCAGATGTAACTTATCAATCCAGCTGGTCTGAAAGTCAAGTGCACATGCACGTAACATATCCTCGAGTGTCTAGATGGTGCGCTCACTCTGTCCATCTGTCTGCGGGTGGAACGCTGTACTTAGCTTCAGCTCGGTACCAAGCGCTTCCCGTGTGGATTTCCAGTACCTGGAGAGGAATCTGGTATCCCTATCAGACACGATAGTCTTCGGTACCCCATGGTGCTGAACTATCTCTCTATCGAAAAGCTCTGCAAGTCTTGCCACTTTCCAAGTGTCCTTCATCGGAATGAATCGGGCCACCTTGGTCAGTCGGTCAACAACAACCCAAATCATATTTAGACCTCCCCTTGTAGGCGGAAGCCCTACTACGAAGTCCATAGAAATGTCATGGAACTTCCACTCAGGCACTGGCATTGGCTGCACCATACCACCAGGCCGTCGGTGCTCAAACTTGACCTTATGACAAGTGAGACACCTCAATACATAATCATTCACATCCTTTTTCATGCCAGTCCACCAAAAGTAACGTTTCATACCCTTATACATTTTTGAAGCTCCGGGGTGAATCGAAGTCGTAGAACAGTGGGATTCACTCAGTATGCGCTCCTTCAGCTCAGCGCTACTCCTCGGAATACACAGTCGGCCATTCAGCCTAATCAGGTCATCATCGTGGAGCCGGAAGTCGTACTTCTGACCCTCGAATGTGCCATCAATGAGCTTCTGTCTGATCTCCAACATATACTGATCTGTCATCTGAGCACTCCGCACCTCTTCAACCAAGCTAGAATAAGAGACTAGCGAATGGAGAGAGTGTGCTCGGCGACTCAGTGCGTCAGCTACCACATTTGCCTTACCCTCTTTATACTGCAGATTGATGTCGTAATCATTTAGAAACTCGACCCACCTTCTTTGTCTCATGTTCAACTCCTTCTGAGTGAACAAGTACTTTAAACTCTTGTGGTCAGAATAAATTGTCACGCTTACCCCATACAAATGATGTCGCCATATCTTCAATGCGAAGACAATGGCACCCAATTCTAAGTCATGGGTAGGGTAGTTCTCTTCATGCTTCTTCAGCTGTCGGGAGGCGTATGCTACGACCTTCCCGTGTTGCATCAACACACAACCCATACCTCTGCCTGATGCGTCGCAATAGACCTCAAAACCATCTGGACCGTCTGGTAAAGTCAGGACTGGTGCAGATGTCAGAGCATCCTTGAGACTCTGAAAAGAACTCTCACAGTCGACTGTCCACTTGAATGGTGTATCCTTCTTCATTAAGGAAGTCATCGGCTTTGAGACACTGGAGAAGTCCTTCACAAATCTCCTATAATATCCTTCCAGACCGAGGAAGCTCCTGATATCGGTAACTGTCTTCGGCCTAGGCCAGGTGCGCACTGCATCAATCTTTGCCGGATCAACAGCGATCCCGGCTTCAGAAATCACATGGCCAAGAAAAGATACTTGGTTCAACCAAAATTCACACTTTGAAAATTTCGCATATAACTGATTCTTTCTCAATGTTTGCAACACAGTTCTCAGGTGGCTTTCGTGCTCACCCTCGATTTCGAGTACACAAGAATATCGTCGATGAAGACTATCACTGACTTGTCCAACTGATCTTGGAACAAGCGGTTCATTATGTCCATGAACTTGGCTGGTGCATTGGATAAACCTAATGGCATAACTGTAAACTCATAATGTCCATATCTGGTTCTGAATGCGGTCTTCTCAATGTCACTGTCACGGATGGCAATCTGATGGTATCCGGATCGTAGATCTATCTTGGAGAACACTGATGCTCCTTTTAACTGGTCAAACAAATCGTCAATACGGGGTAAAGGATAACTGTTCTTCACCGTAACTGCATTCAGCTCTCTGTAGTCGATGCAGAGGTGGAGACTACCGTCCTTATTCTTCACGAAGAGGACCGGCGCTCCCCATGGTGAAACGCTAGGGCGGATAAATCCCTTGTCGAGTAGGTCTCTCAGCTGCTCCTTGAGCTCTGTCATTTCAGCTGGAGCCATACGGTAGGGCGCCTTCACAATTGGTCCGGTGCCCGGAACCAAATCAATCTCAAACTCTACTTCCCGTGCTGGCGGCATGCCCGGCAGTTCCTTAGGAAATACATCAGGAAACTCTGACACTACCGGCACATCAGGGCTAAACTCTGGGTCTCTCTCTATGTCCTGGACATAGCAGAGGTATACATCATTCCCTCGTCGTAGTTCATGATACATAGCCATTACGGTGATGATCTGAGTCGAAGGCTCCCTAGGCCTCTGGCGGTAAGATATAGTAACCCCAGACGGACTCCGAAGAAGCAGACGATGCTTGGCACACAGGATTCTGCCCTTGTACCGCTCCAACGAGTTCATCCCGACAATCACATCAAAACCAAGTCCCTCGAACTCTATCAAGTCGATCGGAAACTCTTCATCTCTGATTCGTACAACAACATCTCGGTGGTAGCAGGTACACCTGATCCGCTCTTTCGACGGGAGAGTGACTAGAAAATCTGGCATCTCATCACCGTCTAACCCCAGCCTCTTTGCAAAAGATAGCAAAATAAATGTATGTGAGGCTCCGGAGTCGAACAAGATCGAAGCGTCCACGCTATTGACTGGAAAGGTACCGGTGAGGATTGTGCCGCTCCTGCTGGCTTCTGCCTCATTGCAGACACTCAGTATACCTCCCATTCCGAGTGCACAACCTAATTCATTGGCAAACTAATAAGTATCTGGTAATAACACGGTTGACATACTTCAAACAACTCCACTTTATTCATTAACACACTCTTTACAACATACGTTGGTTTACACTGTTGACATAACTAACACATACAACATCCTTAACATACACTGGTTTAACACATTACATGATTATACAAGGCTTTAAAACTGTCTGAAGGTCAAATTCAAACGTCCGGGTTTCATGTGTGTGGCATTGATCACTGCCGATGGTGCAGTATTCAGTTTGATCTTTTTGATGCCATGATATAGCATCCTTGACTGCCCACCCATGATTAACACATCTCCTGATTTCAACACTAGCTTCCTTGCGAGATCAGCACGCTTCTGCTCGCTGTACACGAACACTGCGGTATCACCAATGGACCAAGACACCACGGGTACTCCCTTACTTAGAGACTCGGGTGACTCGTCCTTATCTTGGTGTAAACCTAACCGTCCACCTTTCTGGTAGAAGTTCACAATACATAAATCCGCTTTAACACTTGGTATTGAATCTGATTCAACTTGCTGAGCAATTCCCACGGCGTGGTTCACGACCGCAAGGAACTCCTCAGGTATCATCGGTACAGTTGCCCCATCTTCAGCTCGCACTTCTTGATATGTCTTGGTGTAAGGATTCCAGTCCTTACCCATGCACATCATCTTTAATTTCATTCTCGATCCACTCGGGTATTCGGGTGTGTAGAAACCTCCTGGTGCTGCTCCCAGTTCGTTGCATCGTCTGATGATGTGGATTTGTGCTTCCGGTGTCAGGTATCCATTTAAGAGTATCATACCTGGTTGGATGACCTGACATTGCTCCATTGGAAAGTCGGTGATGTTGATGGTGGTTTCTTCAGGGTTTGGTGTGGGTGGGATTGGATAGCAAATATTGAAGGTTCCTAAGTTTTCAAATTACCTAATTAGGTGTTCTCACATTATACTTTAACTGTTTACTTACATGGTTGTTTACTTAAACTCACTAACACACATGCATAAAATGCGGTATGCAATCACTTATTTCATTCAACAGTTTAGGCGGTACCTGGTCTAGAAGAGGGTCCTGGCGCCTCAGACCGGTCCACCACATTCAGGGTGGCCTTGCTAGGTCCCGACCCTTTCCCCTTCTGGGAATCAGTGTTCCTCTGATCTGTGGGTGGCTGGTTAGCCGACTTCGGACCATCGATGGTCGCTGTGGCCTTACCCTTCGAATGCCCCTTGGGCTTATTGACTCTGCTGTTGGGGTTCCGGTAACACGCATAGTCACGGTGACCCCACTTCTCGTAGTAGCGACACTGCACGTCATTTCCTTTGCAGTCTTTGCCGGGGTGGTCTCCGTTATACCACTTACAGTAGTAGTGGCGCTCCGGTCCAGAACCCGCGCTAGCTGCTATCACAGTACACAATCAATACTTACTTCATAACTTAACAACATACACTTCAACTTGACACACATGATTAAGTAATTACCCTTAGGCGGGTAAGAGCGTAGGGGTTTCGCCGCGTATGCATATGTGAGCTTCAATGGCTCCTCAGCTGTGGTGGTTTGGGCTTGGCCCTTGTCACCCTGGTACTGACTCTTCTGGGGCTGAGGGTAGGGCTTCTTTTTCTTTCCTCCCCATACCCCTGCGAACTCTGGCCCTCGCTCGTGGCCTTGTGCTTGTGCGCATTCTCCTCGTTCCTCTGACGGACGGTGATCTCTACCTTGGCAGCGACATGATAGCACTCCTGAATTTAGGACGTCAGTCATGCCCCGCAAATAACTCACAACTCACATTAATATTCACCTATGGATTACACTTATCACATCACACTTCATTCAAATTACCTGCAAGGTAGTATACTCAGCTGGCCCCATCCCGTATCGAAGACGGTGGCTGAGTCCGTTGTAGAAACGGTTCACCAGCACCCGGTTCGAGTATCCCAGGTCCGGTAACAGGTGGATAAGGCCGGTGAAAGCAGTGTACTAGTCATCAACCGACATTTTATCCCCCTGCCTCAGGCTATCCAGCTCCAGGCGCTTGGCCTCTTGTACATGCACAGGATAATACTTGGCTCGCAGCAGAGCCGTATACTCTCTCCAACCAAACTGAGGATCCGTCATCCGATCGTCTCTCACAAGCTTCCACCAACTTTGTGCCGAACCCTTCAGGTAGTAAGCGGCAAGACGGACCTTGGCCCCAGCAGGCACATCCAAGGTCTCGTAGGCGGTCTCCAACTCGGAGATGTACGCCTCCAGCTTACGAGGGTCGGTCTCCCCATGAAACGACGGGGGTCTCAAATCTGCCAACGCCTTGACCCAGTTGGTCTCTCGTGGCGGTGGCGGTGGTGGTTGAACTTCGGGCTGTTGCCCCTGCTGAATCGCAGCTACTAATTGTGGGACCATCTGGGCTACGGCGGCCGCTACAGCATCGGCCATGACTTGTGCCGTAGGGTTCTCTCCCTGGTTCCCAGTATCACCAATGCCGCGGCCGCGCCCTCGACCTTGTGGTCTACCTGACATCTGAATTCACACGAACATTTATTAGCATCGTGCTTGCACACTTATCGGTTCCAACGGTTGTAACGTTTCCCCGACAACAAGGTATCTCCACACTTAGTTAGTGGTTAACCTTTACACAACTGCTCACTTAGGTAACTGTGGTTAGCTTTCCTAACTCGGTATATTCCTAAGCTCGGTATTCTAGTCAACAGAGCGATACTTCGCTCTGATACCACTTTTTGTAACACCCCTACTACGCACTTAACAATAAACGAAATCGCAGCGGAAAACAACTAAACAATAACTAAACGATCCGGTGCTACAACGCCGTCAACCACCCACGTGGTTAACAAGGCAGAATAAATACAAGAGTACCGGTTTGATGATCAGACTCCCAAGCATTAGGTAATAACATCCACACATATATACTTGACCAATATACCGAGTATTTAATACAAACCGTGATTGTAAACTGTACACATGAACTCCACTGTCAACTGTAAACGACCATCACTGTAATACAAACGGTACTAAAATATAACGCTACGGGAGCACAGGCGCATCCCGGGCTCAACATTCAAAATAACCAAAAGTATTTCTACAGCCTAGGATCTATAGCCATTCCGCTTCCTCGATCCTCATCCTGCAGTAAAAATATGGAGCCCCCGTGGGGGTCAGCAACCCTTGGCTGGTATGGTTAACGCGCAGCCCATCGGCTACCGGGATACGCACAACTAATTGTCATGATGACATGGCATTCATTTTAACATATAACATATACATATGGCATAACAACAATATTGCATAGCACAACATCACATACATAGTGAGTACAATTTCCACAACAACAAACCAAGAAGGTTAATCAACATAAGAAGCCTAGAGAATGGTTCACCCTCATGTTAAGCTTGTTACACACACTCATTACCGTTCTGTTAGTCGAACGAGTAACTTAAGTCACAGATGGATCGGATATTGTGACCCGAACACACCACACAAACACATGTTCCCACTAAACCGATCATAAGTCAGAATAGGTAAGCTTTGGAGGAAGCTAGCGGGAGATCGAACGCCAAATAAAGGAGAACAATCTTAACATCATAAGAGTCGAATCTGATATAGATATCTACTCTTATACTTACACGCGTGACCGGACAACCGGATTCCTCACCCCCAATTAACACTCGTTAGAAGTTCACTGTTGGAACCCAATAACAAATCACAGCATGTGGTTAAGTCTTGTTAGTCACACACAAGGGGTATGAGTCACACTTCAACAATACAACAATACAAACAACTGTAAACTCGTTACATGACTTAAGTCTTACAAGGTCATAAACACACAGAAAAACAAACAACACACAAGCCGGTGTAAACCGGTAGGCAACAGACTGCAAGAAAACCATACCTTGGTCCTTGCTTTGACTGGTTTCCACCTTTGGAGAATCCTATACACATTTAGTAACGTCCGTTAATTTAACGTACTAGTCCGTCGATAACTTATTACTTTACATTTCTAGTTATTTTACTTTCTCATTTTATTAAAACTTTTCACCTTCTAAATTGTCATTGTACACACCTAACATGCCTTAGACAAACTTATAACATCATTACTTACTAATCCCCATCATTAGACATCATCTTTTAATCCTAAACTCAACCTTTAAAGTGGTCCGGGACTTGGTCCCCAATTAAGGTCTCGGACCGTGTCATTGTAAAACTCTCGGGCTGATTCCAGGTAGTGGTCCGGGACTCCATACAGGTCCTATGTCCCGGACCAATGTAGGCAAAAACTCTCGGGTTGTTTTTATGGGGTGGTCCGGGACTTCATACGGGTCCTAGGTCCCGGAGCAATGTAGACAAATTCTCTCGGGGGTAAATCAGGGGGTGGTCCGGTACTTCTTACATAACATAAGTACCGGACCAAGGCTGTGTAAGAACTCTCGGCCCCTTTTAATGCATGGTCCGGGACATTATCCAAAACCTAGGTCCCGGACCACTGCTACAGATTTACATTTTGAACATTTTCTAAGTCTTGTTGCAATGGTTCTCCACATCCAATAAATGTATAAACTTCCCAAATGACCTTAGGTATATTCTAATGCCAAAATATCATCTCAAACACACCTAGTTCCTTGTCTAACTTGTTACTCAATTTTCTCATAAAATTCACCAACAATTGTAACAATTCTTACAAGGTTTCTAAATGGTGTTTCTCACCTATGATAACCACTATCCCAAAATGCTTTCTCCTTACCATAACATCATCTCCCAAGCATCTTTTCTTACCAACCTAAACTTCTAGTTGATGTCTAAGTCCTTTTTGTTTCCTAGAACACCTAAGACATTACTTCTCCTCTAGTAAAACACCTAAACATTTCAAACACTTCCTAGTTCACCAAATCTTGTTTAAACACTTAGAACTTCTTGTACATTACCTAAATTTTGACATGAACTCTCCTAGAACATTACTAAGCCAAAACACATTGTTTTCACCATTAAACAATCAAGAACACTAAAATCCATCAAGAACATTCTTGTACACAAAACTTCACTCATTTAACACTACATCACAATATAGTGCATAATTTAAATTGCTTCGCACTTAGTGAAATACCCCTAACCTTTATAACTTAATTAAGTGATCTAATAATGATCTAAGAGGGTTAATAAACATCTAAATATTATTGGGGAACAATCAAAAGTTCCCAACAAGGCAAAACATGCCTTAAGATCGGTAAAGCCAAAAATGTGCTTTAAAGCACCATAAAGATTGTATGACCTCAAATAAGATCCAAAGTGGATTCCTAAGCATTATAATGAAGTAAGGAACACAACAAAACTATTCTCAAAGAAAACTAAGCTCAGAAGCACCTTGCAACACAAAATGTGCACTAAAACACCTTAAAGCACGTTTTTGTGTAATTGCCTTCTAAATTGGTTTTTAATGGGCCTAAAGGTTATAATTACCTTTAAATATGATAATATATCACATTATATCATATTAGGAATTTGATTCCACAAATTTACAAATTTTTACAAATTTAATATTAAAATATTAACAAAAACCCTAAAAGGGGGCCCGTTTGAGTCAACATTGAATAAGAATGGTCAAGAGGTCAAAGTTGACCCCTTGGACCACATGGAATCGGCAGCCACAAGCAAGAGGAGGTTGAATTCGCCACTTGCACATACAAGGGACAAGTCTCCAACACCACTCCTTAATTTAAGGAGACTACCTTTTACCTTTCTAATATTATGGTTTAAACTATACACAATTGCTCCATGATTGAATCAGCCTCCAAACCGTGTGAGACCACCCCTTTCCCCTCCAATAACCGATGTTTATCCCCTTTGATGAGTCATTAGTCATTACAAAACATAAAATAAGCAAAAGATACTTTTTCAATCCATTAAGCTCATTTCAATCATTCCCTTGTCTCTTGCTCCATTCCAGCCGAGCTCACTCAGTTTCCAGACCCTCTCAAGCTGTGTTCTTGAGTTAGGAAGACAATTCAATCTCTTAAGCTCCGAAGGTAATGGTTTAAGGCATATTTTAGCTCTTTTTCTTCATATCTTCACTACCAACACTTAGATCTCGTGACTTATCACTTCCTATGGCTTATTCTCAGTATTTTAGACCTTGAACAATAACCAAACTCGGCTGAGACAAGTTAAGGGACCAAGGTTTCCCAAATTTGCATTTTAAGGTAAAAAACATACCTTAAGCTTCTCCTTTCTCCATCTGGTTTTATTCTCTTGATTTTTATGAGTTTATACACTCATAATATTCATATTTACATGTTCATCCAGTTGGTTAGCCATTTGGAGCAAGGGTGGCCGAGATCTAAAGCAAATACCCTTCTTTAAGGCATTTTTCCAAGGTAAAACCTAATACCAAGGAAGCTTGTTGTTGTCTAGCTATTTCCTATGTCTATATGGTGAATTTAACACCTTGTGGTGTGTTTAATTCAGGCCGAATCCCTTTGGAAGTTCCCTTGCATTTTTAAGGTGATTTTTGCCTTAAATCTTACATTAATTGTTCCTTATGGTTAAGCTCAAGCTTGGAGTATAACCATATCTTATTTTGGTGTATTAAACATGTCTAAATGATTTGGTGAATTTTCCTCTAAGATGCCGAGCTCTTACAAGGAGAAATCAAGGTATAAACACCTTAAAACCTATGATTTTATGATTTCTTAGCATATATATTAATTATGCTGAGAGTGGAGTTAAATATATGGGTTATATTAGCCTAAAAATGGAAAAAATGACTAAGATAAATTAAGCTAGTCATTTAAGTGATTTAATTAACATAATGGTCAAATTATGACATTATGTGGAAAAATAATTAAGCTACAGCAAGGCCGTGAGCTAATACTATATTTTGAGCAATTTTATGTGTAATTTTATGTTATAAAGCAAAGTTGTAATAAGGCCATGTCATTAGGCCATTTTAATTTAAGTTTATAAGCTTATTTAGTTAGATTTATGCTTATATAATTAAGTTTGGGGCCAAACCGTAATTATTGGTAAAATATAAAGCCGTGGGCTTAATTTAGGGGAATTTAGGGTTTTTAAATGAATTTAATAAAAATTATAACATTTTATAAAGTTTTGTGTTAAAATTGCAAAAATAGAAAAGTATAGGGTATGTTTGGTAATTACCGAGAGTTTGGGTCCAATTTGGTATTAGAAGTCAAAGTTGACTATATAGGAGACTTTGACCAAGTTTGGAGAATTTAAGAAATTAAAATACTACCTTATATTAAGATAGTTATTAAATTGTAAAAGATGTATAAGAGATGGGGCTATAATGTGATTTCCGAAACTTTGGGGTACTAAATGGGAATTAGTACAATCCTTAAGTTATTAGGAATTGTTAGAAGTTTATTTGGTTAAATTTGGAGTTTATATGAATTATATAAGTATAATATATGATATTTTATGACATTGTTACAAATGGGTAACAAATGGGTAAAAATCGAGATTTATAGAAAGTATAAGGTTAGGAATAATGTTTATAACCTTTTGGTATAGTTTGGTAATTTTTGGAGTTATATATAAGATTTTATAAAGACATATGTATAATATATAGTTTTAATGGCATTAGAAAACTATGTATTATAAAGTGGGAAGATTTGGTAAATATACAAAGTTTGGTGGTGAGGATTTAATTAAAACAGTCCTAGGGTCTGTTCGAAAATTATAGCCTTTAAAAACTATAGGTTATAATTATATTAAGGTTTAAAGATTATAATATAAGGTATATATTATAAGTGTAATAATGAAATGTAATTTGGGGTTGATTTGTGATTTATAGAAGTTTAGTGGTATATGATGAAAGTCGAGAATATAAGGGGCTGTTTGGTATTTATAACAAAATATAACTATAGGTTATAATTGTTTTAATGACTTAAATGTCATAATATATGTTATATAGCTATAATATAACATTATATTAATTATGTGGTGGATTTTGTAAATACTTAAGATAATAGGTGCTGTTCGGAAATATTAACATTTTTAAATGAAATTTATAATATGGTTTTTAATGTTACAAGAGTTATAACATTTATAATATAAGAGTTATTCATTAAAAAGAATGGATATATATATTATTAAGACTTACCATATAATAAAGAGTCCCATAATACATGTATATAAATAAATATATGTTATGGTGGAAAAAAAATATAATATGGTATAATAACCATGTATTATCATAATTTAAAATGATGTAAGGTGAAAGGAAAAAGAATTACAAACATTGGATATGGAATTCTAATGTTAGGAGTATACATGGAATAATAAGGATTTACATAATTCAAAGTATTGTTTACATATGAATTATACCACATTGAACTTGGAAAGAAAAAACAAACCTTAGAAAAATAAATACTAAGGTGAGTGAAATACCCCGTAATTAAAAATAGTGATTAATTAGGCTAATAAGTAATTTAGAGGCTTAATTAAGTATAACTAATCATGAGGGAACAAATCCCGAAGAAAACGTGACCCTTAAATGGATTAAAATCACTAACGAACCTTAAAGCGCGTTTTTCGAGGTAACCGGGAAAACGTGTCTTTAAGGGGTCAAATAGACTCGTAACAATTTTAGTCAACTAAACATTCATTATAAATATTAGTGAAGCTGTAGGACCAATAAAATCAATAAAACGAGAGATAGTAAAACTGTCAAAAACGGTAAGTTGTGGGGTAGAAGTATAAATAACACAAACTTATGGTCCAATAATGTAAAAAGAATTTTAAAAACCCTCATGGGTTTGGGTGCTGTCCGATTTTATCCCCCCCCCACACATTCTCTTAACTCTCTTTTATTCACAAAGGACAAAGAATTAAAAAGGCAAAAAGTAACTACATTACTTACCCCACTCTCACAATTTCTCTCCTATCCCCATTCTCCTTCTCCCTCACGTGAAGCGCAGCCCTCACCCTCTCTTTTTCTTCATCTTCTACCTCCCTCACGATTTCATGGAGAAAAGAGCAAACACCCACAAACTCTAACTTCTCTCCTTGGTACCTCTCCAAACTCTTCCAAAAATTATAAAAACCACCCAGGGAATCCTCTCACCAAGGGGTACATTTTCATCTTCCAAAATCCCAAAAACAGCACTTCGATTTATGGGTATACCCCATTTGGAGCTTCAACACCACCATTAGAAGGCCCTCCTTCTACTTGTTCTTCTAAGGTAAAAACCTTCTTGAAAACTCCATCTTTTCCTAGCTTATTGGGCCAAAACGAAAATCTGTTAAACTTTGTTGCCCTCTTTGTACCCAGCCGGATTTTGGCTCTTGGAAGGTGAGAAGTCTTGTTCTTGAGCTATCCAAACAACTCTTGTGCTCTGGAAGGTAATAAATTTTCTAACCCTAAACCTAGATTAGAACTTGATTAATGGTTAGGGTTAGTTTTTAGTATGAATGGTGATATGAATGGTTGTAGTGCTAGTGGATGAGATTACAAAACCGGTAGAGAGAGAGAAGGAAAAGAAAGAAGAAGAAAGGAAATCTAGAGAAGAAACAAGGTAAGAATGCTCACCCTTGTGTAAGCCTTGTATATGTAATGTAACAGATTTTTAAGGAATGGAAATGTGTATTGAAAATGGTAATGTATTAGTAATGTAATGTGTAAGAGAATATAAGTATTTGAAGCTTTAAAAGATGTGTAAACCTTATTGAAAAACAGATTGGGACTTAGTGTTGAGTGCAGGAATTTTTATGAGTGTTTTAGATTGGTATTGATATGGGATGTTGTATGTTTTGGTTGTTGTAAACTGGTGAATTGATTATTGATGTGAGTGAACATGGGTGGTGTAAACAATACAAGGGAGACTATGGCAAATTACCTAGGAATGGAACACTTAGGTGTTAGAAACTAGGTGATTAAGGTGTGTATGTGTAACAGATTTTTAAGGAAAATAGAGGGTAAGTTGAGACGATGGGGTAATGTATTCTAAATGCATTAGGAATGTTAGAAATGTCGATAGAAGAGGAGATATAGAAGAGGAGCGTAAATGACAATCTGTAGCGAAAAGTATTTAATGTGCATTGTGGAAACTAGAGGAATGAGTGTACAAGATTTGGTGAAATGGAGAGTTGGCTGGGTATAGATTTGTAGTTGCTTGGAAATGAATTGGATGGTAAGATGGATTAGGAGGGGAACTATGCATGGAGGAAATAAGAACCCCAAAATGTAGCAAAAACTACTTGGAGAAACTATTGCAAGTGTTGAAAGGAAGTAAGGAATTGTGTAAGTTGTTTGATGGATTAGTAATGGATTTGGTGAATGAACTAAGGAGTATTAGGAGGTTTAATTAGTGTTATAACGTGTGGAATGAGTGTAGGAACAATGGGGAAGTAATGGGTGAAAGAGGGGACCGAAAACCAGAAATAAATGCAAATAGGGCCGGACCGGACTTGCGACCGGATTGCAAGTTCGGACGAGCCCAGATTTACAAAAGGGGAAAGCTTCTGGAATCGACCGGACTTGCGACCGGACTTGCAAGTCCGGTCGAGCAGAAAATTTTCCCCGTCAGAAAGCTACTGGAATCGACCGGACTTGCGACCGGACTTGCAAGTTCGGTCGGACCAGAAATTTTCCCCCGTCGTAACCTACTGGAATCGACCGAACTTGCGACCGGACTTGCAAGTTCGGTCGGCCCAGAAAAATTTCCCGAGGATAGCTACTGGAATCGACAGAACTTGCGACCGGACTTGCAAGTTCGGTCGGGCCGAAATTTCCGGTATAGATAGCTACTGGAATGGACCGGACTTGCAAGGTCGGTCGCAAGTCCGGTCCTGACAAAAAAAAAAGATTTATTTTAAATAATAATGATATATATATATGTATATATATATGTATATGTATGTAATCCACATATAATGTACATGTAAGAAAGTAAACCTAAGTTAAGTAAGAAAGTAAACTTAAGGTAAAGAAAAGTAAATAAGTAATGTGTAAGTATAAGAAGTGTGAGGACATAGTAAGTACGAATTAAGCAATAATAGTTAGATTAATCATTTGAATGTATGTATATCATAGGATTTGAATTGGTGAATACCGGAGGAACGTTGGGATACAAGTACAACGTGAAAGTATGATTTCTTCATGCCCTGTATCCTAATCTAGTTACCCCGATTTTGTGTGCTTATTTGACCACCAATAGATAAATGCACGAACCGGACTAAATTGCACATACTTGTGTTTGTTTACATTGTTCTTGGTAAGTTTCCTTGAACAATAGTTGCATAATTCATGAAATATATATGAATGATGATGTGGTGTAAAATGAATCTTGTATTGTACTTATGTATTGTATTGTATTTCGTATGAATGTATATTGAGCAATGTATTTGTGAATGTGGCTTGAGTGTTGACTTCTACTAAATTCCTAACTATCTAACTCCTAACTTAAGTGAGTAAACCGGATGAGTAGAAGTCCCGTATAGTTTCGGCCACGCGTGAGGATGGGAGACAAAGAGGTTGGATCCGATTCCTGGTTCGTAAGCTGGTCCACGGCCCAAATCCCTTAAGTGGGTAGCATCCTGGATTAGTGAACCAAGTAAATCCCGGTGGTGGGACGGAGTAGTCCCCGGGCCGGAGGTCCGACGACTTAACATGAGTAAGAGTAAGAGTAAGTAAGTATGTATGAGTATGAGAATGAGTATGTATGCGTATGTATGAAGTAATGATGTAAAAGGTAATCTCCACCCGATTAACCCGGGTGGACCAATGAAGCTAACCGTATTGTAAATTGTGTATGTATGGGTATATGCATTCGGATAAGGTAAGTATGTATTTGATGGTTTATTGTTCCTTGTATGTAATGAAGTGATGTGTATGCTTGCGTAAGTATTCATGTATTGTGTATGAGAGATGTAATGCAGTTGTTGTATGAAAATGAACCGCATGTATTCGACCAAGTGGTCGGCGTACCCTCACTAGTACGCGGGGTATGCGGTTATCATGCTCGCGCGAAAGCTGACCTTCGGGGACATTTTTTGTGTGCAGGTACCCGAAGCGAATGCGGTCAAGGCACGAGATCAGTGACTACAATGGACAGTAGTAGAATGTAGAGGTGTATTAACTAGCACACCCTTGTATTTAGAAAGTAATGTAGTTGTGAGGAATGGGTTAGTAAGTAGTCTCTTAGTGAGTATGTATGAAGAGGAGGTATTATACTTGTATAAGGAACCTAGTAAACTCGGTATGTAGATTATATTGTATGATACTTGGAGTATTGTATTGACTGCAGATTGTAGTAGTATTTGGTAAATGGAGAAGGTATTGTAGATTTGTAGTACTCGGGATTCCGGTCCATCAGACCGATGCTGTATGTAGAATCAGTAGCCTTGTTAGTCACGTGGGTGACTAACGGCATTGTATCACCCATTGTATGTAAATATAATCCGCTGCGTGTATCTGACGAGTAAGGAGATTGGATGTTAATGGTTGTATTAATAGTAGGGGTGTTACAGTGAGACGTATAATACATGACAAAGAATCATACATGCAATAAAGAAACAAACTATATGATATACAAATAGGCATTAAGTTACATGCAATAACAAAGTTCAACAAAAAGTATATAAATATACGAGACAAGGCTACGTATGTAATATAACGTTTCTCTTTCCAAATCTCGAGTTAAGCCGAAAACCCGACAAACGTTGACAGTTAATAACGGGGGATTAACCGGGAGGTGTTAGTGACAGTACGGGGTACCGTAGAGTCATGTAGTTATACGAGATGCTAATCAGTAGCGTTATGTATTGTTTAGACTGTTAGAGACGACACACGGAGCATAGGATCTTGCTGATTCATTGGTTATACTTGTGGTTATATTATTTGTGTTGATGGTTGTGTTATTGTATGGATATTACTGTTAAATGTTTTATAGTTTAAATATTAAAACGGTATTGCATGTAACGAACCTCATGCTCTCGACCAATTAATTGAAGGGTTTGAGGAGGCATGACGGGGCATGTGATAACATACTCAGCAGGGGCTGATTCCATACCACAAACCATTTTTATTTCAGGAGATTAGCTGGTGGGTCGACGCGAGGCGCGACGGTTTGATACTAATGTTGTTTTGGACTCGGGTTGTGTAAACCGAGGTGTATTTTGGTTAGACGCTCACGAGTACGGTCTGTAATAATCGGTTGTTGTTGGATTTGTTTTAAATTGTTTAAGTACTACTATCTATCTCTTGTGGTCGTTGCGGGAATACGTTTCACAAGTTGATTATCAGGTAATTCGTTATCACCCGTATGGGCGAGTGATAACAGTGACACCATTAGAGCGACAGTCTGTTATTTACCGCTGTGATTTATTTATTATGTGTGACATTAATAGGATAATTAGGAACCGAACTAGTAGGGGTGTTACAAAAGTGGTATCAGAGCGGAGTACCGCTCTGATTACAAGAGATAGTAGTTTAAGTACCGTGAGCTTAGGTTATTCACACACCAGTACCAAGGAGATAGTGTAAATGATATGAGTTAGGAGATTGTCGGGGACAATGTGTTTTATGCCTTTCAGGGCTATGTGAACTTATGGTTGGGAAAAGTACGGTATTTATACCAAGAGCTGACTTTGATTCTGAATTCTTCAGATGTCTTCTGGAAGACGTTCGACTGGCAGAGGCAGAGGAGGCGGTGGAAGAGGCGGCGGGCCTGGAGGAGGTCCTCCTGAGGCCCTAGCCGTGGGCGTTGCTGAGACGGTAACAGCCGTCTTTGCTCAGCTAGCCCTGATGGGGGGTGTTCAGATAGGAGCACCACCGGTAGTCCCACCCGTACCCGCACCAAGAGAGCCAAACTGGCTAAAGAGCGTTGCTGACACGCAAGTACCTACATATGATGGAGTAGCTGACCCCACCGTCCTAGAGAGATACATTGTCGAGCACGAGAAGGCCTTTGATGCCATTCATGTGCCTGCTGAGCACCGGGTCGGTATAGCGGCCTTCCATCTGAGGGACGCCGCCAGCACTTGGTGGAGGTCCGTGAAGGCACACTACACCGCTATAGAGGGTTTTGGTTGGACAGGCTTTGTGGAATTACTGAGAGAGAAGTACTATCCTGCTCATTTGAAGCAGAGAAAGAGGGAAGAGTTCGAGGCTCTGAGGCAGGGTAGTCTGACAGTAGATCAGTACTACTCCTCTTTTATTGGGCTCTTGGACTTTGTCCCGGGAGTTGTTTATTCTGATACTGTGAAAGTGGAAAAATTTAGAGGCGGGTTGCGATATGCTATCAAGGCCGCCATGGGTGCTGCCTTATACCCTACGATCCAGGTAAAATTAGTTGACAGATTATTACCTTGTAACTCAGTTTGATTTATTACATGTTCGGGGAACTCATTGATGCATTATAGGAATGCTACGAGGCTGCTTCTCGGACCGAGCTATTGGTGAGCAGCCGGGAGGACAACCAGGGGCAGAAGCGTAAGGCCCCCGAGAAGGTGGCGGAGGTTGAGGCTGGAAGCGGAAGCAGCAAGGGTTGGAAGTAAGAACCACCTTTATGTTATTTAATCCATTTAAATTACTTACTTGCTGCCTGCTTTTATACCTGCTATTCCTGACACTTTGACAATCACAGGAAGAAAAAGTTCTCCTGGAAGGAGAAGAAGAAGGAGCAGGCCAGCCAGAAGGGCAAAGAGAAGGTCCCGATGCTGACCGGGCCTACCTACGATGTCCAGCCTCTTAGATCTGCACCCCCTAAGGGTAAGCGATCTAACCTTGTGAATGAGTAGTGTATTATACTATCCATTACTATCCTTGTAATAATCTGAGCGTGATATGATAATAGGTTCTGCACCCCAGCGCCACTTTCACTGCAAGCGCTGTGGTAAAGACCACCCGGGTGTTGACTGCACCGGGCAAGCGGTGGACTGCCACCATCGTGGAAAGAAAGGCCACAGGTCGTTCGAGTGCTTTGCTAATCCGGAGAGCCGAGTGTACCGCCCGCCGAAGGGGACTCAGAGCGCACCTACTGGAGGAGGTGGAGCTCGAGGTGGCCAGAGGGGGTCGGCGCCCCAAGCCCAGAGGGGGCAGCAGCAGCAGCAACCGCAGCAGCAGAACCAGAACCAGAGGAACCCGCCGGGCAACCGTGTGCTGAATGCAGCGGGAGCTTCGGGCGCTGGCACTAGTACCCAGCGCGGTGAAGGTTAGCACTTGAAACCTTAACCATTGTATGAGAGCATGACTAAGTGTTAAACGCTTTACCTTAGCATGAATGCGTGTTTTAATTACCGCTTTAGATAAACAACTTATCTAGGGAACCTGTTTCCTCTTAGGAGACTTCGACATCTGCTATCCCACACTTACAAGACAGAGATCACCTAGACCCGTGGAAGAAAGACGGGAGTACCCTAGCGAGTTGTGTCATGTGGTCAGACCGGGCATGATACTTCTCAGAGAATTCCTAACCCTAGATGAGCAAATCGCCATAGTGAATGAGTGTAGAGCTTTGGGTAAGGGCATAGGAGGATTTTATACCCCTGTATTTAGTAGTGGTTCTAAAATGAAACTACACATGATGTGCTTAGGGAAAGCTTGGGATGCACCAGGACCGTGATGAGACGACTGAGTCCATCACCAGAGGAATACCGGTTGTGTCATTCTCCATCGGCGATGATGCTGAGTTCATCTATGGAGACCAGAAGAGGATGGATCTAGCAAGCAAGATCATCCTCAAGTCTGGGGATGTGTTGGTATTTGGTGGAGAGGCGAGGCTTGTATACCATGGTATTAAGAGCATTAAGCTCAATACCGCCCTACCAGCTCTAGTAAATGATACCCACATCCGACCTGGCCGTTTAAATTTGACTTTCAGACAGTACAGATGTAATAACAGTGGCTAAGTGTGTAACCTTGTATAAAACAGTTGCATGATTGAAATAAGAGTCTTGTACTTTCAAGTATATGTGTTCAGTTTGTTGATACCGTTAATTCATAACTTCAGGCTACGGAAATGGAAGGGAGGGTACCATCTGCATTCTAGATATGGCGCAAGCCAAGGAGTCCGGTAATGTCATCACAGGTATGACAATTACAACCGACAGTAGATTACTGATTTATTGAGACTCGATGCTGATACAAGAGATGATCTCAGGTACCTTTCCTGTTGATGGTGTTGGTGCTTCCGTATTGTTCGACTCAGGGGCTTCACATTCTTTTATTTCCTCGGCATTTGCTAAGAAGCTGGGGGCTGCCCCCGAACAGCTTTCTGACTTTTCAGTCACCCTTCCATCAAAGGAGAAAGTAGGTTGCACCAGGCAGTACTTAGGGTCAGAGATCAGCATTATGAATGAGACTTTTCCCATCGATTTGATTGAGTTTAAGAACTTGGGCTTCGACATTATAGTGGGCATGGATTGGCTGCAGAAGCATAAGGGCCGCCTTCATTGTGCAGAGCATCGACTACTACTGAAGGGGCCGAGTGGCAAGACAGTGTCATACCGCAGTGTGAGGAGAGAGCCGACTGTCAAGATCGTGTCAGCATTGTCCCTGATGAAGGACGTTAGGAAGGGCCGACAAGCCTTCCTCTGTTATGTACAGGACACGAGACAGTGCGACGAGATGGATATAGACATTCCAGTCGTGGCAGAATTTCCCGATGTGTTCCCTGATGAGTTGCCAGGCATGCCGCCTGTGCGTGAGGTTGAGTTCGCCATCGACTTATTGCCAGGTACGGGCCCTATTGCTAAGGCACCCTACCGTATGGCACCGGCTGAGACGAGGGAGCTGAAGCTACAGCTGGAGGACCTCCTCGACAAGGGATTCATTCGACCTAGTGTTTCTCCTTGGGGTGCTCCAGTATTATTCGTCAAGAAGAAGGATGGCAGTATGCGACTCTGCATCGACTACCGCGAGCTTAATGCGGTCACAGTCAAGAACAAGTATCTGTTGCCACGGATTGATGACTTGTTTGACCAGTTGAGAGGGGCCAGTGTGTTCTCAAAGATAGATCTCAGATCTGGCTACCACCAGATTAGGATTGCAGAGGATGACATAGAAAAGACAGCTTTCAGGACACGGTATGGACATTACGAGTTCACCGTTATGCCATTCAGACTGACGAATGCGCCAGCCATATTCATGGATTTGATGAACCGTCTCTTCAGAGAACAGTTTGATAGTTCAGTTGTGGTTTTTATCGACGATATCCTGATCTATTCGAAGACCAGAGAGGATCATGAGTTACATTTGGGGCAGGTTTTAAGCATCATGAGAAAGAACCAGCTGTATGCCAAGCTCTCTAAGTGTGAGTTCTGGTTGGACAGCGTGTCATTTCTAGGACACATTATATCAGCAAGCGGGATATCTGTAGACCCTGCTAAGATTGAGGCAGTAAAGAGTTGGCCGAGGCCGAAGACGGTTACAGACGTCCATAGCTTTCTGGGTTTGGCCGGTTATTATCGAAGGTTCGTGAAGGACTTCTCCAAGGTAGCCAAACCAATGACTAATCTCATGAAGAAGGAGTCCCAGTTCTTATGGTCTGCAGAGTGCGACCAGTCTTTTCAGACACTGAAGGATCTCCTGACATCGGCACCCGTTCTTACTATTCCTGAGGGCACCGATGGGTTCGAGGTATACTGTGATGCCTCTGGAACCGGTCTAGGCTGCGTGCTTATGCAGCACGGGAAGGTAGTTGCTTACGCATCCCGATAGCTTAAAAAGCATGAGGTGAATTACCCCACACACGACCTTGAGTTAGGCGCAGTAGTATTCGCCTTGAAGATCTGGCGACATTATCTTTACGGTGTGACAGTCACCATCTACTCTGATCATAAGAGTTTACAGCATCTCTTCTCTCAGAAGGAGCTGAACATGCGACAGAGAAGATGGGTCGAGTTCTTGAAGGACTACGACATTGATCTGAGGTACAAGGAGGGCAAGGCGAATGTAGTAGCCAATGCCCTGAGCCGCAGAGCTCATTCATTATTTACGCTATTAGCGAGCAGCAGTATAATTGATGATATATGAGCTGCACAGGAGAGTGATCAGTACATGGAGAGTATAAGGTAGAAAATGCTAGAGGGTTGTTTTGAGAGTCAGAAGTATGACTTTGAACTGTGTGATGATGGCATGATTCGACTGAATGGCCGGTTATGTATTCCAGAGTCTTCCCCAGATTTGAAGGAGAAGATACTTCAGGAGGCTCATTGCTCGTCCTTATCCGTCCACCCCGGTTCTTCGAAGATGTACAAGGACTTAAAGGTCCATTTCTGGTGGAGCGGGATGAAGAAGGATGTAGCTGACTACGTGACTAGATGCTTGACCTGTCAGAAGGTTAAGTTTGAGCATAGGAGACCCGGCGGTTTAGTGCAGTCTATGCCTATTCCTTGCTGGAAGTTCGAGGACATCTCGATGGATTTCGTTGTCAGTCTCCCACCGACTAAGGGAGGACTGAACACGATTTGGGTCATTGTGGACCGTCTGACGAAGGTGGCAAAGTTTGTGGCTATGAAGGATACCTGGAAGGTCCCGAAGTTAGCGGACTTGTTCCAGAAGGAGGTGATCCGGCACCATGGGGTGCCAAAGACCATTGTGTCTGATAGGGACCCTCGACTTTTGTCTAGATTCTGGGGTCAGGTTCAGGAAGCCTTGGGTACAAAGTTGAAGCTTAGTACGACGTTCCATCTGCAGACCGACGGTCAGAGTGAGAGGACCATCCAGATGCTGGAGGACATGCTGAGAGCATGTGCCTTAGATTTTCAGGGGAGTTGGTTAGAGCGACTACATCTGATAGAGTTCGCCTACAACAACAGCTACCACTCCTCGATACAGATGCCACCGTTTCAGGCACTATACGGTAGACCATGTAGGACTCCTCTATGCTGGGATGAGGCCAGCGAGAATATGCTTCTAGGACCTGAGTACCTAGAGCAGATTAAGGAGGATGTCCTACAGATTCATAAGAACATGAAATCAGCTCAGGACCGGCAGAAATCATATGCAGACACCAAGAGGAGGGACATTGAGTTCACTACTGATGACATGGTATTCCTCAGAGTGTCACCCATGAAGGGGATCTTCCGGTTTGGGCAGAAGGGCAAGTTGAGCCCAAAGTATGTTGGACCTTATGCGATTAGGGAGCGAGTGGGCTCGTTAGCCTACAGGCTGGATTTGCCAGCAGAGCTCGGGAGGGTGCACGACGTCTTTCACGTTTCACAGTTGAAGAAGTATGTGCCCCACCCATCGCACGTGTTAGAGCCAGAGACTTTAGAGTTGGACCCCGCACTACGATATGAGGAAGTACCACTCCGCATTCTCGATACGAAGATGAGGCAGACTAGGAACAAGACTGTTAGCATGGTCAAGGTTCTCAGGTCGAACCATGAGGTGGAGGAGGCTTCATGGGAGTTAGAGGACTCCATGAGAGCGAAGTATCCCGCACTCTTCGAGTAGTAGCTGTGATACTTGTACGGGTTCGTGGTCGAACCCTTTTTAACGGGGGTAGACACCACTTGGCTTGCGCATATGTTATGCATTAGGTCTTGTTTTGGTGGTGTGTTTTGTTGGTATGCTACGTCATACATGTTTGTTTGTTGGTATGCTACGTCATACATGTTTGTTTGGATGATTGTATGTTTAATACATCTTATGTATGTGCCTTAGTGCACCTGTTTGAGAATATATATAAAGTACCGTTGAGTACTTTTGTTAATGAGTTGGATGTGCACCTTGTTTAGTGCTGTGATACGAATGAGTTTATACCATGAGTTTGGCTATTTGATTTATGCTGTATGTATAGACTAGGTCTGAACCTAGTGGGAGTTACTCCCTAGCGATGGACTGTTTGGTTACTTAGTGGAACTTGATTCCTTAGGTGAACTGTAGATGATTAAGGACTTCGGGACGAAGCCTTTTTAAGGGGGGTAGACTGAAATACACCTAACCTTTAAAACTTAATTAAGTGATCTAATAATGATCTAAGAGGATTAATAAACATCTAAATATTATTGGGGAACAATCTAAAGTTCCCAACAAGGCAAAACATGCCTTAAGATCGGTAAAGCCAAAAATGTGCTTTAAAGCACCATAAAGATTGTATGACCTCAAATAGGATCCAAAGTGGATTCCTAAGTATTATAATGAAGTAAGGAACACAACAAAACTATTCTCAAAGAAAACTAAGCTCAGAAGCACCTTGCAACACAAAATGTGCACTAAAACACCTTAAAGCACGTTTTTGTGTAATTGCCTTCTAAATTGGTTTTTAATGGGCCTAAAGGTTATAATTACCTTTAAATATGATAATATATCACATTATATCATATTAGGAATTTGATTCCACAAATTTACAAATTTTTACAAATTTAATATTAAAATATTAATAAAACCCTAAAAGGGGGCCTGTTTGAGTCAACATTGAATAAGAATGGTCAAGAGGTCAAAGTTGACCCCTTGGACCACATGGAATCGGCAGCCACAAGCAAGAGGAGGTTGAATTCACCACTTGCACATACAAGGGACAAGTCTCCAACACCACTCCTTAATTTAAGGAGACTACCTTTTACCTTTCTAATATTATGGTTTAAACTATACACAATTGCTCCATGATTGAATCAGCCTCCAATCCGTGTGAGACCACCCCTTTCCCCTCCAATAACCGATGCTTTTCCCCTTTGATGAGTCATTAGTCATTACAAAACATAAAATAAGCAAAAGTTACTTTTTCAATCCATTAAGCTCATTTCAATCATTCCCTTGTCTCTTGCTCCATTCCAGCCGAGCTCACTCAGTTTCCAGACCCTCTAAAGCTGTGTTCTTGAGTTAGGAAGACAATTCAATCTCTTAAGCTCCTAAGGTAATGGTTTAAGGCATATTTTAGCTCTTTTTCTTCATCTCTTCACTACCAACACTTAGATCTCGTGACTTATCACTTCCTATGGCTTATTCTCAGTATTTTAGACCTTGAACAACAACCAAACTCGGCTGAGACAAGTTAAGGGACCAAGGTTTCCCAAATTTGCATTTTAAGGTAAAAAAACATACCTTAAGCTTCTCCATTCTCCATCCGGTTTTCTTCTCTTGATTTTTATGAGTTTATACACTCATAATCTTCATATTTACATGTTCATCCAGTTGGTTAGCCATTTGGAGCAAGGGTGGCCGAGATCTAAAGCAAATACCCTTCTTTAAGGCATTTTTCCAAGGTAAAACCTAATACCAAGGCAGCTTGTTGTTGTCTAGCTATTTCCTATGTCTATATGGTGAATTTAACACCTTGTGGTGTGTTTAATTCAGGCCGAATCCCTTTGGAAGTTCCCTTGCATTTTTAAGGTGATTTTTGCCTTAAATCTTACATTAATTGTTCCTTATGGTTAAGCTCAAGCTTGGAGTATAACCATATCTTATTTTGGTGTAATAAACATGTCTAAATGATGTGGTGAATTTTCCTCTAAGCTCCGAGCTCATACAAGGAGAAATCAAGGTATAAACACCTTAAAACCTATGATTTTATGATTTCTTAGCATATATATTAATTATGCCGAGAGTGGAGTTAAATATATGGGTTATATTAACCTAAAAATGGAAAAAAAGACTAAGATAAATTAAGCTAGTCATTTAAGTGATTTAATTAACATAATGGTCAAATTATGACATTATGTGGAAAAATAATTAAGCTACAGCAAGGCCGTGAGCTTATACTATATTTTGAGCAATTTTATGTGTAATTTTATGTTATAAAGCAAAGTTGTAATAAGGCCATGTCATTAGGCCATTTTAATTTAAGTTTATAAGCTTATTTAGTTAGATTTATGCTTATATAATTAAGTTTGGGGCCAAACCATAATTATTGGTAAAATATAAAGCCGTGGGCTTAATTTAGGGGAATTTAGGGTTTTTAAATGAATTTAATAAAAATTATAACATTTTATAAAGTTTTGTGTCAAAATTGCAAAAATAGAAAAGTATAGGGTATGTTTGGTAATTACCGAGAGTTTGGGTCCAATTTGGTATTAGAAGTCAAAGTTGACTATATAGGAGACTTTGACCAAGTTTGGAGAATTTAAGAAATTAAAATACTACCTTATATTAAGATAGTTATTAAAATGTAAAAGATTTATAAGAGATGGGGCTATAATGTGATTTCTGAAACTTTGGGGTACTAAATGGGAATTAGTACAGTCCTTAAGTTATTAGGTGAAATACCCCGAACTTAAATATGGTGATTATATTATTCTAATATAGTATTTAAGGGCCTAATAGCGCCTAAGTAATTTTGGTAAGGAAAATAAATCCAAAAGAAATGAGAAGAACGCTTAGAAAGCGGAAAACGCTAAAATAAGCATTAAATAACCATAGGAGGTACGAGACCTCGGTTATAGTATCGTAAGGATTCCTAAGGCTTATTCATGCCTAATTAGTATACGGGAATGATCCCCGAAGAAACCGGAGCCAAATAAGGTATTAAAACGCTAATAGAGCTTTAGCGCACGTTTTTCGAGGAAACCCGAAAACGTGATTTTAAGTGGTCAAACAAACCCGTAAAAATTATAAATCATTGAATAATAATTATTAAGCATTTATGGAAGCTTAATAACCAATAAAAATAAAAAAACGAGAAAATTCCGGAAAACGGGCCTGGTTAGTGAACAGTATCAAAACCGGGTAAAATAACGAGCGTTTTCTGTAAAAGACGAAAAACGCTCCAGCTAGTATTACAGAGGGGGCCGGTTTTTACTGGTGTAAACAGCTCTCTCTCACACACACACAAGTAACAAATAAGTAAATCAAAAAGCAATAAAGTAATAAAGCAAAAAAAAAGTAACTTATACTACTTTAACATTCTCTCACCTCTCATTCTCACCTTTCCCTCATCTCTCTCCTACCCTTCTTCTTCCCCATCAATTTTGCCCCTCTCTCTCTTCTGGTTGGGCGATTTTGGAGCCCTAAAGGAAACCTCCATGGCTACTCCACCTTCTCCTCCGTGCTCCATCTCCATTTGAACTCCAAATGCAAAAATAATTGCATATTCTTACTCTCCTCATCACCCTCTACATTTCTCTCTTTTCCAAATCCAAAAATGAGGAATTTGATTTTCGTGGGTCTACCCCATTGGTGAAGAAAGTAACATCAATGTGAAGCTTGGAGTCTCCTCTTTCCAACAAGGTAAAAATCTCCATGAAAGACCTCACTTTTCTCCATCTCTTGGCATGGCCGATTTTTGGTCTCTCTCTTACCTTGTTTTTCTCTTGTTTTGGAGCTTTGCTTCAACCCTCCAATGGTGGTGAGAACACCTTCTTGAACCAAGGGCTAAAACCCCTCCTAAAGCACTCCAAGGTAAAAACCCTAACTAATGGTAATTTAAACCCTTCATTGAATTAGTGAAGTTTTAAGAGATTTGAAGTGTAATTATACTCTCCTCGTGTAATTTGGGTGTTGAGATGGAGTTTGGAAACTCCATCCCCCACATGGCCGATTTTGCAAGAAAAAGAGAAGGAGAAGAAGTGGAAAGGAAAAGAAGGAAATATAAGCTCAAGGTAAGAGCTATTCCTTAATGCTAAATTTTAATGCATTAGAGTAATGGGAATGGGTGAACAAATAAAAGAACCTAAACTATTGTACTAAGTATTGTAATTGTGAATGTTTGAGTACTTGTGAACGAATATGTGGATTTGTAGGCCTTAGAGCCAAATGAATGGTATATGTGTATTAATATTGCTATTTGAGGAAGTAATGATGTATTGGCATGGTAATTGAGGAGATCTTGGTGTATTAAGATTTTGGTATTGCTGGTAGGACCCTTGTATGGGTGTGGTTAGAATAGGAATGATTTTGGTGGTAATGGGTATGTGTGGATAAGTGAGAATTGTAGGTGAACTATGGCAAAATTTTGGTAGGAATATGTACATGTGTGGATGACTTGGTGAATGGGAGAACCAAAGTATGTATTGGGGATAATAAAGATGTTTAATGACCATGGAGTAGTGGTTGTAGTATAAGAAGGAAAGGGTATAAAATCTGTAGCAAGAAGTGCAGTAAAACATTGTAGAAACTAGAGAAAAATTGGTGTGCAGGATTTTGTAAAATGAGTGTTGGAACTTGGGTGTAGGTAGTGTAATGGCTTGGAAACGAATTGGCATGGTAAGGTGAGGTATTTAGAATGCTAGGAATGGCATTGTTTGAGGAAGTATTGGATGGGAAAATGGAGTTTGAAAATCTGTAGCATAAGAGAATGAAAAACTGTTGTAAGTGTTAAAAGGAAGTGAGGAAATTGTATGAATTGGTTGATGGATTTAGTAATGGGGTTGGTGAATGAATTGAGGTATTTTAGGAAGCCTAAATGGCACTAAAACATGTAGGGAACTTGTGGAAATGAGTAGGAAAATATTGGGTGTGAATTGAGTAGAGTTTGGGGTTCAAAATAAGTAATTAAAATGGGTACTGGGCTGGACCGACCCTAGGACCGATCCTAGCAGGGTCGGTCGACCCGAAAGTCTGCAATCTCGGAAGCTTCCTCATCCGACCGACCCATGGGACCGACCCTGCCTGGGTCGGTCGAGTTGAAATTTTTAGTCGGAAATACTTCTGTAACGGACCGACCCAATGGACCGACCCTGGCTGGGTCGGTCGGACTGGAATTTTCTGTAATCGAAGTCTCTGCACCCGACCGACCCATGGGTCCGACCCAGGGTGGGTCGGTCGGGTCAAAATATAATATAATATAACCTAGTAATCATATGTATGTATATATGTATAGATATGTACATATATATGGGACCTTAGTAATACACCATTAATGTAACCCTAATGGTAAGGGAATGAGTATGTGAATGGGAAACAAGTAAGAGGATTAATTAAGAAAGTAGAAAGCATAAGAACATTGAGTGAACCGAAGTAATGGGATAACAGGTAAGTACGGGAGTAGTAATTATTTGTGTATCGTATGAACATAGTATTAATAACAATGTTGGAAACATTATCAGCGGAACAAGTGTGAACCGAGGAACAAGGGAACATACGGTAAAGCAAACGCCGGTGAAAGGTATGATTTCCTCATGCCCCGTATGCTAACCGAGTTACGTTGATTTATGTGCTGTATGCCGGCTAATCAAAACTAAAGCATGAAAACGGTTTATTGCCTTTCATTATATGTCTTGCTGTATGTTGTGTGAGCTAACCCTTCTTGATTGATTGTGTGGCTTCATTTGGTGCGTAGTACGACTCCTAGATGAGTCTTGTTGTGTGGTGGCTCGTAGTAAGAGTCAGGTTGTGAATTAATGGAACCATAGCAATGCGCTAAACTAACGAATCAACAAACGATAACGCAACCCAACGAAACTCACAAGAATGTGAGAGAGTGTACGGGAGTAATACCCTCCCGATAACGGTTGGAGAATTGAAATGAATAATCCACAAATAATAAGTAGTGGAAGTATATCAGTAACCTCTATTAGAGGAATTAATCTTGGTGCAAGACATGAACCATGAGAGTAGTAAAGAATGATGAGGGATCTCCAAACCCCTTAGCAATTAGTCGACCCATTATGAGAGGACCCGACTGATGTAAGTATGTCCCGAACATGAGAGTATTCGATATGTTGGGGAAACCCTTAAATCTGAGGATACTAGTCGGTAGTAATTCCCTAAGCTGGTGGAGGTTATCAAGAGAGATACTTCTAGGCTAATCCATGAGATTATATTGTGCTCTGAGAGAAGAGTGTTGGGAATTTGAGTAGTCCGGTAAGAACGGACATTGAGTATTTGAGAAGCTAAGTGTATAGCCCTCGTATTGTAGGTCCGGTGGTGAGTCTTGTGTATGACTCCGCCCAGAGACCAAGGTAATGAGTAATGAGTATTGCGTATGTATGAGTAAAGTAATGAGTATCGAGTAAGAAGCAAGTATGTGTATGTAATGAGTACTGAGTATTGAGTACGTATGAGTAAGTATCGAGTATTGAGTATGTAAGAGTAAGTATGGAGAATTGAGTAGTGAGTATGCACTAGTATAGTAACGAGTACAGAGTAAGGATCGGGTACGAGTAAGGTATTGAACATGGAGTGATGAGTATGCAAGAGTAAGGAGTAAGTATGAGTAGAGTAACGAATATCGAACCCAGTACGAAGAGTAATGAATGTATAACAAATACGAATGGTTGACTATTGAATTGTCTTCCTTAGTAAGTATTGAACTTGTGTATTTATGTAGGTATCTTTGATTGTATTGTTGTAGTATGAGTATGTATGTATGCATGTAAAATGAACTCCATGTATATCTGACCCAAAGTAGTCGGCGTACCGCGGTTAGCACGCGGTATATACGGATTTCATATGCAGCGTAAGCGGACCCCCTAGGGGGACCATTTTTAGTGTGTAGGTACCGAAGCTGTTCACCGTTCGAGAGAGTAGGACGGGGACTGCTACATAAGCATGGGTAGTTGAGAAAAGGGAATTGTATTTGTAACGTAGTATGAATTTGGAAGTCTAAACTGTATCGGTAATGTAAGGATTGTAGTATGCTCGGTATGGTATTGTATTGGAGTTGTATCGAATTATGGATTGGTATGCAAGGGAAAGTAAAGTATGGTGTAGAGCACTCGGTATGTTCATATTCATCAGACCGATAGTATGTAGTATTGTAATCCGCCTTGTTAGTCACGTGGGTGACTAACGGCATTGTACACCGGCCGTTGAGTAAGTAATATCCGCTGCGAAGGTAAGTATTTGTACAGTAATGACGGTATTAGCGGTAGGGGTGTCACAAAAAGTGGTATCAGAGTGAAGTATCGCTCTGATGGATGAAATACCAAGTTTAGGTAAATACCGAGTTAGGAAGTAGAGACTTAGGGCTAAGGGTTGAGTGTTAGCATGTGAGGTACGCTAGTTAGGAACTTCCGCGTGAACCGGAAACCTACAACAACCATACCCCGCCCTCCGCAACCCACGGTATTAAGTTGGGAGTATAACGCCAGAGAGATGGAAAGACCTCTCACACTCGGGTAAAACCCGATCTGGCAGTTGCAAAGACAAACCTTATTAGAAAAGAACCTACCATATGGTAGAGTCCAAGAACTGGAAGTCCCAAAGGCGGTTCCCGTTGAATGACAAGGACCGCACTTAATGGCGGAGGAATGAAGATCCAACCACAAGGATAATGAATTTATTGCACCATGGGCGACATGCTTCGCAGTCGTGAGAACCATGTGTAGCCAGCAAGAAAGAAGCACATCGTGCAATGAAGCAAGGAAGATGGAGTAACAAGCCCGAGACAAGGGAGTCTACGGAATGAAATGTTCGATAATACCAACAACGGTATGCAAACCGACTAAGGAATTAGTCGAGGTTGGATTAACACCAAACCTGTACGCCAAGAGGCTGCAATAACCGAACGACATAGTTCAGGTGACAATGGAAGTAATCATAAAGCATATACCCATAGGACTACAACGTGGTTCCTAAGGATAAGTCAAGTCTCATTAACCACAGTGAAGGTGTGAGGCACCCGGATGGATGACGACCATGTCAAGTACTCTGAGAAACGACTCAAGAGATCGATCACCAAGATCAAAAGATCGAGGGAAGATCTAATAAAACCACCAATCATGGATGGAAACGATACCGCCACCGGTATACATTAACCAAAAACAACCTACCCGCGCACTTGCCTAGGGCAATTGCAGCAACTACAGGATGGTTGGAAGACTTTTAACAACCCGCAAATACTTGCTAAAGTACCGCTATGACGAATGGAGCAAAAATAGGATCACCAATCCTGAGTATTTGAATAATGAAACCTCGGAAAGGCCTAACGGCCCGACCATTGTATTGAGAGTATACCGGTCAGCGAGAAGCTGAACTTGGTCAGGACCTGAATCATGGCAACGCCATAAAGAATTTCTTTTCACACCGAACTGTTATTTCAAAACCCAAATTTTTCTTTCAAAACCACAAATCCTTCTTTTAAACCTCGGATTTTTAAAACCAAACTAACGGAAATACGGTGAGTATCATAGAATGATACAAGAGGAGTTGGCAATAGAATACTTCACCTAGGCGTGTGAAGAACACTATGAGTGTACCCAAATACGGGATGTGGGACAACCGCACTCCGAAGGAGCTTGCGGGCCTGCCATGTAGTTAGGTAAGTGGTAACGTGCCAAGATGGTACCCCAAGTATGTATACATGTAGTGTACGAAACACGGGAAGTAGTCAACTCTGTTCTACGGACCATAAGTAAATTTAAAACAGAACAGTTGGATATCTCAACCGAACAATGGAAACTCAGACAAGTTACAAGCTAAGGAGTCAAGAACCTACTACAGGAGGATGCTTAAGAGTTAAAGGTGCGAGAAGCACCAACAACTGAATAAAGACATTGGACATGTCTTGAATATATTAAAGTAAAACTTGATGACTGGAAGGAATACCCAGTCTAAACACAGTAAGGCAAATGCCTAACATTGACACATCAGTGTACAATGAACGGGATAGAATTCCCAGAACAACCACCACAGAAACACAGGGTGATCACATATGGAGCCGAAATTACCACTCATCACCGAAGGGAATACCAAACCCGTTATAACATGAGGAAAAGCACCAATGGCCTACCCTAAGAACGGGAGACGTTATAACCATCAACGGATAACTCAAATCCAGAACCGCAAGGTGGGATAACAAATTGGACACACTCATAGATATCAACCAGATGCAATAGCATAATCAATAATACCCAGGAGCAATCCATAAAGGGTAACAAGTCAACACAGTCGAACGAGATGTCGTGGTAACAACACCACAATTGGAATGAACATCCGGTTAGGACCCCGAAGGGATCCCACTTGGCAGGGGATATCCCAAATCAATAAATGGTATCGATCAATACCAGGATACAAAAGGGTCTCCAACGAACGGAAGCGTGATGCGACGATCTTATTAGGGAGCCCAGTATCACTCCCAAGCCCAACGATGGCTTACAGAGAAGTAGCCACTTGGGAACAACCTACGATGAGCAGAACTCTAGGCAATATGGCTAGTACGCCATGAAATTGTTACCACACAACCCAACGGTTGCAAAACCAATGTGAACCATATGGAAGGCTGCCAAGGACGGCACCAATGAAAGAGTAACAATCGACGAATAAGGACGCCCCTCATAAAGGTGAGACCGCAAGAGCAGTGAACACATAGATCCCAAGAAGGGGATACCATCAGTAACTGTCGGGAAATATATCCCTTTCAAAACTACTAATATAGCCAAGCTTGAGCATACAATTATTGCCAAGCAATGTGAAATAAGCTTCAACAGCAATTGTTGACAACCAAGGAGTAACCGGGTATAAAACCAATGATGCTTAGGGAGCTCAGAAAAATAAAGTAATACCATATTCTGTATTTGCCAAATACATGGGGAACCATTGTATAAATGATAGAGATGCATGAGCTGAAGCTAGCAACAGTGGATGCCATGTAAATCAATACTGTGGGATCAGTAAGAACATGGTGCGCAGCAGGCGACCAACGTATGCGAATAATCACCCAATACTAGGGAGTTGTTAATACAAATGGTAGACAGACCGGGCAACAAGCCAGAAGTCTGCACCAAATAATGAAGCACCACCTGAAAGAGTAACGATCAGTCCTATTGCAATCTCATAAGAGAGTTACTGTCAAGGGTTCACGCCTCTGCACTCTGTAGGAATGAGTGTTTGGGTATTGCACTTGTGTAGTCAATGATCTAGTGGGATAGCTAAGGATATTGAAAACGTAAGTAGTGGTAAATTCTTCCTTTCACCAGTAGACATGGCATAAGCCAGTCAAGTAAAAGCTTAGAAACAAACCGTGCGGCCTAAGGCCAAAGAAGCAAGAAGAGGGTGAAACACACCAACAATCACAAGATGCGAATTCCATTGGAATAAAAGTGAAAGGAGACTTAAGAAAGTCACAAGGACCGACGCATTGGAAATGCAAGGTCATACAAGTAAAGAACACTTGTAATGAACCAGAGAAACTGGTATAGTTCAGAAGCTACTAACAATAGAGGAAGCACTACAACGAGGTAGTGACTTAACCTCACCCGACAATAAGTCGGAGGAGCCAAGTGAATGATCATTACCAAACACAACAGTATGTATATAGATTGCTAGAGAACTGGTTACAAATCTAAAACTCATCAAGTTCGAGCACGATAAGAGAACACCACACTTGGTCAATAAACCTTATTTCCACAATAAGAGGGATAAAAGGGTAATGTGTAACACATTAAGATAACGAAAAGGGCGAATAACCCAAGCTATCAGGGCCGCGCAGCAGAAGCTAGTGGGCCCAGAATTCCAAGTGAATAAAAGGTTAGTCATCAATGCCTTGAAGCCATTTAGGCTAGAACCGAACCCGGTTAAGAGTTAAATAAACTCCGATGAAAATTCTTGATGCAGGGACTAACCGATAGTACGGTTAAGACCCGTTGATCAAGAAACATTGTATAATAGACCGCATGGAAGCTGAACCACTCCATGACGGCTGAATGCCTTCGACCAATGTCCAATGATGACACATGGTAGATTACATGGGCGTAATCCCTTTTAAGGGGGTAGAGCAAAAACCGTGAAATGTATGTTTTACGTGATGAGTGCGTAAACTACAATGCACATAGCGCAAGAGAATTCGTTTTGATGGTTGATACTTATGTTACATAAACATTTGTATTCACTCATCGGTAGTGGTGGTAATTTGAGAAGCAAGTATAGGAAAAGGAGTAGAGAAACTCCAGGGGAATGAGAACCCCGATTGGTAATAGTATGAGGAATGAGTATGTATGGGAGACTTGAGGAGTATAAATCGGTTTGGAACCGATGTATGTAATGAGTATAAATTGGTATACAACCGATGTATTTTATGAGTATAAATTTGGTATAGCAAATTAATGGGATATTACACCCATGAATTTCTTGAGTATAGTAGTTGGAGATGAGGTAGTAATAGTTGATGAGATGATTAGTAAGTAAGTAAGTGAATCATATAAATTGGAAAATGTATGTGTATGATTATGAGTAGCAAGATTAAAAAGATAGAAAACGAAATGATGTTTGACGAGCTGTCTGTTTGTATTGAGGTGGGAAGTGGAACTTGATTTGCTAGCGATCAAGGGAAGCCGAACACAAATTGGAGTGGAAGGATAATTCAACACCAATGCTGATCACATTGGGGTTGAAGGACTCTGGAAGCTCCCTTAAGTGGCCACAATAATAACACTAGTAATAGGAATAATCATCATAAATTGAGATTGGGAGATGTATGCAAAGTTTTCAAAATGAATTTCCAAAACTAATTTGGTACAACATTTTCTTCAAACTTGAGAATGAGGATCGGTTTTAAAACCGCTCCCATGGGCACTAGTGGATCTTCCATGCCTAGGCACGGGTATCCGGTCGAAACCATAGGAGGTGAAGCTAGTTTTGAGTCTGTGGAAGTGTAGAGTAGTTTGAAACCACTACACCGGTTGTACGGTAACAGTGTGTGTTTTGTATTTTTCCAAGGGCACTGGGGCAGCGTAGTCCCGAGTAAGTATGAGTAAGTATGAGTAAAGTATGAGTAAGTAAGTATGAGTAAGTGCCTGAGGATCTCTATATGTGCAAATGAATTTGATCAGAACCAAAGGACCGTAGGGCCAGAAAGCGTAAGTGCTCAAGTCATGACGGTCGTGAACCAGAAAGCGTAAGTGTTCAAACGTGACCGGTACCTGAGGGATCACTCGCCATTGAGGGAGGATTGTACCTAATTGTCTGCGGACGAACCCCCTTGGAGAGAAGTAAAACGGATATTTTTGATTGCTATGCATGTAGTGACATGCTATTTGGATGCGTAGTATGCATCATGTCAGACATTTGGAGTTTGACAAGTTATATGTAGAGGTCATAACCTTAGCATAGAGTATATGTACGAGTAACAGTATTAGATTCACCAACTTTGAGGGCAAAGTTCTTTAAAGGGGGTAGATTGAAATACCCCGAACTTAAATATGGTGATTATATTATTCTAATATAGTATTTAAGGGCCTAATAGTGCCTAAGTAATTTTGGTAAGGAAAATAAATCCAAAAGAAATGAGAAGAACGCTTAGAAAGCGGAAAACATTAAAATAAGCGTTAAATAACCATAGGAGGTACGAGACCTCGGTTATAGTATCGTAAGGATTCCTAAGGCTTATTCATGACTAATTAGTATACGGGAATGATCCCCGAAGAAACCGGAGCCAAATAAGGTATTAAAACTCTAATAGAGCTTTAGCGCACGTTTTTCGAGGAAACCCGAAAACGTGATTTTAAGTGGTCAAACAGACCCGTAAAAATTATAAATCATTGAATAATAATTATTAAGCATTTATGGAAGCTTAATAACCAATAAAAAAAGAAACGAGAAAATTCCGGAAAACGGCCCGGTTAGTGAACAGTATCAAAACCGGGTAAAATAACGAGTGTTTTCTGTAAAAGACGAAAAACGCTCCAGCTAGTATTACAGAGGGGGCCGGTTTTTACTGGTGTAAACAGCTCTCTCTCTCTCACACACACAAGTAACAAATAAGTAAATCAAAAAGCAATTAAGTAATAAAGCAAAAAAAAGTAACTTATACTAATTTAACATTCTCTCACCTCTCATTCTCACCTTTCCCTCATCTCTCTCCTACCCTTCTCCTTCCCCATCGATTTTGCCCCTCTCTCTCTGGTTGGGCGATTTTGGAGCCCCAAAGGAAACCTCCATGGCTACTCCACCTTCTCCTCCATGCTCCATCTCCATTTGAACTCCAAATGCAAAAATAATTGCATATTCTTACTCTCCTCATCACCCTCTACACTTCTCTCTTTTCCAAATCCCAAAATGAGGAATTTGATTTTCGTGGGTCTACCCCATTGGTGAAGAAAGTAACATCAATATGAAGCTTGGAGTCTCCTCTTTCCAACAAGGTAAAAATCTCCATGAAAGACCTCACTTTTCTCCATCTCTTGGCATGGCCGATTTTTGGTCTCTCTCTTACCTTGTTTTTCTCTTGTTTTGGAGCTTTGCTTCAACCCTCCAATGGTGGTGAGAACACCTTCTTGAACCAAGGGCTAAAACCCCTCCTAAAGCACTCCAAGGTAAAAACCCTAACTAATGGTAATTTAAACCCTTCATTGAATTAGTGAAGTTTTAAGAGATTAGAAGTTTAATTATACTCTCCTCATGTAATTTGGGTGTTGGGATGGAGTTTGGAAACTCCATCCCCCACATGGCCGATTTTGCAAGAAAAAGAGAAGGAGAAGAAGTGGAAAGGAAAAGAAGGAAATATAAGCTCAAGGTATGAGCTCTTCCTTAATGCTAAATTTTAATGCATTAGAGTAATGGGAATGGGTGAACAAATAAAAGAACCTAAACTATTGTACTAAGTATTGTAATTGTGAATGTTTGAGTACTTGTGAACGAATATGTGGATTTGTAGGCCTTAGAGCCAAATGAATGGTATATGTGTATTAATATTGCTATTTGAGGAAGTAATGATGTATTGGCATGGTAATTGAGGAGATCTTGGTGTATTAAGATTTTGGTATTGCTGGTAGGACCCTTGTATGGGTGTGGTTAAAATAGGAATGATTTTGGTGGTAATGGGTATGTGTGGATAAGTGAGAATTGTAGGTGAACTATGGCAAAATTTTGGTAGGAATATGTACATGTGTGGATGACTTGGTGAATGGGAGAACCAAAGTATGTATTGGGGATAATAAGATGTTTAATGACCATGGAGTAGTGGTTGTAGTATAAGAAGGAAAGGGTATAAAATCTGTAGCAAGAAGTGCAGTAAAACATTGTAGAAACTAGAGAAAAATTGGTGTGCAGGATTTTGTAAAATGAGTGTTGGAACTTGGGTGTAGGTAGTGTAATGGCTTGGAAACGAATTGGCATGGTAAGGTGAGGTATTTAGAATGCTAGGAATGGCATTGTTTGAGGAAGTATTGGATGGGAAAATGGAGTTTGAAAATCTGTAGCATAAGAGAATGAAAAACTGTTGTAAGTGTTAAAAGGAAGTGAGGAAATTGTATGAATTGGTTGATGGATTTAGTAATGGGGTTGGTGAATGAATTGAGGTATTTTAGGAAGCCTAAATGGCACTAAAACATGTAGGGAACTTGTGGAAATGAGTAGGAAAAGATTGGGTGTGAATTGAGTAGAGTTTGGGGTTCAAAATAAGTAATTAAAATGGGTACTGGGCTGGACCGACCCTAGGACCGATCCTAGCAGGGTCGGTCGACCCGAAAGTCTGCAATCTCGGAAGCTTCTCATCCGACCGACCCATGGGACCGACCCTGCCTGGGTCGGTCGAGTAGAAATTTTTAGTCGGAAATACTTCTGTAACGGACCGACCCAATGGACCGACCCTGGCTGGGTCGGTCGGACTGGAATTTTCTGTAATCGAAGTCTCTGCACCCGACCGACCCATGGGTCCGACCCAGGGTGGGTCGGTCGGGTCAAAAAATATATATATAAATAATAACCTAGTAATCATATGTATGTATATATGTATAGATATGTACATATATATGGGACCTTAGTAATACACCATTAATGTAACCCTAATGGTAAGGGAATGAGTATGTGAATGGGAAACCAGTAAGAGGATTAATTAAGAAAGTAGAAAGCATAAGAACATTGAGTGAACCGAAGTAATGGGATAACGGGGTAAGTACGGGAGTAGTAATTATTTGTGTATCGTATGAACATAGTATTAATAACAATGTTGGAAACATTATCAGCGGAACAAGTGTGAACCGAGGAACAAGGGAACATACGGTAAAGCAAACCCGGTGAAAGGTATGATTTCCTCATGCCCCGTATGCTAACCGAGTTACGTTGATTTATGTGCTGTATGCCGGCTAATCAAGACTAAAGCATGAAAACGGTTTATTGCCTTTCATTATATGTCTTGCTGTATGTTGTGTGAGCTAACCCTTCTTGATTGATTGTGTGGCTTCATTTGGTGCGTAGTACGACTCCTAGATGAGTCTTGTTTGTGGTGGCTCGTAGTAAGAGTCAGGTTGTGAATTAATGGAACCATAGCAATGCGCTAAACTAACGAATCAACAAACGATAACGCAACCCAACGAAACTCACAAGAATGTGAGAGAGTGTACGGGAGTAATACCCTCCCGATAACGGTTGGAGAATTGAAATGAATAATCCACAAATAATAAGTAGTGGAAGTATATCAGTAACCTCTATTAGAGGAATTAATCTTGGTGCAAGACATGAACCATGAGAGTAGTAAAGAATGATGAGGGATCTCCAAACCCCTTAGCAATTAGTCGACCCATTATGAGAGGACCCGACTGATGTAAGTATGTCCCGAACATGAGAGTATTCGATATGTTGGGGAAACCCTTAAATCTGAGGATACTAGTCGGTAGTAATTCCCTAAGCTGGTGGAGGTTATCAAGAGAGATACTTCTAGGCTAATCCATGAGATTATATTGTGCTCTGAGAGAAGAGTGTTGGGAATTTGAGTAGTCCGGTAAGAACGGACATTGAGTATTTGAGGAGCTAAGCGTATAGCCCTCGTATTGTAGGTCCGGTGGTGAGTCTTGTGTATGACTCCGCCCAGAACCAAGGTAATGAGTAATGAGTATTGCGTATGCATGAGTAAAGTAATGAGTATCGAGTAAGAAGCAAGTATGAGTATGTAATGAGTACTGAGTATTGAGTACGTATGAGTAAGTATCGAGTATTGAGTATGTAAGAGTAAGTATGGAGAATTGAGTAGTGAGTATGCACTAGTATAGTAACGAGTACAGAGTAAGGATCGGGTACGAGTAAGGTATTGAACATGGAGTGATGAGTATGCAAGAGTAAGGAGTAAGTATGAGTTGAGTAACGAATATCGAACACAGTACGAAGAGTAATGAATGTATAACAAATACGAATGGTTGACTATTGACTTGTCTTCCTCAGTAAGTATTGAACTTGTATATTTATGTAGGTATCTTTGATTGTATTGTTGTAGTATGAGTATGTATGTATGCATGTAAAATGAACTCCATGTATATCTGACCCAAAGTAGTCGGCGTACCGCGGTTAGCACGCGGTATATACGGATTTCATATGCAGCGTAAGCGACCCCCTAGGGGGACCATTTTTAGTGTGTAGGTACCGAAGCTGTTCACCGTTCGAGAGTAGGACGGGGACTGCTACATAAGCATGGGTAGTTGAGAAAAGGGAATTGTATTTGTAACGTAGTATGAATTTGGAAGTCTAAACTGTATCGGTAATGTAAGGATTGTAGTATGCTCGGTATGGTATTGTATTGGAGTTGTATCGAATTATGGATTGGTATGCAAGGGAAAGTAAAGTATGGTGTAGAGCACTCGGTATGTTCATATTCATCAGACCGATAGTATGTAGTATTGTAATCCGCCTTGTTAGTCACGTGGGTGACTAACGGCATTGTACACCGGCCGTTGAGTAAGTAATATCGCTGCGAAGGTAAGTATTTGTACAGTAATGACGGTATTAGCGGTAGGGGTGTCACAAAAAGTGGTATCAGAGTGAAGTATCGCTCTGATGGATGAAATACCAGTTTAGGTAAATACCGAGTTAGGAAGTAGAGACTTAGGGCTAAGGGTTGAGTGTTAGCGTGTGAGGTACGCTAGTTAGGAACTTCCGCGTGAACCGGAAACCTACAACAACCATACCCCGCCCTCCGCAACCCCGGTATTAAGTTGGGGTATAACGCCAGAGAGATGGAAAGACCTCTCACACTCGGGTAAAACCCGATCTGGCAGTTGCAAAGACAAACCTTATTAGAAAAGAACCTACCATATGGTAGAGTCCAAGACTGGAAGTCCCAAGGCGGTTCCCGTTGAATGACAAGGACCGCACTTAATGGCGGAGGAATAAAGATCCTAACCACAAGGATAATGGAATTTATGGCACCATGGGGCGACATGCTTCGCAGTCGTGAGAACCATGTGTAGCCAGCAAGAAGAGAAGCACAATCGTGCAATGAAGCAAGGAAGATGGAGTAACAAGCCCGAGACAAGGGAGTCTACGGAATGAAATGTTCGATAATACCAACAACGGTATGCAAACCGACTAAGGAATTAGTCGAGGTTGGATTAACACCAAACCTGTACGCCAAGAGGCTGCAATAACCGAACGACATAGTTCAGGTGACAATGGAAGTAATCATAAAGCATATACCCATAGGACTACAACGTGGTTCCTAAGGATAAGTCAAGTCTCATTAACCACAGTGAAGGTGTGAGGCACCCGGATGGATGACGACCATGTCAAGTACTCTGAGAACGACTCAAGAGATCGATCACCAAGATCAAAAGATCGAGGGAAGATCTAATAAAACCACCAATCATGGATGGAAACGATACCGCCACCGGTATACATTAACCAAAAACAACCTACCCGCGCACTTGCCTAGGGCAATTGCAGCAACTACAGGATGGTTGGAAGACTTTTAACAACCCGCAAATACTTGCTAAAGTACCGCTATGACGAATGGAGCAAAAATAGGATCACCAATCCTGAGTATTTGAATAATGAAACCTCGGAAAGGCCTAACGGCCCGACCATTGTATTGAGAGTATACCGGTCAGCGAGAAGCTGAACTTGGTCAGGACCTGAATCATGGCAACCATAAAGAATTTCTTTTCACACCGAACTGTTATTTCAAAACCCAAATTTTTCTTTCAAAACCACAATCCTTCTTTTAAACCTCGATTTTTAAAACCAACTAACGGAAATACGGTGAGTATCATAGAATGATACAAGAGGAGTTGGCAATAGAATACTTCACCTAGGCGTGTGAAGAACACTATGAGTGTACCCAAATACGGGATGTGGGACAACCGCACTCCGAAGGAGCTTGCGGGCCTGCATGTAGTTAGGTAAGTGGTAACGTGCCAAGATGGTACCCCACGTATGTATACATGTAGTGTACGAAACACGGGAAGTAGTCAACTCTGTTCTACGGACCATAAGTAAATTTAAAACAGAACAGTTGGATATCTCAACCGAACAATGGAAACTCAGACAAGTTACAAGCTAAGGAGTCAAGAACCTACTACAGGAGGATGCTTAAGAGTTAAAGGTGCGAAAGCACCAACAACTGAATAAAGACATTGGACATGTCTTGAATATATTAAAGTAAAACTTGATGACTGGAAGGAATACCCAGTCTAAACACAGTAAGGCAAATGCCTAACATTGACACATCAGTGTACAATGAACGGGATAGAATTCCCAGAACAACCACCACAGAAACACAGGGTGATCACATATGGAGCCGAAATTACCACTCATCACCGAAGGGAATACCAAACCCGTTATAACATGAGGAAAAGCACCAATGGCCTACCCTAAGAACGGGAGACGTTATAACCATCAACGGATAACTCAAATCCAGAACCGCAAGGTGGGATAACAAATTGGACCACTCATAGATATCAACCAGATGCAATAGCATAATCAATAACCCAGGAGCAATCCATAAAGGGTAACAAGTCAACACAGTCGAACGAGATGTCGTGGTAACAACACCACAATTGGAATGAACATCCGGTTAGGACCCCGAAGGGATCCCACTTGGCAGGGATATCCCAAATCAATAAATGGTATCGATCAATACCAGGATACAAAAGGGTCTCCAACGAACGGAAGCGTGATGCGACGATCTTATTAGGGAGCCCAGTATCACTCCCAAGCCCAACGATGGCTTACAGAGAAGTAGCCACTTGGGAACAACCTACGATGAGCAGAGCTCTAGGCAATATGGCTAGTACGCCATGAATCCACAAAGGGGATACCATAGATCCCAAGAAGGGATACCATCAGTAACTGTCGAAATATATCCCTTTCAAAACTACTAATGTAGCCAAGCTTGAGCATACAATTATTGCCAAGCAATGTGAAATAAGCTTCAACAGCAATTGTTGACAACCAAGGTAACCGGGTATAAAACCAATGATGCTCAGGGAGCTCAGAAAAATAAAGTAATACCATATTCTGTATTTGCCAAATACATGGGGAACCATTGTATAAATGATAGAGATGCATGAGCTGAAGCTAGCAACAGTGGATGCCATGTAAATCAATACTGTGGGATCAGTAAGAACATGGTGTGCAGCAGGCGACCAACGTATGCGAATAATCACCCAATACTAGGGAGTTGTTAATACAAATGGTAGACAGACCGGGCAACAAGCCAGAAGTCTGCACCAAATGAAGCACCACCTGAAAGAGTAACGATCAGTCCTATTGCAATCTCATAAGAGAGTTACTGTCAAGGGTTCACGCCTCTGCACTCTGTAGGAATGAGTGTTTGGGTATTGCACTTGTGTAGTCAATGATCTAGTGGGATAGCTAAGGTTATGGAAAACGTAAGTAGTGGTAAATTCTTCCTTTCACCAGTAAACATGGCATAAGCTAGTCAAGCAAAAGCTTAGAAACAAACCGTGCGGCCTAAGGCCAAAGAAGCAAGAAGAGGGTGAAACACACCAACAATCACAAGATGCGAATTCCATTGGAATAAAAGTGAAAGAAGACTTAAGAAAGTCACAAGGACCGACGCATTGGAAATGCAAGGTCATACAAGTAAAGAACACTTGTAATGAACCAGAGAAACTGGTATAGTTCAGAAGCTACTAACAATAGAGGAAACACTACAACGAGGTAGTGACTTAACCTCACCCGACAATAAGTCGGAGGAGCCAAGTGAATGATCATTACCAAACACAACAGTATGTATATAGATTGCTAGAGAACTGGTTACAAATCTAAAACTCATCAAGTTCGAGCACGATAAGAGAACACCACACTTGGTCAATAAACCTTATTTCCACAATAAGAGGGATAAAAGGGTAATGTGTAACACATTAAGATAACGAAAAGGGCGAATAACCCAAGCTATCAGGGCCGCGCAGCAGAAGCTAGTGGGCCCAGAATTCCAAGTGAATAAAAGGTTAGTCATCAATGCCTTGAAGCCATTTAGGCTAGAACCGAACCCGGTTAAGAGTTAAATAAACTCCGATGAAATTCTTGATGCAGGGACTAACCGATAGTACGGTTAAGACCCTTGATCAAGAAACATTGTATAATAGACCGCATGGAAGCTGAACCACTCCATGACGGCTGAATGCCTTCGACCAATGTCCAATGATGACACATGGTAGATTACTGGGCGTAATCCCTTTTAAGGGGGTAGAGCAAAACCGTGAAATGTATGTTTTACGTGATGAGTGCGTAAACTACAATGCACATAGCGCAAGAGAATTCGTTTTGATGGTTGATACTTATGTTACATAAACATTTGTATTCACTCATCGGTAGTGGTGGTAATTTGAGAAGCAAGTATAGGAAAAGGAGTAGAGAAACTCCAGGGGAATGAGAACCCCGATTGGTAATAGTATGAGGAATGAGTATGTATGGGAGACTTGAGGAGTATAAATCGGTTTGGAACCGATGTATGTAATGAGTATAAATTGGTATACAACCGATGTATTTTATGAGTATAAATTTGGTATAGCAAATTAATGGGATATTACACCCATGAATTTCTTGAGTATAGTAGTTGGAGATGAGGTAGTAATAGTTGATGAGATGATTAGTAAGTAAGTGTGAATCATATAAATTGGAAAATGTATGTGTATGATTATGAGTAGCAAGATTAAAAAGATAGAAAACGAAATGATGTTTGACGAGCTGTCTGTTTGTATTGAGGTGGGAAGTGGAAACTTGATTTGCTAGCGATCAAGGGAAGCCGAACACAAATTGGAGTGGAAGGATAATTCAACACCAATGCTGATCACATTGGGTTGAAGGACTCTGGAAGCTCCCTTAAGTGGCCACAATAATAACACTAGTAATAGGAATAATCATCATAAATTGAGATTGGGAGATGTATGCAAAGTTTTCAAAATGAATTTCCAAAACTAATTTGGTACAACGTTTTCTTCAAACTTGAGAATGAGGATCGGTTTTAAAACCGCTCCCATGGGCGCTAGTGGATCTTCCATGCCTAGGCACGGGTATCCGGTCGAAACCATAGGAGGTGAAGCTAGTTTTGAGTCTGTGGAAGTGTAGAGTAGTTTGAAACCACTACACCGGTTTGTACGGTAACATGTGTGTTTTGTATTTTTCCAAGGCACTGGGCAGCGTAGTCCCCGAGTAAGTATGAGTAAGTATGAGTAAAGATGAGTATAGTAATTAGTAAGTGCCTGAGGATCTCTATATGTCAATAATTTGATCAGAACCAAAGGACCGTAGGGCCAGAAAGCGTAAGTGCTCAGTCATGGACGGTCGTGAAACCAGAAGCGTAAGTGTTCAAACGTGACCGGTATGATGGATCACTCGCCATTGAGGGAGGATTGTACTACTTGTCTGCGGACGAAACCCCCTTGGAGAGAAGACAAGGATATTTTTTGATTGCTATGCATGTCGTGACATGCTATTTGATGCGTAGTATGCTCATGTCAGACATTTGGAGTTTGGACAGTTATATGTAAGGTCTAACCTTAGCATAGAGTTATTGTACGAGTAACAGTATTAGATTCACCAACTTGAGGGCAAAGTTCTTTAAAGGGGTGATTGAAATACCCCGAACTTAAATGGTGATTATATTATTCTAATATAGTATTTAAGGCCTAATAGTGCCTAAGTAATTTTGGTAAGGAAACTAAATCACAAAAGAAATGAAGAACGCTTAGAAAGCGGAAAACACTAAAATAAGCGTTAATAACCATAGGAGGTACGAGACCTCGGTTATAGTATCGTAAGGATTCCTAAGGCTATTCATGCCTTGTATACGGGAATGATCCCCGAAGAAACCGGAGCCAAATAAGGTATTAAACGCTAATAGAGCTTTAGCGCACGTTTTTCGAGGAAACCCAAAACGTGATTTAAGTGGTCAACACCCGTAAAAATTATAAATCATTGAATAATAATTATTAAGCATTTATGGAAGCTTAATAACCAATAAAAATAAAAACGAGAAATTCCGGAAAACGCCCGGTTAGTGAACAGTATCAAAACCGGGTAAAATAACGAGCCTGTATTTCTGTAACAGAAAAACGCTCCAGCTATTTACAGAGGGGGCCGGTTTTTACTGGTGTAAACAGCTCTCTCTCTCACACACACAAGTAACAAATAAGTAAATCAAAAAGCAATAATAAAGCAAAAAAAAGTAACTTATACTACTTTAACATTCTCTCACCTCTCATTCTCACCTTTCCCTCATCTCTCTCCTACCCTTCTCTTCCCCATCAATTTTGCCCCTCTCTCTCTTCTGGTTGGGCGATTTTGGAGCCCTAAAGGAAACCTCCATGGCTACTCCACCTTCTCCTCCGTGCTCCATCTCCATTTGAACTCCAAATGCAAAAATAATTGCATATTCTTACTCTCCTCATCACCCTCTACATTTCTCTCTTTTCCAAATCCAAAAAGGAATTTGATTTTCGTGGGTCTACCCCATTGGTGAAGAAAGTAACATCAATGTGAAGCTTGGAGTCTCCTCTTTCCAACAAGGTAAAAATCTCCATGAAAGACCTCACTTTTCTCCATCTCTTGGCATGGCCGATTTTTGGTCTCTCTCTTACCTTGTTTTTCTCTTGTTTTGGAGCTTTGCTTCAACCCTCCAATGGTGGTGAGAACACCTTCTTGAACCAAGGGCTAAAACCCCTCCTAAAGCACTCCAAGGTAAAAACCCTAACTAATGGTAATTTAAACCCTTCATTGAATTAGTGAAGTTTTAAGAGATTTGAAGTGTAATTATACTCTCCTCTGTAATTTGGGTGTTGAGATGGAGTTTGGAAACTCCATCCCCCACATGGCCGATTTTGCAAGAAAAAGAGAAGGAGAAGAAGTGGAAAGGAAAAGAAGGAAATATAAGCTCAAGGTAAGAGCTTCCTTAATGCTAAATTTTAATGCATTAGAGTAATGGGAATGGGTGAACAAATAAAAGAACCTAAACTATTGTACTAAGTATTGTAATTGTGAATGTTTGAGTACTTGTGAACGAATATGTGGATTTGTAGGCCTTAGAGCCAAATGAATGGTATATGTGTATTAATATTGCTATTTGAGGAAGTAATGATGTATTGGCATGGTAATTGAGGAGATCTTGGTGTATTAAGATTTTGGTATTGCTGGTAGGACCCTTGTATGGGTGTGGTTAGAATAGGAATGATTTTGGTGGTAATGGGTATGTGTGGATAAGTGAGAATTGTAGGTGAACTATGGCAAAATTTTGGTAGGAATATGTACATGTGTGGATGACTTGGTGAATGGGAGAACCAAAGTATGTATTGGGGATAATAGATGTTTAATGACCATGGAGTAGTGGTTGTAGTATAAGAAGGAAAGGGTATAAAATCTGTAGCAAGAAGTGCAGTAAAACATTGTAGAAACTAGAGAAAAATTGGTGTGCAGGATTTTGTAAAATGAGTGTTGGAACTTGGGTGTAGGTAGTGTAATGGCTTGGAAACGAATTGGCATGGTAAGGTGAGGTATTTAGAATGCTAGGAATGGCATTGTTTGAGGAAGTATTGGATGGGAAAATGGAGTTTGAAAATCTGTAGCATAAGAGAATGAAAAACTGTTGTAAGTGTTAAAAGGAAGTGAGGAAATTGTATGAATTGGTTGATGGATTTAGTAATGGGGTTGGTGAATGAATTGAGGTATTTTAGGAAGCCTAAATGGCACTAAAACATGTAGGGAACTTGTGGAAATGAGTAGGAAAAATTGGGTGTGAATTGAGTAGAGTTTGGGGTTCAAAATAAGTAATTAAAATGGGTACTGGGCTGGACCGACCCTAGGACCGATCCTAGCAGGGTCGGTCGACCCGAAAGTCTGCAATCTCGGAAGCTTCCTCATCCGACCGACCCATGGGACCGACCCTGCCTGGGTCGGTCGAGTTGAAATTTTTAGTCGGAAATACTTCTGTAACGGACCGACCCAATGGACCGACCCTGGCTGGGTCTCGGACTGGAATTTTCTGTAATCGAAGTCTCTGCACCCGACCGACCCATGGGTCCGACCCAGGGTGGGTCGGTCGGGTCAAAATATATATATATATATAACCTAGTAATCATATGTATGTATATATGTATAGATATGTACATATATATGGGACCTTAGTAATACACCATTAATGTAACCCTAATGGTAAGGGAATGAGTATGTGAATGGGAAACAAGTAAGAGGATTAATTAAGAAAGTAGAAAGCATAAGAACATTGAGTGAACCGAAGTAATGGGATAACGGGTAAGTACGGGAGTAGTAATTATTTGTGTATCGTATGAACATAGTATTAATAACAATGTTGGAAACATTATCAGCGGAACAAGTGTGAACCGAGGAACAAGGGAACATACGGTAAAGCAAACCCGGTGAAAGGTATGATTTCCTCATGCCCCGTATGCTAACCGAGTTACGTTGATTTATGTGCTGTATGCCGGCTAATCAAACTAAAGCATGAAAACGGTTTATTGCCTTTCATTATATGTCTTGCTGTATGTTGTGTGAGCTAACCCTTCTTGATTGATTGTGTGGCTTCATTTGGTGCGTAGTACGACTCCTAGATGAGTCTTGTTGGTGGTGGCTCGTAGTAAGAGTCAGGTTGTGAATTAATGGAACCATAGCAATGCGCTAAACTAACGAATCAACAAACGATAACGCAACCCAACGAAACTCACAAGAATGTGAGAGAGTGTACGGGAGTAATACCCTCCCGATAACGGTTGGAGAATTGAAATGAATAATCCACAAATAATAAGTGGAAGTATATCAGTAACCTCTATTAGAGGAATTAATCTTGGTGCAAGACATGAACCATGAGAGTAGTAAAGAATGATGAGGGATCTCCAAACCCCTTAGCAATTAGTCGACCCATTATGAGAGGACCCGACTGATGTAAGTATGTCCCGAACATGAGAGTATTCGATATGTTGGGGAAACCCTTAAATCTGAGGATACTAGTCGGTAGTAATTCCCTAAGCTGGTGGAGGTTATCAAGAGAGATACTTCTAGGCTAATCCATGAGATTATATTGTGCTCTGAGAGAAGAGTGTTGGGAATTTGAGTAGTCCGGTAAGAACGGACATTGAGTATTTGAGAAGCTAAGTGTATAGCCCTCGTATTGTAGGTCCGGTGGTGAGTCTTGTGTATGACTCCGCCCAGAGACCAAGGTAATGAGTAATGAGTATTGCGTATGTATGAGTAAAGTAATGAGTATCGAGTAAGAAGCAAGTATGTGTATGTAATGAGTACTGAGTATTGAGTAAGTATCGAGTATTGAGTATGTAAGAGTAAGTATGGAGAATTGAGTAGTGAGTATGCACTAGTATAGTAACGAGTACAGAGTAAGGATCGGGTACGAGTAAGGTATTGAACATGGAGTGATGAGTATGCAAGAGTAAGGAGTAAGTATGAGTAGAGTAACGAATATCGAACCAGTACGAAGAGTAATGAATGTATAACAAATACGAATGGTTGACTATTGAATTGTCTTCCTTAGTAAGTATTGAACTTGTGTATTTATGTAGGTATCTTTGATTGTATTGTTGTAGTATGAGTATGTATGTATGCATGTAAAATGAACTCCATGTATATCTGACCCAAAGTAGTCGGCGTACCGCGGTTAGCACGCGGTATATACGGATTTCATATGCAGCGTAAGCGGACCCCCTAGGGGGACCATTTTTAGTGTGTAGGTACCGAAGCTGTTCACCGTTCGAGAGAGTAGGACGGGGACTGCTACATAAGCATGGGTAGTTGAGAAAAGGGAATTGTATTTGTAACGTAGTATGAATTTGGAAGTCTAAACTGTATCGGTAATGTAAGGATTGTAGTATGCTCGGTATGGTATTGTATTGGAGTTGTATCGAATTATGGATTGGTATGCAAGGGAAAGTAAAGTATGGTGTAGAGCACTCGGTATGTTCATATTCATCAGACCGATAGTATGTAGTATTGTAATCCGCCTTGTTAGTCACGTGGGTGACTAACGGCATTGTACACCGGCCGTTGAGTAAGTAATATCCGCTGCGAAGGTAAGTATTTGTACAGTAATGACGGTATTAGCGGTAGGGGTGTCACAAAAAGTGGTATCAGAGTGAAGTATCGCTCTGATGGATGAAATACCAAGTTTAGGTAAATACCGAGTTAGGAAGTAGAGACTTAGGGCTAAGGGTTGAGTGTTAGCATGTGAGGTACGCTAGTTAGGAACTTCCGCGTGAACCGGAAACCTACAACAACCATACCCCGCCCTCCGCAACCCACGGTATTAAGTTGGGAGTATAACGCCAGAGAGATGGAAAGACCTCTCACACTCGGGTAAAACCCGATCTGGCAGTTGCAAAGACAAACCTTATTAGAAAAGAACCTACCATATGGTAGAGTCCAAGAACTGGAAGTCCCAAAGGCGGTTCCCGTTGAATGACAAGGACCGCACTTAATGGCGGAGGAATAAGATCCTAACCACAAGGATAATGGAATTTATGGCACCATGGGGCGACATGCTTCGCAGTCGTGAGAACCATGTGTAGCCAGCAAGAAGAGAAGCACAATCGTGCAATGAAGCAAGGAAGATGGAGTAACAAGCCCGAGACAAGGGAGTCTACGGAATGAAATGTTCGATAATACCAACAACGGTATGCAAACCGACTAAGGAATTAGTCGAGGTTGGATTAACACCAAACCTGTACGCCAAGAGGCTGCAATAACCGAACGACATAGTTCAGGTGACAATGGAAGTAATCATAAAGCATATACCCATAGGACTACAACGTGGTTCCTAAGGATAAGTCAAGTCTCATTAACCACAGTGAAGGTGTGAGGCACCCGGATGGATGACGACCATGTCAAGTACTCTGAGAAACGACTCAAGAGATCGATCACCAAGATCAAAAGATCGAGGGAAGATCTAATAAAACCACCAATCATGGATGGAAACGATACCGCCACCGGTATACATTAACCAAAAAACAACCTACCCGCGCACTTGCCTAGGGCAATTGCAGCAACTACAGGATGGTTGGAAGACTTTTAACAACCCGCAAATACTTGCTAAAGTACCGCTATGACGAATGGAGCAAAAATAGGATCACCAATCCTGAGTATTTGAATAATGAAACCTCGGAAAGGCCTAACGGCCCGACCATTGTATTGAGAGTATACCGGTCAGCGAGAAGCTGAACTTGGTCAGGACCTGAATCATGGCAACGCCATAAAGAATTTCTTTTCACACCGAACTGTTATTTCAAAACCCAAATTTTTCTTTCAAAACCACAAATCCTTCTTTTAAACCTCGGATTTTTAAAACCAAACTAACGGAAATACGGTGAGTATCATAGAATGATACAAGAGGAGTTGGCAATAGAATACTTCACCTAGGCGTGTGAAGAACACTATGAGTGTACCCAAATACGGGATGTGGGACAACCGCACTCCGAAGGAGCTTGCGGGCCTGATGTAGTTAGGTAAGTGGTAACATGCCAAGATGGTACCCCACGTATGTATACATGTAGTGTACGAAACACGGGAAGTAGTCAACTCTGTTCTACGGACCATAAGTAAATTTAAAACAGAACAGTTGGATATCTCAACCGAACAATGGAAACTCAGACAAGTTACAAGCTAAGGAGTCAAGAACCTACTACAGGAGGATGCTTAAGAGTTAAAGGTGCGAGAAGCACCAACAACTGAATAAAGACATTGGACATGTCTTGAATATATTAAAGTATAACTTGATGACTGGAAGGAATACCCAGTCTAAACACAGTAAGGCAAATGCCTAACATTGACACATCAGTGTACAATGAACGGGATAGAATTCCCAGAACAACCACCACAGAAACACAGGGTGATCACATATGGAGCCGAAATTACCACTCATCACCGAAGGGAATACCAAACCCGTTATAACATGAGGAAAAGCACCAATGGCCTACCCTAAGAACGGAGACGTTATAACCATCAACGGATAACTCAAATCCAGAACCGCAAGGTGGGATAACAAATTGGACACACTCATAGATATCAACCAGATGCAATAGCATAATCAATAATACCCAGGAGCAATCCATAAAGGGTAACAAGTCAACACAGTCGAACGAGATGTCGTGGTAACAACACCACAATTGGAATGAACATCCGGTTAGGACCCCGAAGGGATCCCACTTGGCAGGGGATATCCCAAATCAATAAATGGTATCGATCAATACCAGGATACAAAAGGGTCTCCAACGAACGGAAGCGTGATGCGACGATCTTATTAGGGAGCCCAGTATCACTCCCAAGCCCAACGATGGCTTACAGAGAAGTAGCCACTTGGGAACAACCTACGATGAGCAGAGCTCTAGGCAATATGGCTAGTACGCCATGAAATTGTTACCACACAACCCAACGGTTGCAAAACCAATGTGAACCATATGGAAGGCTGCCAAGGACGGCACCAATGAAAGAGTAACAATCGACGAATAAGGACGCCCCTCATAAAGGTGAGACCGCAAGAGCAGTGAACACATAGATCCCAAGAAGGGGATACCATCAGTAACTGTCGGGAAATATATCCCTTTCAAAACTACTAATGTAGCCAGCTTGAGCATACATTATTGCCAAGCAATGTGAAATAAGCTCAACAATCAATTGTTGACACACCAAGGAGTAACCGGGTATAAACCTAATGATGCTCGGAGCTCAGAAAAAAAGTAATACCATATTCTGTATTGCCAAATACATGGGGAACCATTGTATAAATGATAGAGATGCATGAGCTGAAGCTAGCAACAGTGGATGCCATGTAAATCAATACTGTGGGATCAGTAAGAACATGGTGCGCAGCAGCGACCAACGTATGCGAATAATCACCCAATACTAGGGAGTTGTTAATACAAATGGTAGACAGACCGGGCAACAAGCCAGAAGTCTGCACCAAATAATGAAGCACCACCTGAAAGCGATCAGTCCTATTGCAATCTCATAAGAGAGTTACTGTCAAGGGTTCACGCCTCTGCACTCTGTAGGAATGAGTGTTTGGGTATTGCACTTGTAGTCAATGATCTAGTGGGATAGCTAAGGATATTGAAAACGTAAGTAGTGGTAAATTCTTCCTTTCACCAGTAGACATGGCATAAGCCAGTCAAGCAAAAGCTTAGAAACAAACCGTGCGGCCTAAGGCCAAAGAAGCAAGAAGAGGTGAAACACACCAACAATCACAAGATGCGAATTCCATTGGAATAAAAGTGAAAGGAGACTTAAGAAAGTCACAAGGACCGACGCATTGGAAATGCAAGGTCATACAAGTAAAGAACACTTGTAATGAACCAGAGAAACTGGTATAGTTCAGAAGCTACTAACATAGAGGAAGCACTACAACGAGGTAGTGACTTAACCTCACCCGACAATAAGTCGGAGGAGCCAAGTGAATGATCATTACCAAACACAACAGTATGTATATAGATTGCCAAGAACTGGTTACAAATCTAAAACTCATCAAGTTCGAGCACGATAAGAGAACACCACACTTGGTCAATAAACCTTATTTCCACAATAAGAGGGATAAAAGGGTAATGTGTAACACATTAAGATAACGAAAAGGGCGAATAACCCAAGCTATCAGGGCCGCGCAGCAGAAGCTAGTGGGCCCAGAATTCCAAGTGAATAAAAGGTTAGTCATCAATGCCTTGAAGCCATTTAGGCTAGAACCGAACCCGGTTAAGAGTTAAATAAACTCCGATGAAATTCTTGATGCAGGGACTAACCGATAGTACGGTTAAGACCCGTTGATCAAGAAACATTGTATAATAGACCGCATGGAAGCTGAACCACTCCATGACGGCTGAATGCCTTCGACCAATGTCCAATGATGACACATGGTAGATTACGTGGGCGTAATCCCTTTTAAGGGGGTAGAGCGAAAACCGTGAAATGTATGTTTTCGTGATGAGTGCGTAAACTACAATGCACATAGCGCAAGAGAATTCGTTTTGATGGTTGATACTTATGTTACATAAACATTTGTATTCACTCATCGGTAGTGGTGGTAATTTGAGAAGCTATAGGAAAAGGAGTAGAGAAACTCCAGGGGAATGAGAACCCCGATTGGTAATAGTATGAGGAATGAGTATGTATGGGAGACTTGAGGAGTATAAATCGGTTTGGAACCGATGTATGTAATGAGTATAAATTGGTATACAACCGATGTATTTTATGAGTATAAATTTGGTATAGCAAATTAATGGGATATTACACCCATGAATTTCTTGAGTATAGTAGTTGGAGATGAGGTAGTAATAGTTGATGAGATGATTAGTAAGTAAGTAAGTGAATCATATAAATTGGAAAATGTATGTGTATGATTATGAGTAGCAAGATTAAAAAGATAGAAAACGAAATGATGTTTGACGAGCTGTCTGTTTGTATTGAGGTGGGAAGTGGAACTTGATTTGCTAGCGATCAAGGGAAGCCGAACACAAATTGGAGTGGAAGGATAATTCAACACCAATGCTGATCACATTGGGGTTGAAGGACTCTGGAAGCTCCCTTAAGTGGCCACAATAATAACACTAGTAATAGGAATAATCATCATAAATTGAGATTGGGAGATGTATGCAAAGTTTTCAAAATGAATTTCCAAAACTAATTTGGTACAACAGTTTTCTTCAAACTTGAGAATGAGGATCGGTTTTAAAACCGCTCCCATGGGCACTAGTGGATCTTCCATGCCTAGGCACGGGTATCCGGTCGAAACCATAGGAGGTGAAGCTAGTTTTGAGTCTGTGGAAGTGTAGAGTAGTTTGAAACCACTACACCGGTTGTACGGTAACAGTGTGTGTTTTGTATTTTTCCAAGGGCACTGGGGCAGCGTAGTCCCGAGTAAGTATGAGTAAGTATGAGTAAAGTATGAGTAAGTAAGTATGAGTAAGTGCCTGAGGATCTCTATATGTGCAAATGAATTTGATCAGAACCAAAGGACCGTAGGGCCAGAAAGCGTAAGTGCTCAAGTCATGACGGTCGTGAACCAGAAAGCGTAAGTGTTCAAACGTGACCGGTACCTGAGGGATCACTCGCCATTGAGGGAGGATTGTACCTAATTGTCTGCGGACGAACCCCCTTGGAGAGAAGTAAAACGGATATTTTTGATTGCTATGCATGTAGTGACATGCTATTTGGATGCGTAGTATGCATCATGTCAGACATTTGGAGTTTGACAAGTTATATGTAGAGGTCATAACCTTAGCATAGAGTATTGTACGAGTAACAGTATTAGATTCACCAACTTTGAGGGCAAAGTTCTTTAAAGGGGTAGATTGAAATACCCCGAACTTAAATATGGTGATTATATTATTCTAATATAGTATTTAAGGGCCTAATAGTGCCTAAGTAATTTTGGTAAGGAAAATAAATCCAAAAGAAATGAGAAGAACGCTTAGAAAGCGGAAAACACTAAAATAAGCGTTAAATAACCATAGGAGGTACGAGACCTCGGTTATAGTATCGTAAGGATTCCTAAGGCTTATTCATGCTAATTAGTATACGGGAATGATCCCCGAAGAAACCGGAGCCAAATAAGGTATTAAAACTCTAATAGAGCTTTAGCGCACGTTTTTCGAGGAAACCCGAAAACGTGATTTTAAGTGGTCAAACAACCCGTAAAAATTATAAATCATTGAATAATAATTATTAAGCATTTATGGAAGCTTAATAACCAATAAAATAAAAAACGAGAAAATTCCGGAAAACACCCGGTTAGTGAACAGTATCAAAACCGGGTAAAATAACGAGCGTTTTCTGTAAAAGACGAAAAACGCTCCAGCTAGTATTACAGAGGGGGCCGGTTTTTACTGGTGTAAACAGCTCTCTCTCTCTCACACACAAGTAACAAATAAGTAAATCAAAAAGCAATAAGTAATAAAGCAAAAAAAAGTAACTTATACTACTTTAACATTCTCTCACCTCTCATTCTCACCTTTCCCTCATCTCTCTCCTACCCTTCTCTCTCCCCATCATTTTGCCCCTCTCTCTCTTCTGGTTGGGCGATTTTGGAGCCCCAAAGGAAACCTCCATGGCTACTCCACCTTCTCCTCCATGCTCCATCTCCATTTGAACTCCAAATGCAAAAATAATTGCATATTCTTACTCTCCTCATCACCCTCTACATTCTCTTTTTCCAAATCCAAAATGAGGAATTTGATTTTCGTGGGTCTACCCCATTGGTGAAGAAAGTAACATCAATGTGAAGCTTGGAGTCTCCTCTTTCCAACAAGGTAAAAATCTCCATGAAAGACCTCACTTTTCTCCATCTCTTGGCATGGCCGATTTTTGGTCTCTCTCTTACCTTGTTTTTCTCTTGTTTTGGAGCTTTGCTTCAACCCTCCAATGGTGGTGAGAACACCTTCTTGAACCAAGGGCTAAAACCCCTCCTAAAGCACTCCAAGGTAAAAACCCTAACTAATGGTAATTTAAACCCTTCATTGAATTAGTGAAGTTTTAAGAGATTAGAAGTTAATTATACTCTCCTCATGTAATTTGGGTGTTGGATGGAGTTTGGAAACTCCATCCCCTACATGGCCGATTTTGCAAGAAAAAGAGAAGGAGAAGAAGTGGAAAGGAAAAGAAGGAAATATAAGCTCAAGGTAAGAGCTATTCCTTAATGCTAAATTTTAATGCATTAGAGTAATGGGAATGGGTGAACAAATAAAAGAACCTAAACTATTGTACTAAGTATTGTAATTGTGAATGTTTGAGTACTTGTGAACGAATATGTGGATTTGTAGGCCTTAGAGCCAAATGAATGGTATATGTGTATTAATATTGCTATTTGAGGAAGTAATGATGTATTGGCATGGTAATTGAGGAGATCTTGGTGTATTAAGATTTTGGTATTGCTGGTAGGACCCTTGTATGGGTGTGGTTAGAATAGGAATGATTTTGGTGGTAATGGGTATGTGTGGATAAGTGAGAATTGTAGGTGAACTATGGCAAAATTTTGGTAGGAATATGTACATGTGTGGATGACTTGGTGAATGGGAGAACCAAAGTATGTATTGGGGATAATAAGATGTTTAATGACCATGGAGTAGTGGTTGTAGTATAAGAAGGAAAGGGTATAAAATCTGTAGCAAGAAGTGCAGTAAAACATTGTAGAAACTAGAGAAAAATTGGTGTGCAGGATTTTGTAAAATGAGTGTTGGAACTTGGGTGTAGGTAGTGTAATGGCTTGGAAACGAATTGGCATGGTAAGGTGAGGTATTTAGAATGCTAGGAATGGCATTGTTTGAGGAAGTATTGGATGGGAAAATGGAGTTTGAAAATCTGTAGCATAAGAGAATGAAAAACTGTTGTAAGTGTTAAAAGGAAGTGAGGAAATTGTATGAATTGGTTGATGGATTTAGTAATGGGGTTGGTGAATGAATTGAGGTATTTTAGGAAGCCTAAATGGCACTAAAACATGTAGGGAACTTGTGGAAATGAGTAGGAAAATTGGGTGTGAATTGAGTAGAGTTTGGGGTTCAAAATAAGTAATTAAAATGGGTACTGGGCTGGACCGACCCTAGGACCGATCCTAGCAGGGTCGGTCGACCCGAAAGTCTGCAATCTCGGAAGCTTCCTCATCCGACCGACCCATGGGACCGACCCTGCCTGGGTCGGTCGAGTGAAATTTTTAGTCGGAAATACTTCTGTAACGGACCGACCCAATGGACCGACCCTGGCTGGGTCTCGGACTGGAATTTTCTGTAATCGAAGTCTCTGCACCCGACCGACCCATGGGTCCGACCCAGGGTGGGTCGGTCGGGTCAAAAATATATATATATATATATAACCTAGTAATCATATGTATGTATATATGTATAGATATGTACATATATATGGGACCTTAGTAATACACCATTAATGTAACCCTAATGGTAAGGGAATGAGTATGTGAATGGGAAACAAGTAAGAGGATTAATTAAGAAAGTAGAAAGCATAAGAACATTGAGTGAACCGAAGTAATGGGATAACGGGTAAGTACGGGAGTAGTAATTATTTGTGTATCGTATGAACATAGTATTAATAACAATGTTGGAAACATTATCAGCGGAACAAGTGTGAACCGAGGAACAAGGGAACATACGGTAAAGCAAACGCCGGTGAAAGGTATGATTTCCTCATGCCCCGTATGCTAACCGAGTTACGTTGATTTATGTGCTGTATGCCGGCTAATCAAACTAAAGCATGAAAACGGTTTATTGCCTTTCATTATATGTCTTGCTGTATGTTGTGTGAGCTAACCCTTCTTGATTGATTGTGTGGCTTCATTTGGTGCGTAGTACGACTCCTAGATGAGTCTTGTTGTGTGGTGGCTCGTAGTAAGAGTCAGGTTGTGAATTAATGGAACCATAGCAATGCGCTAAACTAACGAATCAACAAACGATAACGCAACCCAACGAAACTCACAAGAATGTGAGAGAGTGTACGGGAGTAATACCCTCCCGATAACGGTTGGAGAATTGAAATGAATAATCCACAAATAATAAGTAGTGGAAGTATATCAGTAACCTCTATTAGAGGAATTAATCTTGGTGCAAGACATGAACCATGAGAGTAGTAAAGAATGATGAGGGATCTCCAAACCCCTTAGCAATTAGTCGACCCATTATGAGAGGACCCGACTGATGTAAGTATGTCCCGAACATGAGAGTATTTGATATGTTGGGGAAACCCTTAAATCTGAGGATACTAGTCGGTAGTAATTCCCTAAGCTGGTGGAGGTTATCAAGAGAGATACTTCTAGGCTAATCCATGAGATTATATTGTGCTCTGAGAGAAGAGTGTTGGGAATTTGAGTAGTCCGGTAAGAACGGACATTGAGTATTTGAGAGCTAAGTGTATAGCCCTCGTATTGTAGGTCCGGTGGTGAGTCTTGTGTATGACTCCGCCCAGAGGCCAAGTAATGAGTATTGCGTATGCATGAGTAAAGTAATGAGTATCGAGTAAGAAGCAAGTATGAGTATGTAATGAGTACTGAGTATTGAGTACGTATGAGTAAGTATCGAGTATTGTGTATGTAAGAGTAAGTATGGAGAATTGAGTAGTGAGTATGCACTAGTATAGTAACGAGTACAGAGTAAGGATCGGGTACGAGTAAGGTATTGAACATGGAGTGATGAGTATGCAAGAGTAAGGAGTAAGTATGAGTAGAGTAACGAATATCGAACCAGTACGAAGAGTAATGAATGTATAACAAATACGAATGGTTGACTATTGAATTGTCTTCCTTAGTAAGTATTGAACTTGTGTATTTATGTAGGTATCTTTGATTGTATTGTTGTAGTATGAGTATGTATGTATGCATGTAAAATGAACTCCATGTATATCTGACCCAAAGTAGTCGGCGTACCGCGGTTAGCACGCGGTATATACGGATTTCATATGCAGCGTAAGCGGACCCCCTAGGGGGACCATTTTTAGTGTGTAGGTACCGAAGCTGTTCACCGTTCGAGAGAGTAGGACGGGGACTGCTACATAAGCATGGGTAGTTGAGAAAAGGGAATTGTATTTGTAACGTAGTATGAATTTGGAAGTCTAAACTGTATCGGTAATGTAAGGATTGTAGTATGCTCGGTATGGTATTGTATTGGAGTTGTATCGAATTATGGATTGGTATGCAAGGGAAAGTAAAGTATGGTGTAGAGCACTCGGTATGTTCATATTCATCAGACCGATAGTATGTAGTATTGTAATCCGCCTTGTTAGTCACGTGGGTGACTAACGGCATTGTACACCGGCCGTTGAGTAAGTAATATCCGCTGCGAAGGTAAGTATTTGTACAGTAATGACGGTATTAGCGGTAGGGGTGTCACAAAAAGTGGTATCAGAGTGAAGTATCGCTCTGATGGATGAAATACCAAGTTTAGGTAAATACCGAGTTAGGAAGTAGAGACTTAGGGCTAAGGGTTGAGTGTTAGCATGTGAGGTACGCTAGTTAGGAACTTCCGCGTGAACCGGAAACCTACAACAACCATACCCCGCCCTCCGCAACCCACGGTATTAAGTTGGGAGTATAACGCCAGAGAGATGGAAAGACCTCTCACACTCGGGTAAAACCCGATCTGGCAGTTGCAAAGACAAACCTTATTAGAAAAGAACCTACCATATGGTAGAGTCCAAGAACTGGAAGTCCCAAAGGCGGTTCCCGTTGAATGACAAGGACCGCACTTAATGGCGGAGGAATAAGATCCTAACCACAAGGATAATGGAATTTATGGCACCATGGGGCGACATGCTTCGCAGTCGTGAGAACCATGTGTAGCCAGCAAGAAGAGAAGCACAATCGTGCAATGAAGCAAGGAAGATGGAGTAACAAGCCCGAGACAAGGGAGTCTACGGAATGAAATGTTCGATAATACCAACAACGGTATGCAAACCGACTAAGGAATTAGTCGAGGTTGGATTAACACCAAACCTGTACGCCAAGAGGCTGCAATAACCGAACGACATAGTTCAGGTGACAATGGAAGTAATCATAAAGCATATACCCATAGGACTACAACGTGGTTCCTAAGGATAAGTCAAGTCTCATTAACCACAGTGAAGGTGTGAGGCACCCGGATGGATGACGACCATGTCAAGTACTCTGAGAAACGACTCAAGAGATCGATCACCAAGATCAAAAGATCGAGGGAAGATCTAATAAAACCACCAATCATGGATGGAAACGATACCGCCACCGGTATACATTAACCAAAAAACAACCTACCCGCGCACTTGCCTAGGGCAATTGCAGCAACTACAGGATGGTTGGAAGACTTTTAACAACCCGCAAATACTTGCTAAAGTACCGCTATGACGAATGGAGCAAAAATAGGATCACCAATCCTGAGTATTTGAATAATGAAACCTCGGAAAGGCCTAACGGCCCGACCATTGTATTGAGAGTATACCGGTCAGCGAGAAGCTGAACTTGGTCAGGACCTGAATCATGGCAACGCCATAAAGAATTTCTTTTCACACCGAACTGTTATTTCAAAACCCAAATTTTTCTTTCAAAACCACAAATCCTTCTTTTAAACCTCGGATTTTTAAAACCAAACTAACGGAAATACGGTGAGTATCATAGAATGATACAAGAGGAGTTGGCAATAGAATACTTCACCTAGGCGTGTGAAGAACACTATGAGTGTACCCAAATACGGGATGTGGGACAACCGCACTCCGAAGGAGCTTGCGGGGCCATGTAGTTAGGTAAGTGGTAACGTGCCAAGATGGTACCCCAGTATGTATACATGTAGTGTACGAAACACGGGAAGTAGTCAACTCTGTTCTACGGACCATAAGTAAATTTAAAACAGAACAGTTGGATATCTCAACCGAACAATGGAAACTCAGACAAGTTACAAGCTAAGGAGTCAAGAACCTACTACAGGAGGATGCTTAAGAGTTAAAGGTGCGAGAAGCACCAACAACTGAATAAAGACATTGGACATGTCTTGAATATATTAAAGTAAAACTTGATGACTGGAAGGAATACCCAGTCTAAACACAGTAAGGCAAATGCCTAACATTGACACATCAGTGTACAATGAACGGGATAGAATTCCCAGAACAACCACCACAGAAACACAGGGTGATCACATATGGAGCCGAAATTACCACTCATCACCGAAGGGAATACCAAACCCGTTATAACATGAGGAAAAGCACCAATGGCCTACCCTAAGAACGGGAGACGTTATAACCATCAACGGATAACTCAAATCCAGAACCGCAAGGTGGGATAACAAATTGGAACACTCATAGATATCAACCAGATGCAATAGCATAATCAATAATACCCAGGAGCAATCCATAAAGGGTAACAAGTCAACACAGTCGAACGAGATGTCGTGGTAACAACACCACAATTGGAATGAACATCCGGTTAGGACCCCGAAGGGATCCCACTTGGCAGGGGATATCCCAAATCAATAAATGGTATCGATCAATACCAGGATACAAAAGGGTCTCCAACGAACGGAAGCGTGATGCGACGATCTTATTAGGGAGCCCAGTATCACTCCCAAGCCCAACGATGGCTTACAGAGAAGTAGCCACTTGGGAACAACCTACGATGAGCAGAGCTCTAGGCAATATGGCTAGTACGCCATGAAATTGTTACCACACAACCCAACGGTTGCAAAACCAATGTGAACCATATGGAAGGCTGCCAAGGACGGCACCAATGAAAGAGTAACAATCGACGAATAAGGACGCCCCTCATAAAGGTGAGACCGCAAGAGCAGTGAACACATAGATCCCAAGAAGGGGATACCATCAGTAACTGTCGGGAAATATATCCCTTTCAAAACTACTAATATAGCCAAGCTTGAGCATACAATTATTGCCAAGCAATGTGAAATAAGCTTCAACAGCAATTGTTGACAACCAAGGAGTAACCGGGTATAAAACCAATGATGCTAGGGAGCTCAGAAAAATAAAGTAATACCATATTCTGTATTTGCCAAATACATGGGGAACCATTGTATAAATGATAGAGATGCATGAGCTGAAGCTAGCAACAGTGGATGCCATGTAAATCAATACTGTGGGATCAGTAAGAACATGGTGCGCAGCAGGCGACCAACGTATGCGAATAATCACCCAATACTAGGGAGTTGTTAATACAAATGGTAGACAGACCGGGCAACAAGCCAGAAGTCTGCACCAAATAATGAAGCACCACCTGAAAGAGTAACGATCAGTCCTATTGCAATCTCATAAGAGAGTTACTGTCAAGGGTTCACGCCTCTGCACTCTGTAGGAATGAGTGTTTGGGTATTGCACTTGTGTAGTCAATGATCTAGTGGGATAGCTAAGGATATTGAAAACGTAAGTAGTGGTAAATTCTTCCTTTCACCAGTAGACATGGCATAAGCCAGTCAAGTAAAAGCTTAGAAACAAACCGTGCGGCCTAAGGCCAAAGAAGCAAGAAGAGGGTGAAACACACCAACAATCACAAGATGCGAATTCCATTGGAATAAAAGTGAAAGGAGACTTAAGAAAGTCACAAGGACCGACGCATTGGAAATGCAAGGTCATACAAGTAAAGAACACTTGTAATGAACCAGAGAAACTGGTATAGTTCAGAAGCTACTAACAATAGAGGAAGCACTACAACGAGGTAGTGACTTAACCTCACCCGACAATAAGTCGGAGGAGCCAAGTGAATGATCATTACCAAACACAACAGTATGTATATAGATTGCTAGAGAACTGGTTACAAATCTAAAACTCATCAAGTTCGAGCACGATAAGAGAACACCACACTTGGTCAATAAACCTTATTTCCACAATAAGAGGGATAAAAGGGTAATGTGTAACACATTAAGATAACGAAAAGGGCGAATAACCCAAGCTATCAGGGCCGCGCAGCAGAAGCTAGTGGGCCCAGAATTCCAAGTGAATAAAAGGTTAGTCATCAATGCCTTGAAGCCATTTAGGCTAGAACCGAACCCGGTTAAGAGTTAAATAAACTCCGATGAAAATTCTTGATGCAGGGACTAACCGATAGTACGGTTAAGACCCGTTGATCAAGAAACATTGTATAATAGACCGCATGGAAGCTGAACCACTCCATGACGGCTGAATGCCTTCGACCAATGTCCAATGATGACACATGGTAGATTACATGGGCGTAATCCCTTTTAAGGGGGTAGAGCAAAAACCGTGAAATGTATGTTTTACGTGATGAGTGCGTAAACTACAATGCACATAGCGCAAGAGAATTCGTTTTGATGGTTGATACTTATGTTACATAAACATTTGTATTCACTCATCGGTAGTGGTGGTAATTTGAGAAGCAAGTATAGGAAAAGGAGTAGAGAAACTCCAGGGGAATGAGAACCCCGATTGGTAATAGTATGAGGAATGAGTATGTATGGGAGACTTGAGGAGTATAAATCGGTTTGGAACCGATGTATGTAATGAGTATAAATTGGTATACAACCGATGTATTTTATGAGTATAAATTTGGTATAGCAAATTAATGGGATATTACACCCATGAATTTCTTGAGTATAGTAGTTGGAGATGAGGTAGTAATAGTTGATGAGATGATTAGTAAGTAAGTAAGTGAATCATATAAATTGGAAAATGTATGTGTATGATTATGAGTAGCAAGATTAAAAAGATAGAAAACGAAATGATGTTTGACGAGCTGTCTGTTTGTATTGAGGTGGGAAGTGGAACTTGATTTGCTAGCGATCAAGGGAAGCCGAACACAAATTGGAGTGGAAGGATAATTCAACACCAATGCTGATCACATTGGGGTTGAAGGACTCTGGAAGCTCCCTTAAGTGGCCACAATAATAACACTAGTAATAGGAATAATCATCATAAATTGAGATTGGGAGATGTATGCAAAGTTTTCAAAATGAATTTCCAAAACTAATTTGGTACAAATTTTCTTCAAACTTGAGAATGAGGATCGGTTTTAAAACCGCTCCCATGGGCACTAGTGGATCTTCCATGCCTAGGCACGGGTATCCGGTCGAAACCATAGGAGGTGAAGCTAGTTTTGAGTCTGTGGAAGTGTAGAGTAGTTTGAAACCACTACACCGGTTGTACGGTAACAGTGTGTGTTTTGTATTTTTCCAAGGGCACTGGGGCAGCGTAGTCCCGAGTAAGTATGAGTAAGTATGAGTAAAGTATGAGTAAGTAAGTATGAGTAAGTGCCTGAGGATCTCTATATGTGCAAATGAATTTGATCAGAACCAAAGGACCGTAGGGCCAGAAAGCGTAAGTGCTCAAGTCATGACGGTCGTGAACCAGAAAGCGTAAGTGTTCAAACGTGACCGGTACCTGAGGGATCACTCGCCATTGAGGGAGGATTGTACCTAATTGTCTGCGGACGAACCCCCTTGGAGAGAAGTAAAACGGATATTTTTGATTGCTATGCATGTAGTGACATGCTATTTGGATGCGTAGTATGCATCATGTCAGACATTTGGAGTTTGACAAGTTATATGTAGAGGTCATAACCTTAGCATAGAGTATATGTACGAGTAACAGTATTAGATTCACCAACTTTGAGGGCAAAGTTCTTTAAGGGGGTAGATTGAAATACCCGAACTTAAATATGGTGATTATATTATTCTAATATAGTATTTAAGGGCCTAATAGTGCCTAAGTAATTTTGGTAAGGAAAATAAATCCAAAAGAAATGAGAAGAACGCTTAGAAAGCGGAAAACATTAAAATAAGCGTTAAATAACCATAGGAGGTACGAGACCTCGGTTATAGTATCGTAAGGATTCCTAAGGCTTATTCATGACTAATTAGTATACGGGAATGATCCCCGAAGAAACCGGAGCCAAATAAGGTATTAAAACTCTAATAGAGCTTTAGCGCACGTTTTTCGAGGAAACCCGAAAACGTGATTTTAAGTGGTCAAACAGACCCGTAAAAATTATAAATCATTGAATAATAATTATTAAGCATTTATGGAAGCTTAATAACCAATAAAATAAAGAAACGAGAAAATTCCGGAAAACAGGCCCGGTTAGTGAACAGTATCAAAACCGGGTAAAATAACGAGTGTTTTCTGTAAAAGACGAAAAACGCTCCAGCTAGTATTACAGAGGGGGCCGGTTTTTACTGGTGTAAACAGCTCTCTCTCTCTCACACACACAAGTAACAAATAAGTAAATCAAAAAGCAATTAAGTAATAAAGCAAAAAAAGTAACTTATACTAATTTAACATTCTCTCACCTCTCATTCTCACCTTTCCCTCATCTCTCTCCTACCCTTCTCCTTCCCCATCGATTTTTCCCCTCTCTCTCTTCTGGTTGGGCGATTTTGGAGCCCCAAAGGAAACCTCCATGGCTATCCACCTTCTCTCATGCTCCATCTCCATTGAACCAAATGCAAAAATAATTGCATATTCTTACTCTCCTATCACCCTACACTTCTCTCTTTCCAAATCCCAAAATAGAGGAATTTGATTTTCGTGGGTCTACCCATTGGTGAAGAAAGTAACATCAATTGAAGCTTGGAGTCTCCTCTTTCCAACAAGGTAAAAATCTCCATGAAAGACCTCACTTTTTCTCCATCTCTTGGCATGGCCGATTTTTGGTCTCTCTCTTACCTTGTTTTTCTCTTGTTTTGGAGCTTTGCTTCAACCCTCCAATGGTGGTGAGAACACCTTCTTGAACCAAGGGCTAAAACCCCTCCTAAAGCACTCCAAGGTAAAAACCCTAACTAATGGTAATTTAAACCCTTCATTGAATTAGTGAAGTTTTAAGAGATTAGAAGTTTAATTATACTCTCCTCATGTAATTTGGGTGTTGGGATGGAGTTTGGAAACTCCATCCCCCACATGGCCGATTTTGCAAGAAAAAGAGAAGGAGAAGAAGTGGAAAGGAAAAGAAGGAAATATAAGCTCAAGGTATGAGCTCTTCCTTAATGCTAAATTTTAATGCATTAGAGTAATGGGAATGGGTGAACAAATAAAAGAACCTAAACTATTGTACTAAGTATTGTAATTGTGAATGTTTGAGTACTTGTGAACGAATATGTGGATTTGTAGGTCTTAGAGCCAAATGAATGGTATATGTGTATTAATATTGCTATTTGAGGAAGTAATGATGTATTGGCATGGTAATTGAGGAGATCTTGGTGTATTAAGATTTTGGTATTGCTGGTAGGACCCTTGTATGGGTGTGGTTAAAATAGGAATGATTTTGGTGGTAATGGGTATGTGTGGATAAGTGAGAATTGTAGGTGAACTATGGCAAAATTTTGGTAGGAATATGTACATGTGTGGATGACTTGGTGAATGGGAGAACCAAAGTATGTATTGGGGATAATAGAGATGTTTAATGACCATAGAGTAGTGGTTGTAGTATAAGAAGGAAAGGGTATAAAATCTGTAGCAAGAAGTGCAGTAAAACATTGTAGAAACTAGAGAAAAATTGGTGTGCAGGATTTTGTAAAATGAGTGTTGGAACTTGGGTGTAGGTAGTGTAATGGCTTGGAAACGAATTGGCATGGTAAGGTGAGGTATTTAGAATGCTAGGAATGGCATTGTTTGAGGAAGTATTGGATGGGAAAATGGAGTTTGAAAATCTGTAGCATAAGAGAATGAAAAACTGTTGTAAGTGTTAAAAGGAAGTGAGGAAATTGTATGAATTGGTTGATGGATTTAGTAATGGGGTTGGTGAATGAATTGAGGTATTTTAGGAAGCCTAAATGGCACTAAAACATGTAGGGAACTTGTGGAAATGAGTAGGAAAAGATTGGGTGTGAATTGAGTAGAGTTTGGGGTTCAAAATAAGTAATTAAAATGGGTACTGGGCTGGACCGACCCTAGGACCGATCCTAGCAGGGTCGGTCGACCCGAAAGTCTGCAATCTCAGAAGCTTCTGCATCCGACCGACCCATGGGACCGACCCTGCCTGGGTCGGTCGAGTAGAAATTTTTAGTTGGAAATACTTCTATAACGGACCGACCCAATGGACCGACCCTGGCTGGGTCGGTCGGATTGGAATTTTCTGTAATCGAAGTCTCTGCACCCGAACGACCCATGGGCCCGACCCAGGGTGGGTCAGTCGGGTCAAATATATATATATATATATAAAAATAATAACAACCTAGTAATCATATGTATGTATATATGTATAGATATGTACATATATATGGGACCTTAGGAATACACCATTAATGTAACCCTAATGGTAAGGGAATGAGTATGTGAATGGGAAACAAGTAAGAGGATTAATTAAGAAAGTAGAAAGCATAAGAACATTGAGTGAACCGAAGTAATGGGATAACGGGGTAAGTACGGCAGTAGTAATTATTTATGTATCGTATGAACATAGTATTAATAACAATGTTGGAAACATTATCAGCGGAACAAGTGTGAACCGAGGAACAAGGGAACATACGGTAAAGCAAACCCCAGTGAAAGGTATGATTTCCTCATGCCCCGTATGCTAACCGAGTTACGTTGATTTGTGTGCTGTATGCCGGCTAATCAAGACTAAAGCATGAAAATGGTTTATTGCCTTTCATTATATGTCTTGCTGTATGTTGTGTGAGCTAACCCTTCTTGATTGATTGTGTGGCTTCATTTGGTGCGTAGTACGACTCCTAGATGAGTCTTGTTGTGTGGTGGCTCGTAGTAAGAGTCAGGTTGTGAATTAATGGAACCATAGCAACGTGCTAAACTAACGAATCAACAAACGATAACGCAACCCAACGAAACTCACAAGAATGTGAGAGAGTGTACGGGAGTAATACCCTCCTGATAACGGTTGGAGAATTGAAATGAATAATCCACAAATAATAAGTAGTGGAAGTATATCAGTAACCTCTATTAGAGGAATTAATCTTGGTGCAAGACATGAACCATGAGAGTAGTAAAGAATGATGAGGGATCTCCAAACCCCTTAGCAATTAGTCGACCCATTATGAGAGGACCCGACTGATGTAAGTATGTCCCGAACATGAGAGTATTCGATATGTTGGGGAAACCCTTAAATCTGAGGATACTAGTCGGTAGTAATTCCCTAAGCTGGTGGAGGTTATCAAGAGAGATACTTCTGGGCTAATCCATGAGATTATATTGTGCTCTGAGAGAAGAGTGTTGGGAATTTGAGTAGTCCGGTAAGAACGGACATTGAGTAGTTGAGGAGCTAAGCGTATAGCCCTAGTATTGTAGGTCCGGTGGTGAGTCTTGTGTATGACTCCGCCCAGAGACCAAGGTAATGAGTAATGAGTATTGTGTATGTATGAGTAAAGTAATGAGTATCGAGTAAGAAGCAAGTATAAGTATGTAATGAGTACCGAGTATTGAGTACGTATGAGTAAGTATCGAGTATTGAGTATGTAAGAATAAGTATGGAGAATTGAGTAGTGAGTATGCACTAGTATAGTAACGAGTACAGAGTAAGGATCGGGTACGAGTAAGGTATTGAACATGGAGTGATGAGTATGCAAGAGTAAGGAGTAAGTATGAGTAGAGTAACGAATATCGAACACAGTACGAAGAGTAATGAATGTATAACAAATACGAATGGTTGACTATTGAATTGTCTTCCTTAGTAAGTATTGAACTTGTGTATTTATGTAGGTATCTTTGATTGTATTGTTGTAGTATGAGTATGTATGTATGCATGTAAAATGAACTCCATGTATATCCGACCCAAAGTAGTCGGCGTACCGCGGTTAGCACGCGGTATATGCGGATTTCATATGCAGCGTAAGCTGACCCCCTAGGGGGACCGTTTTTAGTGTGCAGGTACCGAAGCTGTTCACCGTTCGAGAGAGTAGGACGGGGACTGCTACATAAGCATGGGTAGTTGAGAAAAGGGAATTGTATTTGTAACGTAGTATGAATTTGGAAGTCTAAACTGTATCGGTAATGTAAGGATTGTAGTATGCTCGGTATGGTATTGTATTGGAGTTGTATCGAATTATGGATTGGTATGCAAGGGAAAGTAAAGTATGGTGTAGAGCACTCGGTATGTTCATATTCATCAGACCGATAGTATGTAGTATTGTAATCCGCCTTGTTAGTCACGTGGGTGACTAACGGCATTGTACACTCGCCGTTGAGTAAGTAATATCCGCTGCGAAGGTAAGTATTTGTACAGTAATGATGGTATTAGCGGTAGGGGTGTCACATTAGGAATTGTTAGAAGTTTATTTGGTTAAATTTGGGGTTTTTATGAATTATATAAGTATAATATATGATATTTTATGACATTGTTACAAATGGGTAAAAATCGAGATTTATAGAAAGTATAAGGTTAGGAATAATGTTTATAACCTTTTGGTATAGTTTGGTAATTTTTGGAGTTATATATAAGATTTTATAAAGACATATGTATAATATATAGTTTTAATGGCATTAGAAAACTATGTATTATAAAGTGGGAAGATTTGGTAAATATACAAAGTTTGGTGGTGAGGATTTAATTAAAATAGTCCTAGGGTCTGTTCAAAAATTATAGCCTTTAAAAACTATAGGTTATAATTATATTAAGGTTTAAAGATTATAATATAAGGTATATATTATAAGTGTAATAATGAAATGTAATTTGGGGTTGATTTGTGATTTATAGAAGTTTAGTGGTATATGATGAAAGCCGAGAATATAAGGGGTTGTTTGGTATTTATAACAAAATATAACTATAGGTTATAATTGTTTTAATGACTTAAATGTCATAATATATGTTATATAGCTATAATATAACATTATATTAATTATGTGGTGGATTTTGTAAATACTTAAGATAATAGGTGCTGTTCGGAAATATTAACATTTTAAAATGAAATTTATAATATGGTTTTTAATGTTACAAGAGTTATAACATTTATAATATAAGAGTTATTCATTAAAAAGAATGGATATATATATTATTAAGACTTACCATATAATAAAGAGTCCCATAATACATGTATATAAATAAAAATATGTTATGGTGGAAAAAATATATAATATGGTTTAGTAACCATGTATTATCATAATTTAAAATGATGTAAGGTGAAAGGAAAAAGAATTACAAACATTGGATATGGAATTCTAATGTTAGGAGTATACATGGAATAATAAGGATTTACATAATTCAAAGTATTGTTTACATATGAATTATATCACATTGAACTTGGAAAAAAAAACAAACCTTAGAAAAATAAATACTAAGGTGAGACGTATAATACATGACAAAGAATCATACATGCAATAAAGAAACAAACTATATGATATACAAATAGGCATTAAGTTACATGCGATAACAAAGTTCAACAAAAAGTATATAAATATACGAGACAAGGCTACGTATGTAATATAACGTATTGAAATACCCCAAACCTAATTATGTTGTTTAAACGCTAAAATAAGGTGTGGTAAGGCTAAAAAGAGTCTTAGAAATATTAGTAAGCAATTTAAATCATAGGAAACACAAAATGTGCTTTAAGGTCAATAAAGGCCAAAATATGCTCTAAGCTTTGGATAAGCTTGGTTAAGACCTAATGAACTTACCAAGACCTTATTTATATACTAATGAACATATTAAACCAATTAGCAAAGAAAACCAAGCTTGAAAACAAGTTAAAACACAAAATGTGCTTGAAAAGGTGAATTCCTAAACTCCCTAACCTCCTATCCTAATCTCTAATCGGATTCCAATTCTACTGCTAGGCCATTTGTGCTTCGTCGAGTTACCTTGTTACTGTGTGACCGAGCTTGAGAGAGAGAGAGAGAATCGCGTAGGTAATGCAACGGTGTGTGGTTTCGAACGTGAAAACGTATCCTTTATTGTGGGGTTGAACCCCTATTTATAGTGTTTACACTGCTAGATCAAGAATCGCCAGCCTGTCTTTCTTTTTAATTGCCAGGCTGGCATTTACATGTAAGCGGGATATTTAATTACTCATCCGGCCGGATCACACTCTGATCCGGCGATATTCCTTGTTCTAAGCCGTTCCTTCCAGTCACATGGGACCGGATGTTCTACCTTTTCTTATTCTCGTACTTTTTCCCTCTTCATCAGTCCCACAAGTTCTACTTTTGATCTTCTAAAAGTAAAAAGTAGAACTTTTTAGCATATGCCTCTGTTTGTGTTTTTTTTTGACGTTACGGCCTTTTGCTATTCCGGCCATCGCCTCCCCTTAGTCCCACAAGTTCTCTTTTCTTTTTCCGCCCTCTTTCTTTTTCGAATTACGCTCCCGCCCGTGCTTAGCCCGTGCCTGCGCCTTTTCGATGTAGAATTTGCAGAGTCGTTTTGTGTCAGTGCCCCGTTTCCAGGAAGGTGCGGGGTCTCCTTTTTATTTTTCATTAACTGGGCGGGAATCGATTTTCTTCGAAGCTCTAGTATCGAACTCTTTCAGATATCTTCCTCCTTTGTTTGCCCAGACTCCGTCGCCTCCTCCTTTGCGTTCTCTTTTCGAATCTTTCCACTCCTTTGCTTTGTCCTTGCTCTCTGTTTTCTTGTTCTGATGGCCTCGTCTAGCTCGAAGAAGAACAAGGCAGCCGCGAACTTTGTCCCTGCTAAAGAGGCGATTCAAGGTACTTTTTCGCCTCAAGGGTTTCGCCCTACTTATCTGAAATCTACCGCACCCTTTTCTGCTGATCGAGAACCTTCTTCATCCTCCCTGGATACCCCCTCCCTTCTCTCCTGTTTAAAGGACGTCGAAGTCCCACTGGGTACTTGCATCTACCGTCCTTCTTCCGACTCACACCCCCACGATAACTTTGGGCTTGGATATGCCGTTTATGCGGATTTTTTCTCTCGTGGCCTGACCGTGCCCCCTCATCCATTCGTTCTGGGTTTCCTAATTCGGCGTTGCTGTGTGCTCGCTCACCTACACCCGAAGGCAATTTCTTACCTCCACGCCTATGTTCTCCTTTGTGAGGAGAACAAAATTCGGGTAGAAGCGACCGAGTTCGCCCAATTCTACTCCACAAGGGACGATCCCGATAGCCTGACTATCAAGGCGAAGGCCGGCTTTTCTCTTTTTGATTACAAGAAAGCGTCTTCCGGGTGGAACTCCCGATGGTTTGTCATTGTCCCACCACTAGGCCGATTTTTGGGAGTTCCTTACTGTCCCTCGATCCCGAAAGGCCAATTTAGCTGTCCTCCTTCCCCGGCGCAAGAAATGCCTATCTCGAAAATCCTGAAGATGATAAGCAAAAAACAGCTTACGGTCTCCCAATTTTTTACTCCGGCGCGCCTGGACTCATTGAAGAAATATCATAATAAGTCTTATTTAGTCAGTCTCACCTAAATTTTACCTTTTACCGTTTTCTTACTTTCACGTCGTTCCGGCAGATTTCTTTTCTAGAGGAGATAAGGTGGGGCCCTTCAACAGCTGGAATTTTGTCAACTTCAAGATGGGTGATGAGCAAGTCGATTACTATGCGTCTGTTGATGCGGCTGTTGATGCGGCCACAAGGCTCTTCGGGGATGCCACCTCTTCCAAGAAGAGACAAAGAGGCGATAATGACAAGGACCATTCTGGCCAGAAGAAAAAGAGAATTACTGGGTCTCCAGCCCGATCGAGCTGTGATTTACCAGGTACTTGGTACGTGAGTCCAGGGTCTGGGCGTCGCGTCTTTCTCCCTCTTACTCCTGATTCAGGCCAGGGGTCTGTCTCTCGTCCTGGGCAGGGATCTGGTCACCCAACCCCAATTTGTGAATTGTTTCCTGACTTGGCAGGATATTTTTCTTCCGATCCGGCCCACGGTGCTGTCTTGGAAGATACTAACCTACGTATTGCTCTTTTTTATTTGAAGGAAACTTTTGCCTTTCCTTTTCTATAGATTCTACGCTGACCCTTTCTTTCTCAGGCTCTCAAGGCGCACCCATAACCGTTACTGACAACGAGGTTGCTTGCGATCCGGCCCACCCTACTTCTGCTGTTCCGGCTTCCGGTACTCAAAAACCTCGGAAGAAAACTGTATCAAAGCCGAAGGCTGTTTTAACGGAGGTTTTTGAGACTGAAAGGGACCGTGAGACTCTTGGCACCTCAACCCTACATGACGTCCCTGGAGTCAATGAATCAGTACCCGAGGGGGTGAAAGAATACCGACCTGTGCCTGAGAACCCAGAGCTCTGAAGTAAGCAGAGGGAAGACAGGCAAAGGGAGGACATTACTGCCTCCTCCTCCTCTCCACCCCCTCCTGTTCAGGGGGGGTTTCACCGGTCCTTCCCAGAAGGAGGGATGGTTCTACTATCTTGGGCAGCCCTTGCGCAAGATCTCCTTTGATGCTGCTCAATACACCGACGCCTGGAAGGAAGCGATAAGACTGTCTGACCATCCGGACGGGATCTTTGCCCCTCCGTCCATTGTTACTGCCACCAAGGAAAAACTGAGGGCCGGGAGCGGAGAAGCTGATGCTATTATGCGTCATTCCATTCCCACGGGAGAGGTCTTCAACCTGATGTGGCAAAGCATTTTTCGAGTAAGTGCCGTCTTCCTCCCATTCTCCCATGTCTTTCTGATATTCTTTAAGCCTTTTATGTTTCGTTTCTTTTAGGTTATGTCAATGGCCCAAAGCGCCGAAGTCCAGACTCAGGACCTTCAATTTGACCTGCAACGTGAAAAAAGTCGGGCCAACAATATTGAAGCCGAGTTGAAGCAAACCCGTTCTAATCATGATAGTTACATGGATCACGTAAATTACGAGATTGACCGCAAGGTGAAAGATAGGACAGACACTTTAAACAAGGAGTTGCGGTCATCTCGCCATGAGTGTGTTCGCCTTCGAGATGAATATGAATTGAAGTTAAAGAATTTGCGGGAAGAGATGTTCGCTCTAAGAAACCAGAACCTCCACGCAGAGGGTATCCTGAAGCAGGTACACCGCAAACCTTCCGGTGAAAAGAATGTCTTGATACCAAAGCATGCTTTGTCTGACTTGGAAGTTTTGTTGCGGCAGGTACAAGCTGCTCACAAAAGGGACATGGATTCCCTTACTTCAGATAAGGCTTATTTTGCGGGCCTGAATGCTGCCCTTGAGAAAGAAGTTGAATCCCTTGAGGCGGACAAAAAAGCTTTGGCCGGGCAGAATGAGGCTTTGGTGGGAGATAAAGCCAAACTTATTCAAGAGCTTACCGAACTGACCGAGGAAAAGAATGCTCTGGATGAGCAGACTCGGACCGCCTTTGATCAAGAGAAGCAGTTCTTGATGGACGAAAACACGGCTCTTTCTACCGGTAAAGCTGTTCTTGCGGCCGAGAAGGCTTCTCTGGAGGAAAAGGTGAAGGCTTTAGAGGAGGCCATGGCCCTCCCTCAACCTGAAAGTGCTAAGGTCCCGGCCAAGGGTGAGCCTTATCGGTCTCTTTTCTGCCGTTTTTCGTCCTTATGTCTTATTCTTACCGATCCTGCTCTCTTTTTAAAAAAAAAACAGATTCTGAAAATCTTTTAAGACATGTCGAGAAGCTCAGCGATCTCATTGACAAGCTGAATGAGGAACTTTCTGCCGCGGGTTCTGACCGCGATCTCTACCGAGCTCAGGTTTTACAGCTTGAGGAGGACATTGCTAAGCATACAGCCTACACCCGTCGGACCCAAGAGGAGCTGAAGAAGCAAGGAACTATCATTGCCCATCTAAAAAAGGCTTTCGGCTCTCAGAGCCGGAAGATTACTAACATTTGTCGCCAGACCATCTCCAAGTACTTTCTGAAGAGGGGGGAAGTATTGGATGACGATTTGTATAGTGAGCTAGAGTTTGACAACGTTGCCCGGAAGAGCAACTTCCTTGAAGACTTTGAGAAGTTCGGTCGTCTCCCTGGTGAGACAGTCTTTGGGCCTGGTCAAGCTTCTTTCCTTCCTCCCGATAGCGGTATGCGCCAAGAGGTTGCCGGCTTTCGTCAAGCCGTTGGAAAGTCTAATTCTGCGGAGAGCGTGTCCAATCCGGTCGAAGGATCCGCTGTAAAGAAGCCTGCTAAAGAATAGATGCCTTTTAGATAGTAATTTCTTAGTGCAGGGATCTTGTATAGTCGTATTTTGGATTATTGTTTTTGGTAATGTTTTGAATGCGTTTTGCCCTTGCCTTCTCTTTTGTATCCCTTAATCGTTTTAAGTAACTCTCCTACGAGTTAGCTTTATATATTTCTCATTTGGCTTTATCCGGAGCGACCGGATTTCCAAATGCTTTGTAAGTCCCCCCTTTATTTACATGGAAGGTCTTTATACCTTCGTTCAAAACTTTTTAAGTAAAATCCTAGTCTTTATAGGCACGCTGACCGGGTGGTACATTTCAAGGCATGATAGCCTGTAGGCTCGCTGGCCGGATGGTACATTTCAAGGCGTGATAGCCTGTAGGCACGCTGGCCGGATGGTACATTTCAAGGCGTGATAGCCTGTAGGCACGCTGGCCGGATGGTACATTTCAAGGCATGATAGCCTGTAGGCTCGCTGGCCGGATGGTACATTTCAAGGCGTGATAGCCTGTAGGCACGCTGGCCGGATGGTACATTTCAAGGCGTGATAGCCTGTAGGCACGCTGGCCGGATGGTACATTTCAAGGCATGATAGCCTGTAGGCACTCTAGCCGGATGGTACATTTCAAGGCGTGATAGCCTGTAGGCACGCTGGCCGGATGGTACATTTCAAGGCGTGATAGCATGTAGGCACGCTGGCTGGATGGTACATTTCAAGGCATGATAGCCTGTAGGCACTCTGGCCGGATGGTACATTTCAAGGCGTGATAGCCTGTAGGCATGCTGGCCGGATGGTACATTTCAAGGCGTGATAGCCTGTAGGCATGCTGGCCGGATGGTACATTTCAAGGCGTGATAGCCTGTAGGCACGCTGGCCGGATGGTACATTTCAAGGCATGATAGCCTGTAGGCACGCTGGCCGGATGGTACATTTCAAGGCGTGATAGCCTGTAGGCACGCTGGCCGGATGGTACATGTCAAGGCGTGATAGCCTGTAGGCACGCTGGCCGGATGGTACATTTCAAGGCATGATAGCCTGTAGGCACGCTGGCCGGATGGTACATTTCAAGGCATGATAGCCTGTAGGCACTCTGGCCGGATGGTACATTTCAAGGCGTGATAGCCTGTAGACACGCTGGCCGGATGGTACATTTCAAGGCGTGATAGCCTGTAGGCTCGCTGGCCGGGTGGTATATTTCAAAAAACTTTGCCTCAAAAGAATACCTCATTTTATTGCTCTTTGTAAAAAATGTTTTTATACATAAAACTTTTTAAGGCATTCAGCATGCCAGGAGTGAGGCAATTCGTAACCTTCACTATTTTTCAGGCGATATAAAGCTTGCCTTGTTCGCCGTTGTACAATAAATGGTCCCTCCCATTGGGGCTCTAGCTTCTTTGGCTGCTTTACTTCCCGAAGGACTAGTTCACCCGGAGCGAAACCCCTTTCCCTTGTTCTTTGGTTAAAATATTTTTCTACTTTCGCTTTATCCCTTTCCATCCTGACTTGGGCCATAGTCCTGGTTTCTTCAAGCAGGTCAAGGCTGTCTTTCACCCCTTTACTGTTGTTTTCCTCATCAAAGGATTCCCATCTAATTGATGGGACTGTAATCTCAGCCGGAACAATCGCTTCAAGACCGTAGGTCAACCTGTATGGAGTTTCCCCTGTTGGGCCCTTTTCGGTTGTTCTGTAAGACCAGAGAACCTGAGGTAGCAATTCCGCCCATCTCCCTTTTTTGCTGTCCAACTTCCTTTTTATAACCTTGACAATTTGTCCATTCGCATTTTCTACCTGGCCGTTTGCTTGTGGATGGGCGACCGATGCGAATCTCAGGTCAATCTTCCACTCTTCACAGAATGCCCGGAAGCTTTTACAGTTGAACTGAGTTCCATTGTCTGTTACTATTATCTTCGGGATCCCGAATCTACAGACCACATACTTCCAGATGAAATCCTGTGACTTTCTTGCGGTAATGGATACCGTTGACATGGCTTTCACCCATTTGGTGAAGTAGTCAATGGCCACATAGATGAATTTATATCTTCCGGGAGATGCTTCCGGGAAAGGTCCAACGATATCCAATCCCCACATGGCAAATGGGATTGGGGACAGTATGGCTTTCAGTGTGGACGGGGGACTGTGTATTTTGTGGTCGTGTTCCTGACATTTAATGCACTTCCGTATGTATTCTTTTGAATATTCTCTCATCCTTGGCCAATAATATCCCAGCCTTAGGATTTTGTGAATTATTGCCCTTTCTCCTTGGTGGTTCCCACAGGTCCCCTCATGTAGCTCCTCCATGAGCCTTGCTCCCTCCTCCATGGTAACACACTTAAGTGCTGGTCTCGCGAATGATCTTTTGTAGAGCTGTTCTTGCTCTAAAAAGAAAGATGCAGCCCTTCGTCTTGTTTTTGCCGCTTCTTTCGCGTCTTGTGGCAAGTTTCCGCTTTGTATGTACTCAACAATAGGTGCCATCCAAGACTTGGCTATTGTGTCTGATTCAATGGTGCATACTTGGATCTCTCCAGACTTGAGTTTGCCTTTATTTCCATCCAGACTTTACTGGGCATTCTTTCGGCCATACTGGCCAATTTAGCCAACGCATCGGCCTCTATGTTTTCTGCTCGGGGAAGATGTCTTAATTCACATCTCTGAAAGTTTGCCTTCGTCTCTTGGACTTTGGCCAAGTATTTTCCAAGCTTCTCCTCCTTGACCTCGTAAATGTTGTCGTTTTGTCGCGCCACTAGCATTGAATCTGAGTATATTTCCAATTCTGCATAACAAACAAAGAGGTAAACCCCATTCTCCCCCCTTTTGAAGGTATGTAAAAAATTTTCTAAAGACACAAATGAGAACCACTGTCTTATTATAAGAAAGAACCTGTTGCCCCTAAGGCAGTGGCGACCTCCAAACCCTGTATGAGGGCTTCATATTCTGCTTCATTATTTGTTACCTCAAATTCTAGCCGGAACGCAAACTTGAGAGTTCTTCCTTCCGGCGTTTGGACCACTATTCCGGCCCCTGCTCCAGTCTTACATCGAGCTCCGTCAACTAAGATAACATATGGGTTGGTCGATTCTCTTTGTTTTTGGGCAAAGGTTGTTTCGGTTATAAAGTCCGCCAAGGCCTGTGCCTTTATGGCTGTTCGAGGAAGGAAGTGGATTTCGTACTGGGTGAGCTCGACAGTCCAACTGTCCATCCATCCGGAAGCGTTTGGGTTGTTTGCTATCTGTTTTAGTGGCCAATTCGTTCTAACGAATACCCGGTGCGACTGAAAATAAGGTCGAAGCTTTCGAGATGCAACGACTAATGCAAACAATATTTTTTCGATGTTGGTGTAACGGCTTTCTGCTGGAGTTAGGATTTTTCCGGTGTAATATACTGGTATCTCTTTTTTCTCCTCCTCCATTATTAACACAGCCGCTACCGCCCAATCCGTGGCAGATAGGTAGAGATACCAGTCTTGACCAGGCGCCGGAACACCCAGTTTTGGCAATTCTTTGAGCATCTCCTTGATCCTTTCAAAGGCGTCTACACATTCTTGATTCCACTGGAATTTCTTGTTTTTTCGTAAAATGTTGAAGAACGGTATTGACTTTTCTTGGAGTTTTGAGCAGAATCTTGCTAAAGCCGTGAGCCTTCCATTCAATGCTTGCACATCTTTAATGTTCTTTGATGGCGATAGATCGAGGATTGCCTGGGTTTTTTTGGGGTCCACTTCAATCCCTCTTTGCCCAACGATAAAGCCTAAGAATTTCCCTTTTGTAACTCCAAATACACACTTTTCCGGATTCAGCTTGATTTGGAATCTGTCTAGGGTGTCAAAGGTTTCTTTTAAATCTTCCATGTGCTGTGCCCAGGAGTTACTTCTTACCACGATATCATCGACATATGCTTCTACATTCCGGGCCAACTGTTGTTTGAACACTTTGTCTATCATTCTTTGGAAGGTTGCACCCGCATTTTTTAATCCAAAAGGCATCACCTTGTAGCAAAAGGTTCCGGCCGAGGTAATAAAAGATTTTTTTCCGAATCCCTCCTCATTCATTCTTATTGATTATATCCTGAAAACGCATCCAAGAAACTTAAGACAGAACTTTGAGCCGTGAAGCAACCAATCTATCTATTGATGGTAATGGATAAAAGTCTTTAGGACATGCTTTGTTCAAATCTGTGAAAGTCCACACACATTCTCCATTTGCCATTTGATTTTTTAACCATCACGACGTTGGCCACCCACTTGGGGTTGGACACTTCCCTAATGAATCCGGCTTTAAGCAGTTTTTGCACTTCAGCACGTGCCGCAAGGTCTCTTTCTTCTCCTATTATTATTCTTCTTGCCGGATGGCTGGGTGCTTTGGATCCACTCGTAGGTCATGCTGGATAACGCTTGGATATACTCCTGGCATTTCGTCCGTACTCCAGGCGAAAGTTGTCCTTCTTTTTTCCAGGAATCTCATCAGGTGAGTTTGCTCCCCACTGCCGAACGCATTTCCTATTTTAAAAAATTTAGAAAGGTCAGTTTTTAAGTGTACCTCTCTTGGTGACTCCTTAGAGGTTCCACAGTCTTCTGCTCTTTGATCGGCGGCTCTGGCGGGAAAGGGAGCTTTCCCTTGAACTCCTTCTCCGACCCCACCGTTTTGACCATCTCTTCTTCCGGCATCCCCTCCATGATGCGGAATTCACATACTCGAGCCATCTTTTGACACCCTTTTATGGTTACCACCTTTCCAGCCCTGGTTAGATACTTCATCTTCAGGTGGTGAGTGCTGCATATTGCTTTGAAAGCATTAATCCCTGGCCGGCCGAGATACATATTGTATCCGGAAAGTCCTGGTACAATGAAAGCTGTGAGCTTTTCAGTTCTTCGTTCATCTCCCAATCCCAAAGTTATGGTGAAGTCTATGCTCCCCGAAGACTTGGTAGAAACGCCCCCAACAAAGCCTCCGAGGACCGCCGAATATGGTTTAATCTTACTTTCTGGAATCTCCAACTTTTTAACTGCCTCGGCAGATATGACATTTGCTCCAGCCCCGCTGTGTATTAGGATTCCTTCCATCATCCTGTCATTCACTTGTGCCCGAATGACCAGTGGATCATTGTGAGGGTATAACACCCATTCTCCGTCTTCGTCTGTAAAGAAAATCTGGGGAAGATTCTCTCGCTTGGCAATTTTTCTTTCCGGTAGTTCTTGATGTACCGCATGAATATGTCTTTTTCTTTCGTTTAGGGTCAACGGTCCTACCTTTGAAAAGAGACCTGAGAATTTGCTTAAGAGAAAAAGTTTATTAGACTTTCATTTTTTCCGGAAGGGAATTACCGGAAGATTCAGGAAGATTTTTACAACATACGTCTTTTCTAGAAGGAAAAGAAAAAAGTTCTGATTACACAGCTCTCGCCTTATTACCGATATGACTGGGCCTAGCTAATACTAGAGAAACAAAAATGTCTCCACCTTTTTACAAACCTGAGATCATACCGACTGATTTGCCGTGATTTAGCTCAGGGTGGATCTCTTCTTCCTGGTGATTTCGAGAGGTGGACTGATTTTGTCTGCTATATTACTTCTGTTGGCCCACCACCTGCTTTCCCTTGCCTTTCTTTTCTTCCTCGATGATCCTCAACTCTTTGGCCAGAGTGGCGCAATTTGCGGTTCTATGACTTTTGCAACCATGATACTCACAGAAGGCTATCGGAATCTCCCTTGGATAAGGCTTCTTTGGTGGGGTAGATATCCCTCTTTGACTGCCGCCGCATACCTGCCCGGATCAATCTGAACAGCAACCCGGGCGTTCTGAAACTGAGGTGCCTGAGATGGATCTTTGTAGTAAGGCTTGTATCTGGAGCCTCCCCCGGATGAACTTCCTGATACATTGCCGGAAGCGCCATTTCCATTCGGTCCCCCTTTCTTGTCGTTAACCGCTTTGAAGCTGTTTGCCAAATCTCTGGCCTTATTTTCCGCCACTTCTGACTTTAGAAACTCATGAATCATTTCGGCTAGCTCTCCATGGGTTTTTGGGGCTTTTGTCGCGATCTTCCCGGCAAGCCTTGGTTGTGCTAGTCCGTTTCCGAAAGCCTTGATCAGAATCTTCTCATCAATGTCATCAATTTCGGCTACCTGCTTATGAAACCTTTCACTGAATTCTTTCACCTTCTCTCCCCTTTTCTGTTTGAGATCCATTAGTTCTATTGTTTCCTTCTTGATCTTTTTGCTTGCAGCAAAGTATTGCTGGAACTCCTCAGTCAACTGCTTAAAACTTGAGATCGACTGCGGGGGTCTTGTTGAGATCCAACCGAGTGCCCTTTTGGATAATGTTCCCGGAAACAAAATGCAAAGAGCGAGAGAACTTATCCCCTGCGTATTCATTGCGAACATAAATTTCTTGACGTGAAGAGCAGGGTCCCCCGTTCCATCGTACTTTTCCACTGTTGGTGCAACGAAGTGAGGAGGAAGCTTTGCCTTCCTGATTCTCTCGGAGAAGGGGTAAAGAGTCATGTCGATCGAATCATCCTCCTCAGTCTCGTCGCTGATGATCAGAGTTTTCTCTAGCTGCTCTTTCTTCCGGCTGTTGCTCGCTTCGGAGCCGCGATTCTTGAGCGATTCGAGCGCCTCAGTCATGTCCTCCCATTTCTTCTGGTATTCCACATCTCGCTGCATCAGCTCCTGCTGGAAGACTTCATTCCCCTCCACTATCCTTTCATCAATGGTTCTGACTAGGCCTTTCAGCATCTCCTCCAACGCTTGCTTGGAGATCACGTCTTCAGCTTCCACTCTGTTGTTTTTGGTTGTTCCTACATTGTTGATCTCGCCCTCAGGTCGGGGTGACTTTCTTGTTCTTGGAGCCATCCTTGCACGCGTACCTCCTTCGCTTACACCTGCAAAAGACACAACCTCAAAGTTTTAAGGCTTCGTTGTTTCGTTCAAAATCAGATTACCTCCGGTGGACTCGTGGTTGCTAAGAAAGATCTTGAGCCATTCGTTTCCCACAGACGGCGCCAAAATGAAAAGGTGAATTCCTAAACTCCCTAACCTCCTATCCTAATCTCTAATCGGATTCCAATTCTACTGCTAGGCCATTTGTGCTTCGTCGAGTTACCTTGTTACTGTGTGACCGAGCTTGAGAGAGAGAGATAATCACGTAGGTAATGCAACGGTGTGTGGTTTCGAACGTGAAAACGTATCCTTTATTGTGGGGTTGAACCCCTATTTATAGTGTTTACACTACTAGATCGAGAATCGCCAGCCTGTCTTTCTTTTTAATTGCCAGGCTGGCATTTACATGTAAGCGGGATATTTAATTACTCATCCGGCCGGATCACACTCTGATCCGGCGATATTCCTTGTTCTTAGCCGTTCCTTCCAGTCACATGGGACCGGATGTTCTACCTTTTCTTATTCTTGTACTTTTTCCCTCTTCAGTGCTTTAAGGAGTCTTAAAGCACATTTTTGAAAAATTGTCTTGTAAATGAGTTTTGAATGGCTAAATGTCCATCATTACTCTTTAATTAACATGTGTATATATAGTATAACATTGGAAGTCTATCAATGGAAATCAAAAAATTCACTTCTATGTGCCTTGTTTTTATGAATAGTAACTTTAATAAGCTAGTTTGTAACATATGTTATTATAAGTAATTAAATTGATCAATAAAGACTAAAATACCCCTAAGAGCATAAGGGGGCCGGTTTTTTTTAAGTGTGGTGACTCACCACTCTTGTAACTTGTTAAGTAAATAAAGATGATTCTTAAGTTACTATTTGCTTAAGGTATAATATCTTCTAAAAAGCAGAACAAACTCCCTTCATCTCATTCTCCCATTCCCTTATTCATTTCCCACGGTTCCAAGTCTTCTTCAACCTCTCTCCTTTCCTTCATTCACGATTTGCAATAGTACCACACACAAACTCCATCTTTGACTCTTGTAATTCCTAGCCCACTTAACCAAATCAAAAACAAACACACCATCCTCTAGTCTCATCAAGCTTTCATTTCCACCTTCTCAAAACTTCAAGACCACCATTTCGGTGCCATGGAGTTCCACCATTGATGGAGCTTGAGCTTATGTTTCTAATATTATGATCTCCTTTGCTTCTAGGTAAGGAATCTCAAAGAAAAATGATGTTTCCTCCATGTTTTTATCTTGACCGAAATTCATCTTAATGGAGTCCTTATGTTGCTTTGTTCTAGCTTCATTCCACCTTTCAAGGACTAGGTGGAGTCCTCTCTTGATAGATATTCAAACTCTCTTCAAATACCAAGGTAAAAAACTATCTTAATGCTTTTGAAACAATGTGAAACTAGGGTTTACAATGAGATTAAGCTTGGAGCTTGTATACTCATTACATTGCTTGTGTAATGTTTAGAAGTTGACAAGCAACTAAGCCTAGCCGGTTTACAAGGAAACAAGAAAGAAGTTTGTGAGGAAAAAGAGGTAAATATACTAACCTAATGTAGTTTAATGCCTTAGGAGTAATGAGCTTATATTGCTTGTTAAAAACTACTTAAAGAGCAAATGATAAATGACTTAGTAAAATGTTCTCAAGGAGCCTAGTAAAAGGACATATGTGTTGTTGTATGTATTTGCAGGTCAAAGGCAAATATATTGTGGAAATTCAGTGTTTAAGACTTATGCATTTTAAGGGCCTAAGAGCCATGCATTTTAAGGGCCTAAGTGCCATGCAATTTAAATTATGCACTATATTGTGATGTAGTGTAACTTGGGTAAAACTTTGTGTGTGAGAGTGTTCTTGGTGAATTTAAGTGTTCTTGTGTGTTTAATGGAGAAAACAATGTGTTTTGGTTTAGTAATGTTCTAGGAGAACCTATGTCAAAATTTAGGTAAGAAGCAAGATGTTCTAAGGGTTTAGAGTGAGTTTGGTAAGCTAGGAAATGTTTAGTATGGAAGGTGATCAACTAGTGGAAGAAACATGCATTGAGTTGTTGAAAGAAGTAAAAAGGGTTTAAGCAATGTTCTAGAGGATTTAGATTGCAAAAGAATGCTTTGGGACATCTCAAGATTCATGGTGAGATTGTATTTAGGACTTGTGTATTATGGGTGAAAAAGGGATGAAGTGAATTGTTACATGAGAGCGATAAACTTGTAAAGATCTTTAAGGAGTTGTTTAGAAAGAAAAGATGCTTGGGAGATGATGTTGTAGTGGTGAGGAAACATTATTGACATAGTGGTTATCTTAGGTATGAAACACCACTTAGAGACCTAGGAGAAAATAACATAAGTGTTAGGAATTTCGGTATGGAATGAATAAGTGTTAAGGAGATAGATAATGAATTTTATGAATGTTGTATGAGGATTTGAGGGTACCAAATGATGTTAGGAAACATTAGGAGGCTTTAGGAGAAGTTTGGTCAAGATTTGACAAAGTTTCGGCAAGTTTTTGTGGCGTCCGACCCAGGGGTCCGACCCAAGTTTGGGTCGGACAGCCTCTATTAGACGTCAGTAAATGGTTCTGGAACGGTCCGACCCAGAGGACTTGGGTTGGACATGGGTCGGACGGTCGTGTTTTGAATGACGGTAAATGTTCTGGAATGGTCCGACCCAGTCGAGTGAGTCGGACATGGGTCGGACATGGTTGTTTTGTAAGGCGGTAGATGTTCTGTAATGGTCCGACCCAGTCGAGTGAGTCGGACATGGGTCGGACGTGTATATTCAAAGGTCGATGAAATCTCTGGAATGGTCTGACCCAGATGGTTGGGTCGGACACGGGTTGGACAAGTTAAGTTCTTCAAACCCGAGAATCACTGGAAGGGTCCGACCTAGTTGTGGGTCGGACGGTGGGTCAGACAGACCAAAATTCATATAAAAAAAATATAATAAAGAGTGTGGCTAATATAGTTAACCCTAGGGAGTATAATGTGGGTAATGAAGGATTAGTTGGGCATTAAAAACATGTCATACAATCATGTTAAACATTTAGTAAGTTTGAAGTTAAGTAAATAATTAACCGACATTCTTAAACATGTATAGGAGTGAACTACGGTGGAAATCAATCGAAGCAAGGACCAAGGTATGGTTTTCTTGCAGTCTGTTGCCTACCGGTTTACACCGGCTTGTGTATTGTTTGTTTTTCTGTGTGTTAATGACTTTGTAAGATTAAACCATGTAAAGAGTTTACAGTTGATAAATATTATTATGTTGTTGAGTATGACTCTCTCTTCCCTTGTGTGTGTCTAACAAGACTTGACCTATTATTGTGAATTGTTTATTGAGTTCAATAATGAACTATTAACAAGTGCTAACGGGGGAAGTGAGGAGTCCGGTCTGTTCCGGCCACGCGTGTGAGTATGGGAGTCGATGTCATAACCGGTTCGATTCTCTTTGTATGTTATGGTTGTTTTCTATTTGGTTTCCAACCTTCCCTTTAGCTTAACCAAGGCTATTTTACTGACTCACGTCGGGCCACAGGGGCATACTATGTTGTTGTTGGCTGTGCTTGGATCACTATATCCGAGGCACCTTGTGTTAAGTATCCGTTCAATCTAACAGGACGGTAACGAGTTATGTAACGAGCTTAGCATGTGCATGGCAACATTCTCTAGGCTCTCCATGGGGACTAATTGTGTTGGTTTCTTCCTTTAAGGAATTATTCTTGTGTGATGTGTGTGATGTTGTGTACAATACCCATGTTGTAATATATGTATAAGTTGTGTGTTTTAAAATGAATGCCATGTCACCATGACAATTAGTTGCGCGTATCCCGGTAGCCGATGGGCTGCGCGTTAACCATACAGTAGGGGCAACAGCCCGGAATTCAACCACCACCGCCACCGCCACGAGAGACCATCTGGGTCAAGGCGTTGGCTGATCTGAGGCCACCATCGTTCAGTGGGGAGACCGACCCTCGTAAGCTGGAGGCGTACATCTCCGAGATGGAGACCGCCTTCGAGACCTTAGCGGTGCCTGAGGAGGTCAAGGTTCGTCTTGCCGCATACTACTTGAAGGTTTCGGCACAGAGCTGGTGGAAGTTAGTACGGGATGGCAGAGCTGCTGACCCGACCTTTCAGTGGAGGGAGTACACGGCTCTGTTGCGAGCCAAGTACTACCCGATACACGTGCAGGAGGTCAAGCACCTAGAGTTGGACAATCTGAGGCAAGGGGATAAGATGACGGTAGATGAGTACTACTCAGCCTTCATCGGACTTATCCACCTGCTACCGGATCTGGGTTACTCAGACCGGATTCTTGTGAACCGTTTCTACAACGGACTGAGCTACCGCCTACGCTATGGCATGGGGCCAACCAGATATACTACTTTGCAGGTAACGGGACTACGGTGTGATGTGAATAAGTATGTGCCATGTGTTAATGTGATATGAATTTGTTTGGCGGGGCATAACTGACACCCTAAATATAGGAGTGCTACCATGCCGCTGCAATTGTGGAGATCACCGTCCGTCTGAGGGACGAGGAGAGTGCGCTCAAGCGCAAGGCCATGAACGAGGGCCAAGGCACACAAGGGCAAGGGGGAGGAAAGAAGAGGAAGCCATACCCCCAGTCCCAGAAAGGACAGCAACAGGGTGGCAGGGGCCAGACCCAGACCACCACTGCTGAGGAGCCTCTGCAGCTCACCTATGCGTATGCGGCCAAGCCCCTACGCTCTTACCCACCCAAGGGTAATTAACAAATTTCAATACCGAAATCTAGTGTGTGTTATTAACTTGTGAAGTATGTACTGAGTGTGTGATGTGTTAGCAGCTAGCACGGGCTCTGGACCGGAGCGCCACTATTACTGCAAGTGGTGTAACGGAGACCACCCCGGCAAGGACTGCAAGTGGAATGATGTGCAGTGCCGATACTGCAAGAAGATGGGGCACTGCGACTATGAGTGCTGGCAGAACCCGAACAGTAGAAACTACAGGCCCAAGGGGCAATGGAAGGGTAAGGCCACTGCGACCACCGATGGCCCGAAGACGGCGAATCAGCCACCCCATATCAGAGGTACACAGATTCCCAGAAGGGAAAGGGGTCGGGGTCCGGCAAGGCCGCCTGAATGTGGTGGACCGGTCTGAGGCGCCAGGGCCCTCTTCTAGACCAGGTACCGCCTAAATTATTGAGTGGAATAAGTGATTGCGTACCGCATTTCATGCATGTGTGTTAGTGAGTTTAAGAAAACAACCATGTGAGTAAATAATTAAAGTATAGTGTGAAAGTCACCTAATTAGATAACTCTAAACTTAAAGGAACCTTCAATAAATGTTATCCAATCCCACCCACACCAAACCCTGAAGAAACTACCATCGACATCACCGACTTTTTAATGGAGCAATGTCAGGTCATCCAACCAGGTATGGTACTCTTAAATGGATACCTGACACCGGAAGCACAAATCCATATCATCAGACGATGCAATGAACTTGGAGAAACACCTGAAGGATTCTACACACCTGAATACCCGAACGGATCGAGAATGAAATTGAAGATGACACTAGTGCAGAAAATTTTTTACCACGGTTATTTGCTCATATACCACGGTTAGAGACCGTGGTTTATACTCGCGTGGTATATCGGAAAATTCACATAAACCACGGTTCAAACCGTCGTTTAAAAGACGCATTATAAACCACGGTTTGTAAAACCGTCGTTTAAAGCCCGTTGTGGCGCGGGAATCAGACGACTTATACCACGGTTGGGACGGAAACCGTGGTATTTAATGTCGTTCCATTGGTTTTATACGACGGTTCGGGTAATTAACCGTGGTATATGAGTACTTTATACGACGGTTCGTTAATAAACCGTGGTTTATACTCGCTGTTCTGAGTTTTAAACCACGGTTTTACGTGAACCGTGGTTTTTTTTTAGTTTTTTTTGTTTTTTTAGCATCACCACATATGTTTTCCAACACAACCCAATTTACAATCGTATATACAACCTGTACAGGGCATCCAACTGGTATTGCCCTTTGATAACCAACCACACTATGACCATAAACCAAGTTGCCAGTTTGAATTGCAACATTGAAAACGAATTGCAAACAAACCCATTCAAACTTTCAAAAATAAGAGAGAGTTGAACTTTACAAACTTTGAGAGTTGCTTCAGCAAAAACAAAAGTCTAAGTCTAACTACGTACACTAGGATATAAGATCTAAGAAACACTCAAGTAATTTTTACACCAAAACTGCGATAAATGATCTCTTACAAAGTCGAGATCCCCTTTGGAATACGTGCTCCCTGCTTGTGTGAAATAAGAAACGATCTGTCCATAAAAAGAAACTGATCATTAGTACACAATTTTATTTAAAATGCAATAACTTTAACTGAAACTTTGATTGGTATGGGTTACCTTGTCATCATCCGTAAGCGTGTCAATATTTTGTACCATCTCGAACATGTACCGCATCACATAATAGCCACAGCTTTTTGAATCAGGCTGTTGAGGACACTGTCATCACACCATCCATGGATTACCAACTTTAGACAGATCAAAAAATTAAACGTTTAACTTTAATACAAAAATGCATAAATTAAATGATTACTTACACGTATGTAGTGGAAGTCCAAGATGGAGAATGGTTTCTTTTCATCACTTAAACCAAGCTTATGGCCCCTGCATAAATACAACATTTTAAAATGAAGCCATTTATTGTCAATAATCTAGGACAAGCTTAAAATAAATACAGAATGCATTAAAATTTTGAATACTCACTCCTTCAAATATTTCTCTACAGCGATCTCTCGAAGGTCATCAGGGCCGCCCAATGGGTCTAGTATCAATAAGCAGTTGGTGTCGATACACAACACCAACAACATCCAATGATTGCTGCCACAGATAAAACAAAGAATGTTTTGTAGAACAATTATTAAATATCACAATTAGGAAGCAAAAAATTCAGTTATTGTGTACTTACATCTGATGATATGGGATCAGCAAATATTTGCTTCTCTTCGCACCGCAGTACAAAATCCTGCCTCACATGCTGTACACATCCTTGCTCATCCAATGCGGCCTGATTTGCTGACATCAATTGCGGACACAAGAAAGAGAGGGCAGATAATCTCTTGCTCGCTAGCAGTCTACTAGTCAAACACCTAAACAACATTTTTTCATAAGATATGTTAAATAGCTTAAAAAAAGAAAGATAATGTAATAATTTGAAAGATACTTACACACAATAGGCCTGAATCACAGAGATGTTAAGCAGGTCTCCCATCAAAAATTCTCGTAGATCGCTCACGGTAATCATCAGATCTCTGGGCTCAGAGGAGTGGAAAACATGCTTAGACACTTTCATGTTGAAGTTGGTGACAGACTGCGGCCTCGTCATGAAAAAGTCATACAACATTTTTTGTTTGACTGTCAACTTCTTCAGATACTTAGGTGTCAGAATGGGGGATCTCCTAGGAGTCATATCGAAAGGTTTCACCACTTCCTTTCTCACCCTTGACTCTCCTCACTTGATTTCACAACTTCCTTCCCCTTATCCACTTTCCTCTTCTTAACCGGTCTTAATTCCTTATCAATCTAATAGTATACAAAATTTAAATAATAAACATATCAGTCAACAGTCAAGTTAAAAACTAAACAGTAAGCATGTAATTAAATAGTTTACCTTGTCACTACTGACATCAATGAGAGAATATGGCCATGGAACAACTGAAGATTTTGCTTGACCTATTTTACTCCACTCATTCCACTCCAACGGAAGGGGAGAGTCCTCATGACCTTGCAGAATATCGTCTACCATCACACGAGCGTGGAGAGGTGGGATGACCTTGAAATGTACTACAGTGTTCGGTCCGGTCTGTAAAACCCGACCGAATGCAACATGCACAGTCCCACCATCCAACACTTGAAACAGATGACATGATTTAGCCATCTACATCAACTCACAACAGTAAGCAAGCTAATAAAATTATATTGTTTTAAAAGTAATGTTAAAATAACTAAGGAGGAAAAAAGAACAAACCGAAAGGTTTTGATAAGGAAATGTGTCTCTGGTAGGAGAAGAAGGTGCAGGATGATCGACCATCGATGTATCCGCCATCGTGGTAGGAGCAGACGTCGGTGTAGGATCATCGACAGTATCCGCCGTCGTGGTAGGAGCAGACGTCGGTCTAGCAGTAGGTGCCGGTGTAGGAGACACGGCCACTATCGATGTATTCGCCGTCGCGGTAGGAGTAGACACCGGTGTAGGAGTAGTAGGTGTCGGTGTAGGAGCATGCACCTGGCCCAATACTAAAGCCTCAAGTCTTCGCAGGCGCTCCTCGTAGGCTTGACACTCCTCAGCGTGGCGTCTTTCCGACTCAGCGTGACGTCTTTCCGACTCCTCCAACCGCTCATGCACCCGTTCATCCACCATTCTCTCTATCATTTCAGCCTGTGGTACTCTCGATCGAGACGTAGGAAACACGTCTTTTTGGCGAACTTCCCCTCCAAGCCCCCGCACTCGCCCTGGATGATCCTTTTGCCCAAGGGCCTTATTCAGTGGATCATCCTGAGACGGGGCCGGAACCATCTCCCATCGCTCAGTCGAGCCAGACTATTTTAAATTAACAAAAATATTAGAAATGAACTTATTAATTAGTAAACAACAACTCTTAAATATATATACTTACAATCTTGGACGCCAACTCAGCAGTCTCGCTCTGCGGGAACACATACACCCCCTCGTCATTTTTCACCATTCGACCCAGCATAAATGTCTGCACTCTACTTGCATCGTCAACATCATCAATAACTGACTGAGTGCCGTCTTCATTAGTCTTAGTCAGTAAGCCCTCGCTCTTCCACTTCTCCAACCGCCCCGTGTATCCAGCTCGCCCCATGAAGTGCTTGTAGATATTCTTCGCCCGGTTACGTCTCGCTTTTTCTTGACGTAACTGTTACAAAATTTGTATATTTGTAAGTTATACATAATAAAAAAAATATTTGTTAAATTTTATTCCTTAAATAATTAAGAAAGAATAATTGTAAAAGTACCTTAAACTCTTCAGTCTGGCGATGGTCGTAGAATATCTTCCAGTCCTCCTCCGTGATCATACCATCATACACTACCCACGGCGGTGACCTCTTGGAGCCCGGTTTGGTAATCCAGCCATCTACCAACCGATGCTTGAACTGTCGCAGTGATGTCGCTAGAAGTGATTCAATCTTCGTCCGAAGTTCATCCGCGACCTTGTACTTCTTCTGCACCATCTGCCACATGATGTCTTTGTCTGCCTTTTCTTGATCTTTCCAGTCCTTATTAATCGAGCAATGGGATTTTACCATCAATCCCAAGTAGGAAGCAAACTTCTGCTTCGACCCACCACGATGTCGGAGGTACTTGTCCCAGATCAAATCGATGGGAGAATCTTTCTTCTCCTTCAACCCACGGGTCGGTCCACGTCCCTTCCGAGGGGGCTGCGAAGTAGATGCAGCTGGTGGTTCTTCAGTAGGGACGTCATCGTCAATATCATCCAGCCCCAACAGTAAGTCCTCTTCGTCTCTATCGTCAGGATCCATAATCTGAAAAATAATCAACAATTAACAAGGTTAATACGAACATCTACTGAATCAAATATTGAAACATGACAAAAATTAAATAATATAATATTGTCAACAAAACTTACAAAATGACATTTCATCGTTCAATCCACAATCCTTCATTGTGGTCGGACCTTCGATATTCAAAATTAGTTACATTATCTACCTCCATCGGCAACCGAATAGGTACATCTGTTTCATCTTCACAGTCGTATTCATCCTCATCAACAATATTATCAATCCCAACTATCGATCTTTTACTCTGCATTACAATAGACCATCTGGGATTAGATTGATCACGACAGTAGAATACTTGTTTTGCCTTTGATGCAACAATAAAGGGTTCATCAGTAGGAGCCGCTGTCGTTAAATCAACTAGCTTCATACCATGATCCTCCTCACGATATCCCTGTTTGTTGTCCACCCATTTGCAACGAAATACGCAAGTTTCATAACTAGTGTAATTCAAGACCCAAATATCCTCAATAACACCATAATATTCGTTCTTCAGTGTATTACGACTTGTTCCTGTGAAAATGTCTTGTGAAGCGATAAGATGCACACCACTGTTCTGGTTTGTCGATTTACAATCTTGACGTGCAGTGTAAAAAGAAAATCCATTTACATCATATCCTTCATACGACAACACATCAAGATTTGGACCAAGTGCCAACAATTGGATCATTTCATCCACGCTCCTTGAATCTTCATACAACACCTTCTGTCTGAACCACTTAACAAATGTTGCATTCTGCTCTTTTTTTAATTTGGCATTACTCATCGTTGGGTGTTTTGTTTTGAGGTACGCTAGGTGTGCATCGAAACCCTAGCTTACTATCTTCAATCTCTTTAATTAATCCACATGCAGAGATTTCACTTTGTCGAGTATGCAAACGTGATGGCCATCACTACCATGGGACTACTTTGAAACAAGAAACACCACCAACATCGAAACCAACAACAACAACCACCACAACAGACGCTAGCAGTTCCAACTTCAGTGCTCGTTCATCACAACAGACGCTAGCAGTTCCTTACATCTAGCTCGTTCATCACAACAGACGCGCAGACAATGAAGAAAAAAAAATTACCGATCGAGAGCTAGGGCTGGGGCGGCGTTCAGGCAGGGCGAGGCTGGTGGAGCTCTGGCGCGGCTGGTGGAGCTCTGGTGCGGCTTCACGACGGGACGACACCGAGAGCGGCGGTGGAGGAAGCTTCACGGGCGCGCGGCTTTAAAATCGGCGGCTTCTCTAGATGTCGGGAGCTAAGGGAAGACGCACAGGGCGGTGGAGTAATGGGTCGACGGCGCAAGATGCAGTGGCGGAGGAGAGGCTCGCCGGCGACAAGGATGGAACAGGGAAAAAATCGATCGAGAGAAGAAGCTGCAGAAGGAAGAAGAAGGAAGCGTCGGGTATATTAAAAAAAGCTTTTAAATGAAGGTTGGTTTATAAACCGTCGTTTAAAGCCTATGGGACGGGAGGCATAAACGACGGTTATTAGAAAACCGTGGTTTTAAATTTTTGGGGCAAAACATAAAACGACGGTTGAAAGAGAACCGTGGTTTATAATCACTTTATACGACGGTTGTATCGGAACCGTCGTTTTTTCTTCTAAACGTTTTAATTATAAACGACGGTTTCTTATAAAACCGTCATTTATCTGATGAAGCGTGCAATATAAACGACGGTTCTCTCTTGAACCGTGGTTTATGATGTTTAAACGACGGTTGTTTGTATAACCGTGGTTTAAAGTTCGTCATTTAAAATCATTTTTCTACTAGTGTGATGTGCATGGGTAAGGACTGGAACCCTTACACCAAGGCATATCAAGAAGTGCGAGCTGAAGATGGAGCAACTGTACCAAGTATACCTGAGGAGTTCCTTGCGGTCGTTAACCACGCCGTGGGAATTGCTCAGCAAGTTGAAACGGATTCAATTCCAAATGTGAAAGCAGATCTGTGTATTGTGAATTTCTACCAGAAAGGTGGACGGTTAGGGTTACACCAAGATAAGGACGAGTCACCCAAGTCTCTAAGTAAGGGAGTACCCGTGGTGTCTTGGTCCATTGGTGATACCGCAGTGTTTGTGTATGGCGAGCAGAAGCGTGCTGATCTCGCAAAGAAGCTAGTGTTGAAATCGGGAGATGTGTTAATCATGGGTGGGCAGTCAAGGATGCTATACCATGGCATCAGGAAGATCAAACTAAATACCGCACCGTCGGCAGTGATCAATGCCACACACATGAAACCCGGACGCTTGAATTTGACCTTCAGATAGTTTTAAGCTTTGTATAATTATGTGATGTGTTGAACCAGTGTATGTTAAGGATGTTGTAAGTATTAATTATGGCGACAGTATAAGCCAACGAATGTTGTAAAAAGAATGTGTTAATGAATAAAGTGGAGTTGTTTGAAGCATATAAACCGTGTTGTTACCCAATACTTATTAGTTTGCCAATGAATTAGGCTGTGCACTCGGAACGGGAGGTATACTGAGTGTCTGCAATGAGGCAGAAGCCAGCAAGAGCGGCACAATCCTCACCGGTACCTTTCCAGTCAATGGCGTGGACGCTTCGATCTTGTTCGACTCCGGAGCCTCACATACATTTATTTCGCTATCCTTTGCGAAGAGGCTGGGGTTAGACGGTGATGAGATGCTAGACTTCCTAGTCACTCTCCCGTCGAAAAAGCGGATCAGGTGTACCCGCTACCACCAAGATGTTATTGTACGAGTCAGAGATGAAGAATTTCCGATCGACTTGATAGAGTTCGACGGACTTGGCTTTGATGTAATTGTCGGGATGAACTGGTTGGAGCGGTACAAGGGCAGGATCCTATGTGCCGAGCATCGTCTGCTTCTTAGGGGTCCATCTGGGGTTACTATATCTTACCGCCAGAGGCCCAGGGAGCCTTCGACTCAGATCATCACCGCCATGGCTATGTGTCGTGAACTACGACGAGGGAGTGATGTATACCTCTGCTATGTCCAGGACATAGAGAGAGACCCAGAGTTTAGTCCTGATGTGCCGGTAGTGTCAGAGTTTCCTGATGTATTTCCTAAGGAACTACCGGGCATGCCGCCAGCACGGGAAGTTGAGTTTGAGATCGATTTGGTTCCGGGCACCGGACCAATTGCGAAGGCGCCCTATCGTATGGCTCCAGCAGAGATGACTGAGCTTAAGGAGCAGCTGAGAGACCTACTCGACAAGGGGTTTATCCACCCTAGCGTTTCACCAAGGGGAGCGCCGGTCCTCTTCGTGAAGAAGAAGGATGGTAGCCTCCGCCTGTGTATTGACTATCGGGAGCTGAATGCAGTTACGGTGAAGAACCGTTACCCTTTACCACGCATCGACGACCTATTTGATCAGTTGAGGGGAGCATCAGTATTCTCCAAGATAGATCTACGATCTGGATACCATCAGATTGCTATCCGTGACAGTGACATTGAGAAGACAACATTCAGAACTAGGTATGGATATTATGAGTTTACGGTTATGCCGTTTGGTTTATCCAATGCACCAGCAAAGTTCATAGACTTAATGAACCGCTTGTTCCAAGATCAGTTGGACAAGTCAGTGGTAGTCTTCATCGACGATATACTTGTGTACTCGAAATCAGGGGTGAGCATGAAAGCCACCTGAGAAATGTGTTACAAACATTGAGGAAGAATCAGTTGTATGCTAAATTTTCGAAGTGTGAGTTTTGGTTGGACCAAGTATCCTTTCTTGGTCATGTGATTTCTGAGGCCGGGATCGCTGTTGATCCAGCAAAGATTGATGCAATGCGCACCTGGCCTAGGCCGAAGACAGTTACCGATATCAGGAGCTTCCTCGGTCTGGCAGGTTATTATAGGAGGTTTGTAAAGGACTTCTCCAGTGTCTCGAGGCCGATGACTTCCTTGATGAAAAAGGATGCACCATTCGAGTGGACAGTCGACTGTGAGAGTTCTTTTCAGAGTCTCAAGGATGCTCTGACATCTGCACCAGTCCTGACTTTACCAGACGGTCCAGATGGTTTTGAGGTCTATTGCAACGCATCAGGCAGAGGTATGGGTTGTGTGTTGATGCAACACGGGAAGGTCGTAGCTTACGCCTCCCGACAGCTGAAGAAGCATGAAGAGAACTACCCTACCCACAACTTAGAATTGGGTGCCATTGTCTTCGCATTGAAGATATGGCGACATCACTTGTATGGGGTAAATGTGACGATTTATTCTGACCACAAGAGTTTAAAGTACTTGTTCACTCAGAAGGAGTTGAACATGAGACAAAGAAGGTGGGTTGAATTTCTAAATGACTACGACATTAATCTGCAATATAAGGAGGGTAAAGCAAATGTGGTAGCTGACGCACTGAGTCGCCGAGCACACTCTCTCCATTCGCTAGTCTCTTATTCTAGCTTGGTTGAAGAGGTGCGGAGTGCTCAGATGACGGATCAGTATATGATGGAGATTAGACAGAAGCTTATTGAGGGCACATTCGAGGGTCAGAAGTACGACTTCAGACTCCACGATGATGACCTGATTAGGCTTAATGGCCGATTGTGTATACCGAGGAGTAGCGCTGAGTTGAAGGAGCGCATATTGAGTGAATCCCATTGTTCTACTACTTCGATTCACCCCGGCGCTTCAAAGATGTATAAGGGTATGAAAAGATATTTTTGGTGGACTGGAATGAAAAAGGATGTGAATGACTATGTGTTGAGGTGTCTCACTTGTCAGAAGGTCAAGTTTGAGCACCGACGGCCTGGTGGTATGGTACAGCCAATGCCAGTGCCTGAGTGGAAGTTCCATGATATTTCTATGGACTTCGTAGTAGGACTTCCGCCTACAAGGGGAGGTCTGAATATGATTTGGGTTATTGTTGACCGACTGACCAAGGTGGCTCGATTCATACCGATAAAGGACACCTGGAAAGTGGCAAAACTAGCACAGCTCTTTGATAGGGAGATTGTTCGGCACCATGGAGTACCGAAGAGTATCGTGTCTGACTGGGATACCAGATTCCTCTCTAGGTACTGGAAATCCACACGGGAAGCGCTTGGTACCGAGCTGAAGCTAAGTACAGCGTTCCACCCACAGACAGATGGTCAGAGTGAGCGCACCATCCAGACACTTGAGGATATGTTACATGCATGTGCACTTGACTTTTAGACCAGCTGGATTGATAAGTTACATCTGATCGAGTTTAGTTACAACAACAGTTACCATGCTTCGATCAAGATGTCTCCCTTCGAGGCATTATACGGTAGACCATGCCGCATGCCATTATGCTGGGATGAGTCGAGTGAGACGATCATTATAGGACCAGAGTATCTAGAACAAGTTCAGGCAGAAGTTCGCCAGATCCGGGCTAACATGAAGACAACTCAGGATAGACAGAAGTCGTACGCAGATGTGCGCAGACGTGACCTGGAGTTCGCCGTGGGCGATCAGGTATTTTTGAGAGTATCCCCCATGAAGGGAGTGTTTCGTTTTGGCCAGAAGGGCAAGTTGAGCCCGAAATATGTGGGGCCTTATATTGTGACGGAGCGGATCGGCCCGGTAGCTTATAGACTTGATTTACCCGCTGAGCTGGGCAAGGTACATGATGTATTTCATGTGTCCCAGTTGAAGAAATATATGTCTCATCCGTCTCATGTACTTCAGCCTGAAAGGCTAACTTTAGAGCCGACCATGCGATCAGTGGAGACTCCGGTACGGATTCTGGATACTAAGACTCGAGACACTCGCCATAAGTTTGTGAGACTGGTGAAAGTTCTTTGGTCTAACCAGGACGTTGAGGAGGCCACTTGGGAGCTGGAAGATAAGATGAAGGCGAAGTACCCGTTATCGTTTACTTCTTAGCGTTTGTATGTATAGGGTACGGGGCGTACCCCTATTTAAGGGGGGTAGAGCCGTTTCGGTTATGTGTGTACGACATGTATTTGGATACATTGTCTGTGTTGTGTTGTTATGTTGTTACCCTGTTATGTTACAGACCGCTGAGTCTGAACGATGTTGTGATGTTTTGTTGTTTGGACCTTGTGTCCGATGTAATGTAAAGATGTCGTTAATGTTGTTATAGAAGTGTTGTTGATATGTGTTCCTGTGTTCTAACATTTAGGATATGTGGAAGTATGAACTTTGGGGACAAAATTCTTTTAAGGGGGGTAGATTGAAATACTCCAAACCTAGTTATGTTGTTTAAATGCTAAAATAAGGTGTGGTAAGGCTAAAAGAGTCTTAGAAATATTAGTAAGCAATTTAAATCATAGGAAACATAAAATGTGCTTTAAGGTCAATAAAGGCCAAAATATGCTCTAAGCTTTGGATAAGCTTGGTTAAGACCTAATGAACTTACCAAGACCTTATTTATATACTAATGAACATATTAAACCAATTAGCAAAGAAAACCAAGCTTGAAAACAAGTTAAAACACAAAATGTGCTTTAAGGAGTCTTAAAGCACATTTTTGAAAAATTGTCTTGTAAATGAGTTTTGAATGGCTAAATGTCCATCATTACTCTTTAATTAACATGTGTACTATATAGTATCACATTTGGAAGTCTATATCAATGGGAAATCAAAAATTTCACTTCTATGTGCCTTGTTTTTATGAATAGTAACTTTAATAAGCTAGTTTGTAACATATGTTATTATAAGTAATTAAATTGATCAATAAAGACTAAAATACCCCTAAGAGCATAAAGGGGGCCGGTTTTTTAAGTGTGGTGACTCACCACTCTTGTAACTTGTTAAGTAAATAAAGATGACTCTTAAGTTACTATTTGCTTTAAGGTATAAATATCTTCTAAAAAGCAAAACAAACTCACTTATCTCATTCTCTCATTTCCCTTCTTCATTTCCCACGGTTCCAAGTCTTCTTCAACCTCTCTCCTTTCCTTCATTCACGATTTGCAATAGTACCACACACAAACTCCATCTTTGACCTCTTGTAATTCCTAGCTCACTTAACCAAATCAAAAACAAACACCACCATCCTCTTAGTCTCATCAAGCTCTTCATTTCCACCTTCTCAAAACTTCAAGACCACCATTTCGGTGCCATGGAGTTCCACCATTGATGGAGCTTGAGCTTATGTTTCTACATATTATTGATCTCCTTTGCTTCTAGGTAAGGAATCTCAAAGAAAAATGATGTTTCCTCCATGTTTTTATCTTGACCGAAATTCACTCTTAATGGAGTCCTTATGTTGCTTTGTTCTAGCTTCATTCCAACCTTTCAAGGACTAGGTGGAGTCCTCTCTTGATAGATATTCAAACTCTCTTCAAATACCAAGGTATAACAACTATCTTAATGCTTTTGAAACAATGTGAAACTAGGGTTTACAATGAGATTAAGCTTGGAGCTTGTATACTCATTACATTGCTTGTGTAATGTTTAGAAGTTGACAAGCAACTAAGCCTAGCCGGTTTTACAAGGAAACAAGAAAGAAGTTTGTGAGGAAAAAGAGGTAAATATACTAACCTAATGTAGTTTAATGCCTTAGGAGTAATGAGCTTATATTGCTTGTTAAAAACTACTTAAAGAGCTAATGATAAATGACTTAGTAAAATGTTCTCAAGGAGCCTAGTAAAAGGACATATGTGTTGTTGTATGTATTTGCAGGTCAAAGGCAAATATATTGTGGAAATTTAGTGTTTAAGACTTATGCATTAAGGGCCTAAGAGCCATGCATTTTAAGGGCCTAAGTGCCATGCAATTTAAATTATGCACTATATTGTGATGTAGTGTAACTTGGGTGAAACTTTGTGTGTGAGAGTGTTCTTGGTGAATTTAGGTGTTCTTGTGTGTTTAATGGAGAAAACAATGTGTTTTGGTTTAGTAATGTTCTAGGAGAACCTATGTCAAAATTTAGGTAAGAAGCAAGAAGTTCTAAGGGTTTAGAGTGAGTTTGGTAAGCTAGGAAATGTTTAGTATGGAAGGTGATCAACTAGTGGAAGAAACATGCATTGAGTTGTTTAAAGAAGTAAAAAGGGTTTAGGCAATGTTCTAGAGGATTTAGATTGCAAAAGAATGCTTTGGGACATCTCAAGATTCATGGTGAGATTGTATTTAGGACTTGTGTATTATGGGTGAAAAAGGGATGAAGTGAATTGTTACATGAGAGCTATAAACTTGTAAAGATCTTTAAGGAGTTGTTTAGAAAGAAAAGATGCTTGGGAGATGATGTTGTAGTGGTGAGGAAACATTATTGACATAGTGGTTATCTTAGGTATGAAACACCACTTAGAGACCTAGGAGAAAATAACATAAGTGTTAGGAATTTCGGTATGGAATGAATAAGTGTTAAGGTGATAGATAATGAATTTTATGAATGTTGTATGAGGATTTGAGGGTACCAAATGATGTTAGGAAACATTAGGAGGCTTTAGGAGAAGTTTGGTCAAGATTTGACAAAGTTTAGGTAAGTTTTTGTGGCGTCCGACCCAAGTTTAGGTCGGACAGAATCTGTTAGACGTCAGTAAATTGTTCTGGAACGGTCCGACCAAGAGGACTTGGGTCGGACATGGGTCGGACGGTCGTGTTTTGAAGGACGGTAAATGTTCTGGAATGGTCCGACCCAGTCGAGTTAGTCGGACATGGGTCGGACATGGTTGTTTTGTAAGGCGGTAGATGTTTTGTAATGGTCCGACCCAGTCGAGTGAGTCGGACATGGGTCGGACGTGTATATTCAAAGGTCGATGAAATCTCTGGAATGGTCCGACCCAGATGGTTGGGTCAGACACGGGTCGGACAAGTTCAGTTCTTCAAACCCGAGAATCACTGGAAGGGTCCGACCCAGTTGTGGGTCGGATGGTGGGTCGGACAGACCAAAATTCATATAAAAAAATATATAATAAAGAGTGTGGCTATTATAGTTAACCCTAGGGAGTATAATGTGGGTAATGAAGGATTAGTTGGGCATTAAAAACATGTCATACAATCATGTTAAACATTTAGTAAGTTTGAAGTTAAGTAAATAATTAACCGACATTCTTAAACATGTATAGGAGTGATCTACGGTGGAAATCAATCGAACCAAGGACCAAGGTATGGTTTTCTTGCAGTCTGTTGCCTACCGGTTTACACCGGCTTGTGTGTTGTTTGCTTTTCTGTGTGTTAATGACTTTGTAAGATTAAACCATGTAAAGAGTTTACAGTTGATAAATATTATTATGTTGTTGAGTATGACTCTCTCTTCCCTTGTGTGTGTCTAACAAGACTTGACCTATTATTGTGAATTGTTTATTGAGTTCAATAATGAACTATTAACAAGTGCTAACGGGGGAGGTGAGGAGTCCGGTCTGTTCCGGCCACGCGTGTGAGTATGGGAGTCGATGTCATAACCGGTTCGATTCTCTTTGTATGTTATGGTTGTTTTCCAATTTGGTTTCCAACCTTCCCTTTAGCTTAACCAAGGCTATTTTACTGACTCACGTCGGGCCACAGGGGCATACTATGTGTTGTTTCGGTGTGCTTGGATCACTATATCCGAGGCACCTTGTGTTAAGTTATCCGTTCAATCTAACAGGACGGTAACGAGTTATGTAACGAGCTTAGCATGAGCATGGCAACATTCTCTAGGCTCTCCATGGGGACTAATTGTGTTGGTTCTCTTCCTTTAAGGAATTGTTCTTGTGTGATGTGTGTGATGTTGTGTACAATACCCATGTTGTAATATATGTATAAGTTGTGTGTTTTAAAATGAATGCCATGTCACCATGACAATTAGTTGCGCGTATCCCGGTAGCCGATGGGCTGAACGTTAACCATACCAGCCAAGGGTTGCTGACCCCCTCGGGGGCTCCATATTTCTTTTACTGCAGGATGAGGATCGAAGAAGCGGAATGGCTTTAGATTCTAGGATGCAGGTTTACTTTTGATTACTTTTAGATGTTGGGCCCGGGATGCGCCTGTGCTCCTGTGGCGTTATATATTTTGGTTGTGAATAGCTTACAGTGATGGTTTACAGTGAAGGATGTAAGTAAATACTCAATATTGTGTTTTTGTATATATAGTTATTAGTTCTATGCTCGGGAGTCTGATCATCAGACCGATACACTTGTATTTATTCAGCCTTGTTAACCACGTGGGTGGTTGACGGCGTTGTAGCACCAATCATTTAGTTACTGTTTAGTTGTTTAAATTCCGCTGCGATTTCAAGTAATGCATGTGCGTAGTAGGGGTGTTACAAAAAAAGTGGTATCAGAGCGAAGTAGCGCACTGATGACGAGAATACTGAGCTTAGGGATATACCGAGTTAGGAAACCTAACTACAGCTACCTAAGTGAACAGTTATGGAAAGGTTAACCACTAACTAAGTGTGGAAATACCTTATAGTCGGGAAAAGCGTTACAACCGTTGGACCGATAAGTGTGCAAGCATATTGCTAATGAATGTTCATGTGAATTCAGATGTCAGGTCAACCGAGAGGTAGAGGCCGTGGACACGGCGATGGAGATACGGGTGACCAGGGCGAGAATACTACAACTCAGGTTATGGCTGAGGCAGTAGCAGCCGTCGTAGCCCAGATGGTACCCCAATTGGTAGTTGCGATACAGCAGGGGCAACAGCCCGGAATTCAACCACCACCGCCACCGCCACGAGAGACCATCTGGGTCAAGGCGTTGGCTGATCTGAGGCCACCATCGTTCAGTGGGGAGACCGACCCTCGTAAGCTGGAGGCGTACATCTCCGAGATGGAGACCGCCTTCGAGACCTTAGCGGTGCCTGAGGAGGTCAAGGTTCGTCTTGCCGCATACTACTTGAAGGGTTCGGCACAGAGCTGGTGGAAGTTAGTACGGGAGGGCAGAGTTGTTGACCCGACCCTTCAGTGGAGGCAGTACACGGCTCTGTTGCGAGCCAAGTACTACCCGATACACGTGCAGGAGGTCAAGCGCCTGGAGTTGGACAATCTGAGGCAAGGGGATAAGATGACGGTAGATGAGTACTACTCAGCCTTCATCGGACTTATCCACCTGCTATCGGATCTGGGTTACTCAGACCGGATTCTTGTGAACCGTTTCTACAACGGACTGAGCTACCGCCTACGCTATGGCATGGGGCCAACCGGATATACTACTTTGCAGGTAACGGGACTACGGTGTGATGTGAATAAGTATGTGCAATGTGTTAATGTGATGTGAATTTGTATGGCGGGGCATAACTGACACCCTAAATATAGGAGTGCAACCATGCCGCTACAATTGTGGAGATCACCGTCAGTCTGAGGGACGAGGAGAGTGCGCTCAAGCGCAAGGCCATGAACTAGGGCCAAGGCACACAAGGGCAAGGGGGAGGAAAGAAGAGGAAGCCATACCCCCAGTCCCAGAAAGGACAGCAACAGGGTAGCAGGGGCCAGACCCAGACCACCACTACTGAGGAGCCTCTGCAGCTCACCTATGCGTATACGGCCAAGCCCCTACGCTCTTACCCACCCAAGGGTAATTAACAAATTTCAATACCGAAATCTAGTGTGTGTTATTAACTTGTGAAGTATGTACTGAGTGTGTGATGTGTTAGCAGCTAGCACGGGCTCTGGACCGGAGCGCCACTATTACTGCAAGTGGTGTAACGGAGACCACCCCAGCAAGGACTGCAAGGGTAATGATGTGCAGTGCCGATACTGCAAGAAGATGGGGCACCGCGACTATGAGTGCTGGTAGAACCCGAACAGTAGAAACTACTGGCCCAAGGGGCAATGGAAGGGTAAGGCCACTGCGACCACCGATGGCCCGAAGACGGCGAATCAGCCACCCCCAGATCAGAGGTACACAGATTCCCAGAAGGGAAAGGGGTCGGGGTCTGGCAAGGCCGCCCTAAATGTGGTGGACCGGTCTGAGGCGCCAGGGCCCTCTTTTAGACCAGGTACCGCCTAAATTATTGAGTGGAATAAGTGATTGCGTACCGCATTTCATGCATGTGTGTTAGTGAGTTTAAGTAAACAACCATGTGAGTAAATAATTAAAGTATAGTGTGAAAGTCACCTAATTAGATAACTCTAAACTTAAAGGAACCTTCAATATATGTTATCCAATCCCACCCACACCAAACCCTGAAGAAACTACCATCGACATCACCGACTTTCCAATGGAGCATTGTCAGGTCATCCAACCAGGTATGGTACTCTTAAATGGATAACTGACACCGGAAGCACAAATCCATATCATCAGACGATGCAATGAACTTGGAGCAACACCTGAAGGATTCTACACACCTGAATACCCGAACGGATCGAGAATGAAATTGAAGATGATGTGCATGGGTAAGGACTGGAACCCTTACACCAAGACATATCAAGAAGTGTGAGCTGAAGATGGAGCAACTGTACCAAGTATACCTGAGGAGTTCCTTGCGGTCGTTAACCACGCCGTGGGAATTGCTCAGCAAGTTGAAACGGATTCAATTCCAAATGTGAAAGCAGATTTGTGTATTGTGAATTTCTACCAGAAAGGTGGACGGTTAGGGTTACACCAAGATAAGGACGAGTCACCCGAGTCTCTAAGTAAGGGAGTACCCGTGGTGTCTTGGTCCATTGGTGATACCGCAGTGTTTGTGTATGGCGAGCAGAAGCGTGCTGATCTCGCAAAGAAGCTAGTGTTGAAATCGGGAGATGTGTTAATCATGGGTGGGTAGTCAAGGATGCTATACCATGGCATCAGGAAGATCAAACTGAATACCGCACCGTCGGTAGTGATCAATGCCACACACATGAAACCCGGACGCTTGAATTTGACCTTCAGACAGTTTTAAGCTTTGTATAATTATGTGATGTGTTGAACCAGTGTATGTTAAGGATGTTGTAAGTGTTAATTATGGCGACATTATAAGCCAACGAATGTTGTAAAAGGAGTGTGTTAATGAATAAAGTGGAGTAGTTTGAAGCATATAAACCGTGTTCTTACCTAATACTTATTAGTTTGCCAATGAATTAGGTTGTGCACTCGGAACGGGAGGTATACTGAGTGTCTGCAATGAGGCAGAAGCCGGCAAGAGTGGCACAATCCTCACCGGTACCTTTCCAGTCAATGGCGTGGACGCTTCGATCTTGTTCGACTCCGGAGCCTCACATACATTTATTTCGCTATCCTTTGCGAAGAGGCTGGGGTTAGACGGTGATGAGATGCCAGACTTCCTAGTCACTCTCCCGTCGAAAGAGCGGATCAGGTGTACCCGCTACCACCGAGATGTTATTGTACGAGTTAGAGATGAAGAATTTCCGATCGACTTGATAGAGTTCGATGGACTTGGCTTTGATGTAATTGTCAGGATGAACTGGTTGGAGCGGTACAAGGGCAGGATCCTATGTGCCGAGCATCGTCTGCTTCTTAGGGGTCCATCTGGGGTTACTATATCTTACCGCCAGAGGCCCAGGGAGCCTTCGACTCAGATCATCACCGCCATGGCTATGTGTCGTGAACTACGACGAGGGAGTGATGTATACCTCTTCTATGTCCAGGACATAGAGAGAGACCCAGAGTTTAGTCCTGATGTGCCGGTAGTGTCGGAGTTTCCTGATGTATTTCCTAAGGACCTGTCGGGCATGCCGCCAGCACGGGATGTTAGTTTGAGATCGATTTGGTTCCGGCACCGGACCAATTGCGAAGGCCCTATCGTATGGCTCCTCAGAGATTACTGAGCTCAAGGAGCAGCTGAGAGACTACTCGACAAGGGGTTATCCTCCCTAGCGTTTCACCATGGGGCGCGCACGGTCCTCTTCGTGAAGAAGAGACGGTAGCCTCCGCCTGTGTATTGACTATCGGGAGCTGAATGCAGTTACGGTGAAGACCGTTACCCTTTACCCACGCATTCGACGACCTATTTGATCAGTTGAGGGGAGCATCGTATTCTCCAAGCTAGATCTACGATCTGGATACCATCAATTGCTATCTGTGAAAGTGACATTGAGAAGACAGCATTCAGACTAGGTATGGCATTATGAGTTAACGGTTCTGCCGTTTGTTTATCCATGCACCAGTAAGTTCATGGACTTAATGAACCGCTTGTTCAAGATCAGTTGGACAAGTCAGTGGTAGTCTTCATCGACGATATACTTGTGTACTCGAAATCGAGGGGTGAGCATGAAAGCCACCTGAGAAATGTGTTACAAACATTGAGGAAGAATCAGTTGTATGCTAAATTTTCGAAGTGTGAGTTTTGGTTGGACCAAGTATCCTTTCTTGGTCATGTGATTTCTGAGGCCGGGATCACTGTTGATCCGGCAAAGATTGATGCAGTGCGCACCTGGCCTAGGCCGAAGACAGTTACCGATATCAGGAGCTTCCTCGGTGTGGCAGGTTATTATAGGAGGTTTGTAAAGGACTTCTTCAGTGTCTCGAAGCCGATGACTTCCTTGATGAAAAAGGATGCACCATTCGAGTGGACAGTTGACTGTAATACCCCAACCCGAAATCCAATAAACTGAACGGCGATCACTCCCAAATAAAATACAACTGCAGCGGAAATAAATACAACAACCGGGCGGTATTACAATGCCGTTGGCCACCCTTGTGACCAACAAGGCTAAGTCCAAATACAATCCTCAAATGTCACGGTCTGGAATACAGATACAACCCGAGATACTAGGAATCAAACTCAAAGTAAAATATGAAATAAAGTAATTAACTAATAGTAGACTCCCAAAGCTTGGTCTACCCCACCTACACTCAGTGTGGTGATCTTCTTAAACTTCAGGTACCTGAAAAATGGGGGTGCCCCCAAAGGGGCTCAGCAAACAATGCTGGTATGGAAAACGTGCAGCCCATCGTCTACCGGGCCACACCAACTACTTTGTCGAACACATGCAGTTCATTTTTATAAAGCTGTAAACAAGCATAATCTGATGATAACAAGTATCCACACAAGGACAATAATGTCGCATAGAACAAGACACAGAAGGTCAAGTTAGCTGAACTGAAATGTCTGATAGTTGTCGGGTCCACACAGTGGGACTGACAGATGTATAAAAGTATATCAATATAGTGGAGGTATAGTGACCTCGTTATAGAGAAAGGTTGGGTATAAAAACCCCAGGAGATAACGTAGTTAAACCCTGAACTGAGAGGCGTGGGAAATAGAATCCCACTAGAGGAATAAAGTCTTCCTCAAACTGAACTAATGGGCATTTGAATCCCGGAAGGAATAGAGTCTTCCTCCCAACTGAATGTTCCGTCGCGACGTAGTAGGAGACGACCTGAGACAGGTACAACTCCCGTAGCATGCATGGCCAGATCCAACTGGGCTCCTCATTCTCGAAGTATATATTTGTTAAGTGTCATATAAAGACATTAAACAAAAACACAATGTGTATTGTCAATTCACGTTTAGGATAATGACGTTTGTTATAAAGTGAAGTTAGTGAGAGACTGAGTACAAGTCCTCGGTATACTGAAACGCAGGTATTTAATCCACTGGTATAGTAGTGTTTGTATGCGTGGGACATACACGTTGTAGTCAGCAACAATCACGCACATGAAATAATACAACAGTGCACAAGAGTAAAACAACATTTTACATTAATTATCTTGGTCGTTATTTCAAACAACAGATAGCACACAAGCCGGTGTAATCCGTTAGAAAACAGGTTGCAAGAATCCCATACCGTTCACCGTAGACTGTTACTTGTAAATTCCCGGTCAACGTCTGGTCAAACAAAGTCCTAGAATAGGATTAACTGAGAGGGTTAATTTATGTTACCCTTATATAATAATTCTATTGGATCTTTTAACAAATCTCGTATTGTTATTTCATGTGAGGTTTATTTCTTTTAATCACCTCATGATTTTATGTATAACTTATTTGTTATTCCTTTTGATTTATTTATAAATCCTTTAATGGACATATATGTGTTTATTGCATTTGTTGTTTATTTTATTTGTCTAGGTGACATAACAACTTATAATTCCTTAACTATATTTATATGTCATACATAGACATAAAATTCTTATGGTTTTATTATTCTCCTTTTTAACCATAAATAATATTTATTGTTTATCTTTTAATTCCTTATAACCATGTAAGCCATAGTTTTAATTCCATAATTCCTTTAATCAAATTCTTTCTTCTAAATTCCTCCAAATATCCATGTAGGACCTATATTTATTTTAATCTAAATTCTTACTCTTATATTTCGGTTATTTACAAAACAACCTCATAAGTTCATAAACTTTATATTAAATTCTAATCTCTTTATATTATAGAGTTTTAATTTCTTATTTAGCTAAATTACAAAGCCATCCCTAATATTTTGGTATATAGCTTTTAAATATTATAACTCTCAAGAATTACAACTTAGCCCCTTAAATTCTCGGCTTTAATAATTTATTTCTTATAATTACAATCTAACCACAAAATCTTATAACTTTTACATAATGACATGTAAACTATAGTTTTAATTTTAATTCCCCATAAATGCCGAATATATATATAAATTCTTAAATTACCAAACTAACCCCAAGGAATTTGGCTTTGGTCTTGAACTTTCCATTAATTACATTTTCACCCCAAAACTTTCTAATAGTTACTTAATAATTTATAAACTATAGTCTAAATATTTAATTCCTTAAAATTTCGAAAGTGAACCTAATAATTCTCTTAATTATGAATTCGCCCACTAATAAATTCTAAACTTTCATAACAACTTTTATAAATTACATAATAGCCCAAAACTTTATAAAAAGTTATTTCAAAGCTTGTTTAAATTATCTAAAACTCTTAAACTTAATTCCTAACCTTATATTATATTATAATTACACCAAATACCCCTTTAGCTCTCGGTTTTCACAATAAGTGCACCAAACTTTGTAAAAATTACATTTAAGCCACATAACTTATTTAATTAGTCATTTAAGCTCTAATAAAATATTTTTAATTCACCAAACTTTATGATATAAGTTTATATACCTATGTAGGTCATTAATACCTATTTAACACTTAGGTAATTCGGCCATATTTATTTAGTGACCATATAGTATATAAAAGTGGATTTATATGTCATAATAAATGTACATAAATTCATATGAGTCATTTAACTCATGAAAAAATTATTGTAATGTCTTATATTGATTCTTAGCTTAAAATAAAGCATTTTTGCCCTAGACTTTTCAGCCTTAATTAATTTGTAACATAAACAAATTCTATGACACAAAAATGTGTCTTAAGGTAAATATTTTCTATATATGTTATAGATTATATTTTTGGCATATAAAACCATATAGTTTCGGTATTATTTAGCCTAGGAGATGTACATAATTTTTGTACAATTTTTAGAAGCTTAACAAAGCTTATAACATAACGATTTACTTAGTAAACTTACTTCTTAACAAAGGTGGTTAAGTGCTTGAACTTCTTCTTGAATCTCCAAGCTTTCTCCTAGGTAGACTTGATGCTCCTCTTCGGTTTTATGCAAGAGGTGAAGGTGTTTAGGAGTTAGATCTTCAACAAAGATCTTAAGTAGATTTGTAAGTAGTTTTTCAATACTTTACCTTAGACTTTTTCTCTTATAATTTCGGCTCACCAAAGGTAGATGAAGAGCAAGTTTTCCTTCATCAAAATGAAGAAGAAAAGAGACTTAGAAGAGGTAGAACTTGGTTACACACAAAAATGTGTTTTAAGGATTTTCAAGCTTTAAAACCTACCTTAAGATAACCTTGAGATGCTCCTTGGTTTAATGTTGGTTTGGACAATCCCCTTGGAGAACTAAATGTGGCCGAACCCACCTTGATATGCTAGGAAGAGTTTTGCTTCAAGACTTGCCAAGAAATGCTAGGAAATTACCTTAAGATGAAGATAGAAGTTAAAACTCCATTAATGGACTTAAGAGCTTCAAAGGAAGAAGATGAAGCTAGAAGAGAGAGGAGGGAGCTTACCAAACCGTGCAAGAAGAGGGCAAGGAAGAAAGTGAAGCTCATTCACGTAAATGAAAGAAGGCATTTGGAAATTGATTTTGTTTTGTCAAATTTTTTAATGTCATTTGACAATTATTTTCCTTAGTTTAATTCATGGTTGATTGGCTCAATAAATGATCTCTTTTCCAGCCTAAAAACCGGCCATGAGGAGTGTGACAAGGCAAGAGCATGTGGAAGAAATAATGTGAACTAGAAGACAAGGAAATTTAGGTAAGGTATCTTCTTTTGATTTTTCTAAGTTTGTGTTGTCTTCTTCCTCATGTAGAGTCACGAATTTAGGGACTGAATGGAGCTCAAAAACCGGTCATGAAGAGCTAAGGAACAAGCAAGGAAGGTTACTTGCTTAAGAAATCAAAAGGCAAAAAGAAAAAGGAATCTACTTTTTGCTTGTAGCATTTGTTTTGTATCTAGCTCACATGGCCTTGTTCCATGACCTAATTTCGACAGCTCTCTGGTCAAATGAGACCTACATACTTTGGCATTAAGTAATGTAACACATGGGATGATGAGTCATCATGTTTTAAGCCTTTTATAAATTTTTAAAGCAAATTTTATACTAGTTTTTGCCCTTAAAATCGGCCCCTATAGAGAGCCTTGTTGACTAGTCACACCAACTGATTTAGAAGGTAATTTTAACCCTTTTTAAGATTACCAATTCGTGGCATGTCAAAAACTACAAGGTAATTGCGTAAAACGCATTTTCGTGACACCCGAAGGTGTGTTTTTGTGCTCTAAGGAAATTTTGGGAAACCAATTGTTCTTATGAGTTCCAAGTGTTTGTAAACACTTATTATAGTAAATAAACATATACTAAGGTGTTACATTGAGTTATATGGGGTTATATCAACCCGTGACATAATTTACGGGCCATCGGGACACTCCCGCGCCAAAAAGGAGCGTTAAGAAATCCTCCTGTGGTTTTTGTTGAATTTTGATGAACCACTTCGTGGGTTATCTTTAGAAAGGTAAATAATGATATTAGGAACTCTAGGAATTAATTTTATAGGAGTTCGTGCCACCTCGGCACTCCTCCGAGCTTTTCTTGCTTTAAGGGGGCGCGCGTGAGCACTCCCGAGCGTTTTGCGTATTTGACTGAATATAGCTTAGGGAATATATTTATATATTCATAAAATGAGTGTATGACCATTTGGTTTGAGTTTTAGAAGGTCATACAAGGTCATGCTTGATCACATGTTTCTAAGGCGTTTTAGCGTTTATGGTGAAACGACTATTTTTACGTAACGTTTTCATGCATGGGTTTGCATGCGTACGTGAAATGATTTATATTTGGATTATATTCCAATGAATAATGATTTAATAATATTATTTTAGATTTGGGGTATTTCATTGACTGTGAGAGTTCTTTTCAGAGTCTCAAGGATGCTTTGACATCTGCACCAGTCCTGACTTTACCAGACCGTCCAGATGGTTTTGAGGTCTATTGTGACGCATCAGGCAGAGGTATGGGTTGTGTGTTGATGCAACACGGGAAGGTCGTAGCTTACGCCTCCCGACAACTGAAGAAGCATGAAGAGAACTACCCTACCCACGACTTAGAATTGGGTGCCATTGTCTTCGCATTGAAGATATGGCGACATCACTTGTATGGGGTAAGTGTGACGATTTATTCTGACCACAAGAGTTTAAAGTACTTGTTCACTTAGAAGGAGTTGAACATGAGACAAAGAAGGTGGGTTGAATTTCTAAACGACTACGACATTAATCTACAATATAAGGAGGGTAAAGCAAATGTGGTAGCTGACGCACTGAGTCGCCGAGCACACTCTCTCTATTCGCTAGTCTCTTATTCTAGCTTGGTTGAAGAGGTGCGGAGTGCTCAGATGACGGATCAGTATATGATGGAGATTAGACAGAAGCTTATTGATGGCACATTCGAGGGTCAGAAGTACGACTTCAGACTCCACGATGATGACCTGATTAGGCTTAAAGGCCGATTGTGTATACCGAGGAGTAGCGCTGAGTTGAAGGAGCGCATATTGAGTGAATCCCATTGTTCTACTACTTCGATTCACCCCAGAGCTTCAAAGATGTATAAGGGTATGAAAAGATATTTTTGGTGGACTGGAATGAAAAAGGATGTGAATGACTATGTGTCGAGGTGTCTCACTTGTCAGAAGGTCAAGTTTGAGCACCGACGGCCTGGTGGTATGGTACAGCCAATGCTAGTGCCTGAGTGGAAGTTCCATGATATTTCTATGGACTTCGTAGTAGGACTTCCGCCTACAAGGGGAGGTCTGAATATGATTTGGGTTATTGTTGACCGACTGACCAAGGTGGCTCGATTCATACCGATGAAGGACACCTGGAAAGTGGCAAAACTAGCAGAGCTCTTTGATAGGGAGATTGTTCGGCACCATGGAGTACCGAAGACTATCGTGTCTGACAGGGATACCAGATTCCTCTCCAGGTACTGGAAATCCACACGGGAAGCGCTTGGTACCGAGCTGAAGCTAAGTACAGCGTTCCACCCACAGACAGATGGTCAGAGTGAGCGCACCATCCAGACACTTGAGGATATGTTACGTGCATATGCACTTGACTTTTAGACCAGCTGGATTGATAAGTTACATCTGATCGAGTTTAGTTACAACAACAGTTACCATGCTTCGATCAAGATGTCTCCCTTCCAAGCATTATACGGTAGACCATGCCGCATGCCATTATGCTGGGATGAGTCGAGTGAGACAGTCATTATAGGACCAGAGTATCTAGAACAAGTTCAGGCAGAAGTTCACCAGATCCGGGCTAACATGAAGACAACTCAGGATAGACAAAAGTCGTACGCAGATGTGCGCAGACGTGACCTGGAGTTCACCGTGGGCGATCAGGTATTTTTGAGAGTATCCCCCATGAAGGGAGTGTTTCGTTTTGGCCAGAAGGGCAAGTTGAGCCCGAAATATGTGGGGCCTTATATTGTGACGGAGCGGATCGGCCCGGTAGCTTACAGACTTGATTTACCCGCCGAGCTGGGCAAGGTACATGATGTATTTGATGTGTCCTAGTTGAAGAAATATATGTCTCATCCGTCTCATGTACTTCGGCCTGAAAGGCTAACTTTAGAGCCGACCATGCGATCAGTGGAGACTCCGGTACGGATTCTGGATACTAAGACTCGAGACAATCGCCATAAGTCTGTGAGACTGGTGAAAGTTCTTTGGTCTAACCAGGACATTGAGGAGGCCACTTGGGAGCTGGAAGATAAGATGAAGGTGAAGTACCCATTATTGTTTACTTCTTAGCGTTTGTATGTATAGGGTACGGGGCGTACCCCTATTTAAGGGGGGTAGAGCCGTTTCGGTTATGTGTGTACGACATGTATTTGGATACATTGTCTGTGTTGTGTTGTTATGTTGTTACCCTGTTATGTTACAGACCGCTGAGTCTGAACGATGTTGTGATGTTTTGTTGTTTGGACCTTGTGTCCGATGTAATGTAAAGATGTCGTTAATGTTGTTATGGAAGTGTTGTTGATATGTGTTCCCGTGTTCTAACATTTAGGATATGTGGAAGTATGAACTTTGGGGACAAAGTTCTTTTAAGGGGGGTAGATTGAAATACCCCAAACCTAGTTATGTTGTTTAAACGCTAAAATAAGGTGTGGTAAGGCTAAAAAGAGTCTTAGAAATATTAGTAAGCAATTTAAATCATAGGAAACACAAAATGTGCTTTAAGGTCAATAAAGGCCAAAATATGCTCTAAGCTTTGGATAAGCTTGGTTAAGACCTAATGAACTTACCAAGACCTTATTTATATACTAATGAACATATTAAACCAATTAGCAACGAAAATCAAGCTTGAAAACAAGTTAAAACACAAAATGTGCTTTAAGGAGTCTTAAAGCACATTATTGAAAAATTGTCTTGTAAATGAGTTTTGAATGGCTAAATGTCCATCATTACTCTTTAATTAACATGTTTACTATATAGTATCACATTTGGAAGTCTATATCAATGGGAAATCAAAAATTTCACTTCTATGTGCCTTGTTTTTATGAATAGTAACTTTAATAAGCTAGTTTGTAACATATGTTATTATAAGTAATTAAATTGATCAATAAAGACTAAAATACCCCTAAGAGCATAAAGGGGGCCGGTTTTTTAAGTGTGGTGACTCACCACTCTTGTAACTTGTTAAGTAAATAAAGATGACTCTTAAGTTACTATTTGCTTTAAGGTATAAATATCTTCTAAAAAGCAAAACAAACTCACTTATCTCATTCTCTCATTTCCCTTCTTCATTTCCCACGGTTCCAAGTCTTCTTCAACCTCTCTCCTTTCCTTCATTCACGATTTGCAATAGTACCACACACAAACTCCATCTTTGACCTCTTGTAATTCCTAGCTCACTTAACCAAATCAAAAACAAACACCACCATCCTCTTAGTCTCATCAAGCTCTTCATTTCCACCTTCTCAAAACTTCAAGACCACCATTTCGGTGCCATGGAGTTCCACCATTGATGGAGCTTGAGCTTATGTTTCTACATATTATTGATCTCCTTTGCCTCTAGGTAAGGAATCTCAAAGAAAAATGATGTTTCCTCCATGTTTTTATCTTGACCGAAATTCACTCTTAATGGAGTCCTTATGTTGCTTTGTTCTAGCTTCATTCCAACCTTTCAAGGACTAGGTGGAGTCCTCTCTTGATAGATATTCAAACTCTCTTCAAATACCAAGGTAAAACAACTATCTTAATGCTTTTGAAACAATGTGAAACTAGGGTTTACAATGAGATTAAGCTTGGAGCTTGTATACTCATTACATTGCTTTTGTAATGTTTAGAAATTGACAAGCAACTAAGCCTAGCCGGTTTTACAAGGAAACAAGAAAGAAGTTTGTGAGGAAAAAGAGGTAAATATACTAACCTAATGTAGTTTAATGCCTTAGGAGTAATGAGCTTATATTGCTTGTTAAAAACTACTTAAAGAGCTAATGATAAATGACTTAGTAAAATGTTCTCAAGGAGCCTAGTAAAAGGACATATGTGTTGTTGTATGTATTTGCAGGTCAAAGGCAAATATATTGTGGAAATTCAGTGTTTAAGACTTATGCATTTTAAGGGCCTAAGAGCCATGCATTTTAAGGGCCCAAGTGCCATGCAATTTAAATTATGCACTATATTGTGATGTAGTGTAACTTAGGTGAAACTTTGTGTGTGAGAGTGTTCTTGGTGAATTTAGGTGTTCTTGTGTGTTTAATGGAGAAAACAATGTGTTTTGGTTTAGTAATGTTCTAGGAGAACCTATGTCAAAATTTAGGTAAGAAGCAAGAAGTTCTAAGGGTTTAGAGTGAGTTTGGTAAGCTAGGAAATGTTTAGTATGGAAGGTGATCAACTAGTGGAAGAAACATGCATTGAGTTGTTTAAAGAAGTAAAAAGGGTTTAGGCAATGTTCTAGAGGATTTAGATTGCAAAAGAATGCTTTGGGACATCTCAAGATTCATGGTGAGATTGTATTTAGGACTTGTGTATTATGGGTGAAAAAGGGATCAAGTGAATTGTTACATGAGAGCTATAAACTTGTAAAGATCCTTAAGGAGTTGTTTAGAAAGAAAAGATGCTTGGGAGATGATGTTGTAGTGGAAAGGAAACATTATTGACATAGTGGTTATCTTAGGTATGAAACACCACTTAGAGACCTAGGAGAAAATAACATAAGTGTTAGGAATTTCGGTATGGCATGAATAAGTGTTAAGGAGATAGATAATGAATTTTATGAATGTTGTATGAGGATTTGAGGGTACCAAATGATGTTAGGAAACATTAGGAGGCTTTAGGAGAAGTTTGGTCAAGATTAGACAAAGTTTAGGCAAGTTTTTGTGGCGTCCGACCCAGGGGTCCGACCCAAGTTTGGATCGGACAGCCTCTGTTAGACGTCAGTAAATGGTTCTGGAACGGTCCGACCCAGAGGACTTGGGTCGGACATGGGTCGGACGGTCGTGTTTTGAAGAACGGTAAATGTTCTGGAATGGTCCGACCCAGTCGAGTGAGTCGGACATGGGTCAGACATGGTTGTTTTGTAAGGCGGTAGATGTTTTGTAATGGTCCGACCCAGTCGAGTGAGTCGGACATGGGTCGGACGTGTATATTCAAAGGTCGATGAAATCTCTGGAATGGTCCGACCCAGATGGTTGGGTCAGACACGGGTCGGACAAGTTAAGTTCTTCAAACCCGAGAATCGCTGGAAGGGTCCGACCCAGTTGTGGGTCGGACGGTGGGTCGGACAGACCAAAATTCATATAAAAAATATATAATAAAGAGTGTGGCTAATATAGTTAACCCTAGGGAGTATAATGTGGGTAATGAAGGATTAGTTGGGCATTAAAAACATGTCATACAATCATGTTAAACATTTAGTAAGTTTGAAGTTAAGTAAATAATTAACCGACATTCTTAAACATGTATAGGAGTGATCTACGGTGGAAATCAATCGAAGCAAGGACCAAGGTATGGTTTTCTTGCAGTCTGTTGCCTACCGGTTTACACCGACTTGTGTGTTGTTTGCTTTTCTGTGTGTTAATGACTTTTTAAGATTAAACCATGTAAAGAGTTTACAGTTGAGAAATATTATTATGTTGTTGAGTATGACTTTCTCTTCCCTTGTGTGTGTCTAACAAGACTTGACCTATTATTGTGAATTGTTTATTGAGTTCAATAATGAACTATTAACAAGGGCTAACGGGGGAAGTGAGGATTCCGGTCTGTTCCGGCCACGCGTGTGAGTATGGGAGTCGATGTCATAACTGGTTCGATTCTCTTTGTATGTTATGGTTGTTTTCCAATTTGGTTTCCAACCTTCCCTTTAGCTCAACCAAGGCTATTTTACTGACTCACGTCGGGCCACAGGGGCATACTATGTGTTGTTTCGGTGTGCTTGGATCACTATATCCGAGGCACCTTGTGTTAAGTTATCCGTTCAATCTAACAGGACGGTAACGAGTTATGTAACGAGCTTAGCATGAGCATGGCAACATTCTCTAGGCTCTCCATGGGGACTAATTGTGTTGGTTCTCTTCCTTTAAGGAATTGTTCTTGTGTGATGTGTGTGATGTTGTGTACAATACCCATGTTGTAATATATGTATAAGTTGTGTGTTTTAAAATGAATGCCATGTCACCATGACAATTAGTTGCGCGTATCCCGGTAGCCGATGGGCTGCGCGTTAACCATACCAGCCAAGGGTTGCTGACCCCCTCGGGGGCTCCATATTTCTTTTACTGGAGGATGAGGATCGAAGAAGCGGAATGGCTTTAGATTCTAGGATGCAGGTTTACTTTTGATTACTTTTAAATGTTGGGCCCGGGATGCGCCTGTGCTCCCGTGGCGTTATATATTTTGGTTGTGAACAGCTTATAGTGATGGTTTACAGTGAAGGATGTAAGTAAATACTCGGTATTGTGTTTTTGTATATATGGTTATTTGTTCTATGCTCGGGAGTCTGATCATCAGACCGATACACTTGTATTTATTCAGCCTTGTTAACCACGTGGGTGGTTGACGGCGTTGTAGCACCAATCGTTTAGTTACTGTTTAGTTGTTTAAATTCCGCTGCGATTTCAAGTAATGCATGTGCGTAGTAGGGGTGTTACATTTCTCTTTCCAAATCTCGAGTTAAGCCGAAAACCCGACAAACGTTGACAGTTAATAACGGGGGATTAACCGGGAGGTGTTAGTGACGGTACGGGGAACCGTAGAGTCATGTTGTTATACGGGATGCTAATCAGTAGCGTTATGTATTGTTTAGACTGTTAGAGACGACACACGGAGCATAGGATCTTGCTGATTCATACTCCACCGTAATACAATCAGGGTGAACGGTATGTTGTTATGTGTCTCTGATTGTCTCTGAGGGCTTCCTCAGTTCAGACTTCTGCGTGATCTGTGATAAGATTGTTTGTCTGAATGTGTTAATTAATATGCATGAACTGTATATTTATAGCTGCTTATTATTTACTGTTGTTGAGTTAACAGTATTGGTTCGTATATATGAACCTATATATAAAACGAACTAGCGGCTATGGTGCTATCTTATATGAAATATAAGGATCGTCAGAAATACATTGTAGTACTAGGATAATAAGATATACATATTATTCGAGACTTTTATACGGAGCATTGGCCTTTCTAAACGCCGCTCTTGTATCTAACACTGGATCCCGAGTTTACAGACTCCGGATTGGACTAATGACCTTAGTCTGCTGTGTTAGAAAAAAATTGGTAATGCGATGCGATGGTATAATTAATTAACGAAAGATAACAAAGCCAAGAGGATGTGGCTCTTGGTGCGCGCTGTGATCACAAAAACGATACCAGGATGTCCGCGTACGGGTCCGTAAGTATCAAGAAAATTTCCCGTGAGCTAGAATGGCTCGTTGGTCGGAGACTCTACCGCTGGAGTGGCTACTGCCGTGGGTGACCCGCCATAATATAAGGGTAATTTAGAGACATGTCGTTTTAACGAGACGTTGTCACTAGGTATAACTGAACACTTAATACAGTTGAGACTTGTACAGTGGCGAACAATATTTGTTTCTACACCATGGACGAGAATTAATACTTGTTTATCATTCTCGTTGTTTCGCTTTGTTGTTCATTGGTTATACTTGTGGTTATATTATTTGTGTTGATGGTTGTGTTATTGTATGGATATTACTGTTAAATGTTTTACAGTTTAAATATTAAAACGGTATTGCATGTAACGAACCTCATGCTCTCGACCAATTAATTGAGGGGTTTGAGGAGGCATGACGGGGCATGTGATAACATACTCAGCAGGGGCTGATTCCATACCACAAACCATTTTTATTTCAGGAGATTAGCTGGTGGGTCGACGCGGGGCGCGACGGTTTGACACTAATGTTGTTTTGGACTCGGGTTGTGTAAACCGAGGTGTATTTTGGTTAGACGCTCACGAGTACGGCCTGTAATAATCGGTTGTTGTTGGATTTGTTTTAAATTGTTTAAGTACTACTATCTATCTCTTGTGGTCACTGCGGGAATACGTTTCGCAAGTTGATTATCAGGTAATTCTGAAATACCCCAAACCTAAGTATGCTAAGTAAACATCAAATTATGATGTAGTAAGGCTAGAATATGCCTTAGAAAGATTGGTAGACAATTTAAACCAAGGAAAACACAAGAAAATGCCTTAAGGGCAATTAGGGCAAAAATGTGCTCTAAGCTTGGAGAGACTTGGGTGAGTACCCAAATATCATGATAAGACCTTAGTAATATTCTAATGGTCATTTTAAATCAATTATCAAGGAAAACCAAGCTTGAAAACAAGTTAAAACACAAAATGTGCTTTAAGAAGTCTTAAAGCACATTTTTGAGAAATTGTCTTAGAATTGAGTTTTGAGTGGCTAAATGTCCATCATTACTCTTTAATCAACATGTGTACTAATTAGTATCACATTAGGAAGTCTAAATCAATGGGAAATCAAAAATTTCAGAAATATGTGCACTGATTAGTGAATAGTGCCAAATAGTGACTAGTTTAAGTTTTAATCAACTTAAGTCAATTAGTTGGTCAACAAAGACCAAAAGTATCTTATTATTAAAGGGGGGAACGGTTTTTGAAGTGGTGACTCACCACATGTGTAAGTAAGGAAAGAGGTGGGAAAGTGAGTAAATTCACTATTTGCTTTTAAATGACAAATATCTCTTATACCTTCTCTCTCTCCTCTCTTCTTCTTCCCACCTTCACCATCGGTTTTACTACCTATTCCCTTCTCCAAAACCGTGAGAGCTCCATCCATGGTGCCTCCACCTTCAATTGCTCACCAAATGTTCATCTTTGCTCCAAATCGAAAAGTAAGCATAGATTTCTCTTAGTTAGATCAAGGCCTTCATTCCTATCTTTTCAAATCCTTCAAAGCTCAAGTTTGGTGCCATGAGAAAACTCCATTGATGGAGGTAAATCAAGTTTGAAGAGCTCATTAGCTTCTCCATTCTCTTAAGGTAAAGAAAATGTAAGAAAAACCATGTTTCCATCATTTCTTCTACATGGCCGAAAATTTCTTCTCATGGGGCTATGTTTTTATGCCTTGTTCTAGCTTGATTTATTCACCAAGGACTAGTGGAGGTCCTATTTCATTCAATGCCAAAGTCTATCTTGAGACTTCAAAGGTAATCATCCACTTTTATGCCTTAGAACACACTCCTAACCTAGGTTTTTATTCCTTGAGGTTAGTGTATTGTTTAGTACTCATATGAGTCATTGAATATTGATTAGAACATTGGCAAGGGGAATTTAAGTGGTGGCCGAGATTCATGCAAGAAGAAGGTCTAAGGAGGAAGTTAAGATAAGCTTGAGAAAACAAGGTAAAATGCTTACCTAATGGTGGTTTAAGTTTTAAGGGATGAGTTTAGGTGGATACCAATGTGGCTTAGAGCTTACATTGTGTATTGGGTTATATAACCTAAGAAAAAGAACTTAAATAAGCTTGTGAACTTGTGACTAAGGAGCCAATGGGAATGAGTTAGTAATATAAGTTTAAGATGGATTTTAAGAGCATTATAACTACTATGAGATTGATGGGTGTATTTGCAGGTTGAAAGCTTTTATATGTGGGAAATTCAGTGTTTAAGTTTAAGTCATTTAAGGGCCTAAGAGCCATGTCATTTAAGAGCCTTAGTGCTATGCAATTTAAGATTATTGCAATCTATTGAGTTTGTTGTGAATGAGTTGGTTTGGGTGATGAGATATGATGAGAATAACTTGATGTGTGTGAGATGGTTGAATGAGGAAAAATAATGTGTTTGGGCATGATAATATACTAGAGGAGCTATGGCGAAATTTGAGTAGAAAATAAGTGTTTAGGTGATGGTGGTGAATTAATATGACCTAGGATTTACTAGGAGTCACTATGAGGAATTTGAATGGAAATGAGTTAACTAAGGAATTCTTGAGGTTTAGAATGACCTAGAGATGTCTATGAGGAAATTAGAGTTTAGATGGGTGCATTGAACCCACCAAAATCATGATATGAGGAATGTAAGACTTGTGCATAAGTTTTAAGGAAAGGTGTATAATGCCTTAAGGTGATTTAGGTATGAACTAGAGAGTAAAACAATGAGAGTTTTGAGAACCTTGTGTAAGTGTGATGATGTTAGTGGTGGACTAGTAAGGCTTAGTTAAATGGTAATGTGTGGACTTGGGTAATGGAAGTGAAAATTGTAGGAGGAGGTTGTAAGTCGTCAAGGAAAATGACTAGAACCGTATGAGGACGTATGATCATGAGAATGGTGAGTAAGATGCATAAAGAGGTGGAAATGTCAAAGGAGGGTGTTACATGGTCAGGGTAGATGTAGAACAATGTCAAGGTATTAAGGTAATGGAAAGAAATGTATAAGCAAGCTTAAGAGTTTAAGAGTGATGAGTAACAAGTGAAAAGAAGAGGAATTGTGCATGGACATGCAAGATGACCTTGGAAGGTTTAACAAGCAAAGATGGAGTGCAATGATGTTATGAAGGAGTTATATGGGTTGAAAAGAAACACTTTGGTTAGTTGAAGTTTTAGACAAAATGTACATGTTAGAAATATAAGGAATTAATTGACAAGTGTTAGGAATTTCTTGTAAGAATTGAGTAAATGTTTGAGAAGAATCCTTGGAAGTTGTTTTAATGAGTTTGGTGGAGGTTATAAGGTGGGTTTAATGTGCCAAGATGGTGTTGGACCTATTAGGACACTTGTGGAAGAGTTTGGAATTGAAAGAACAATTTAAGAGAAAAATCTGTAGTGGACCGACCCAAGGTCCGACCCAGTTTTGGGTCGGTCGGGCCATGTTGAGCCAGCCGGAATGTCTCTGGACTGGACCGACCCAGAGGGTTTGGGTCGGTCGACTTAGCTTTGGGTCGGTCGGGCAGAAATTTAACGTAGGAAATGGGTTCTGTAATGGACCGACCCAGAGGGTTTGGGTCGGTCGGTCTAGCTCTGGGTCGGACGGATGGGTTTCAAAAGACGAAAAAGTTTCTGTAATGGACCGACCTAGGGGTTGGGTCGGTCGGTGGGTCGGTCGACCCTTAACACTTAAAAAAGAAAAAAAAGAAATTTTGAATGATTGTGACCCTAAGAACTTAAGGGATTAAGTTAAGTTAAGTTAAGTATAAATTTAAATGTTTAAAGTTAAGTTTGTAAGCAAAGTGGCAAAGACTTGAGAGGTTATTGAATGGGAATCCTTAGGGACTAAGTGAGTTAAGTAAGATGCAAATAACTAATGACCTAAAATGAATGAATGTTTTAGGTTTGTGAATTGGGACCCCGAAGAAGGTTAAACAAACAACGATCGACGGTGAACGGTACAGTTCTCTTGTGACCTGCTTGCTAACGAGGTGTCCCTCGGCTTATGTGCTATTTGTTTTTGTGTGCTCACTAAGCAAGATAAAGCATGCAACCGGAATATAATATATTTATTGTATTGTTGTGTGATGTTTGAAAACTAACACAACATACCGTGAGAACTTACTAACCAACGTGTAGTAAGGAATTGAGTGAGACTAAGGAACGCTCCCTAATATGGGACGATATGAACCGAACGGGGTTAACCAACAAACATGGTCTTGAGACTACTACTAACTGGAACTTGAGTGAGGAAACCCGGGACCGATCTCCGGTCATGCATGCTAAGGAAAAAGGGGGACGGTATCTGAATCAGATCCGCCCTCCGCTTAAGGACTTGTCTTCGGACTTGTAGCCTAGGGCCGGTTGCCGGCTCAGCTGCGCTGGACTCCCGTCCAGAGTAGGTGGCATTAAGATGGTGCGGTGGGATCACCTAAATCCCAGGTTCGAATTAAGCTACAACCATTCCCTTCAAGGAATGGTTTGTATATTGAGATTAAGTTAAGATTAAGATTAAGGTAAGGTTAAGATAAGTTGCAACCATTCCTTTTAGAGGTTGGTTTGTATTGTTAAGTTTAAGATTAAGGTAAGGTTAAGATAAGTTGCAACCATTCCTTTTTAAAGGTTGGTTTGTATTGTTAAGTTTAAGATTAAGGTAAGGTTAAGATGAGTTGCAACCATTCCTCTTTAAAGAATGGTTTGTGTTATTAAGATTAAGATAAGCTACATCCACTCCTTATTAAAGGATGGTTGTTCCTAAGATTAAGATAAGATTAAGATTGAGGTGAGATAAGGATGGACTAAGATTAAGAGGAAACATAACTTAAGGAGTTAAATAACTAACTCTCTAATTAAGGGAACGCATTTAAGTCGTTTATTGTGTGTGAACTTGATTGTTCATATTTGGATTGTTTTACAGCATTTACTATTATGTTGTGCATCTAATCAACCTCCATGCTATCGACAATTAGTCGTCGTAGCCACGTTAGCTTGGGGGCATGAGAGGATCGTACCAGCATTCGTGCTGACCCCCTTTGGGGGTGTTTGTACACAGGTGTACATCAGGAGGCGGCCGTCGCGAGAGTAAGAAGGAAGAAATTGTTAAGGATTAAGTGTGGCCTACGAGTTGTGCATGTACACTCGTATGACAATCGAGTTAGTAAGATGTATAGGATGTGAGAGGATTGTAAGAAGAATATGTATTTGGTTAAGGTTGTAATGTGCTAATGTTTGGTATATTCTGTAGTCAGACCGTGGCAAGGTCCTGGAGTGTAAAGAATTCCGCTGTGACACGTATATATATATGCTGTTAAGTTGCGAGACCACATTTGGATTGAGTTGGGGTGTTACAAAAAGTGGTATCAGAGCGTAGTTACTCTCTGAAGACAAGAAATACCGAACTTAGGAGAATATTGAGGTTGAGATTGAGTTATGGGTTAAGGGTTAAGAGATAGAGTGAGAGGTGCGTTAGTCAGGACTTCCCGGTGTTTACCGGACATCCATAGTACCTAGGCCCGCCCTCCGCATCCCTTACCCTAAATATGTGGAACAAACACCAAAGAGAAGAAAGCCTTCTCTTACTCGGGGAAACCCGATCTGGCAGTTAGCTAACAATAAGCAGTACGAGAAACATCTTGTTGCACAACAGTTACGGAGAACTTGGAGGTTTTCAATGGAGCGCAACAGAGAAACAGGCGCTACCTATGGAATACTATCAGTAAGGGAACGGAAATTACCGGCAACATGGGTCGACATGCTACGCAGTCGAAATAACCCGCGATACCAATGGTAAGGAAAGCACTACGCGTGCAATGGATAAGGAAATGATAAGAGACATGAGTACCGGACAGCGGTCCGAGTGAGCATAACAGTGGGATAATACAAAGCATGAGGATTGAGATTACTGGGAAGTCCAGTTAGAAACGGGAACTCCAAACCCCATACAATGAGGAAGGTTATAAAACCTGGCCAACATAATGCGGACGACGATAGGAACTCATATAAATTGTATACCGAAATAGGGCTACGAAGTAGTGCCTAAAGGAGAATCATTACTGAGTAACCACAACAAAATGTGTGGAGACAGGAGCGAGGATTAAGACATAAGAAAATATTAAGGGATTCCCTCAGAAAGAGGAACGCCCTAATAGATGACAGTACTGTCAAACAACAAGGAAACTGCCGGATGGACGGTTATCCAAATAAGAGATTATCGAAGGAGTCCCGAGGACTACCAATTATATGGAAATTAAAGAAGAATCGCTACCAATGTACCTTGTACTAATAGCCCAACCTGCATGGCGCACTTGCCATAGCAAGTGCTACCACGGTTAAGCTACACGGGAAGCCACCATGGCAAGATAGGATAACGCTACAGTTGTAACACATATTAATACCGGATTGTAAATCCATAAGAACAGAAAAATAAGACCTTGGAAAGGCCCGACGGCCTGACCATGATGAGATGAGATGACACACCAGTCTGCTGGGAGCAGAACTTGGACAAAGTATTAAACCGTATAAATATTAGCAACGGTATAACCCACTACAACAACAACCGACAGTACGGTAAGAACACAATCCCGAACTCCAAGGGGAAAACCTAAGAGATCGCTCGGTAATGTGAGCAAAAACACTATATAAGCAATGATATACAAGGGATGTATTATAAGATACTATTGAGACTGTTGAAGCATCGACTTACAACGAAAACGGGATAAGACTCCCAGAGTGACCATTAAGGATACCAATAACAACATTCTTCAATGAAGATGTTGGAAAACCCAGAAAACAAGGATACAAGAAATAAACGTAAGCTATAACCTACTAAGGATTAAAGTCGTACAACCCTGGAAAAGAAAAGCCCGGAGGACTACCCCCACAGAGCGGGCATAGTCGAGCCGATCAAATTGATGAATGACAGTTAATGCTGTTCGTCTAACTCATTAACACCCAAGTATGATTAGTCATCAACGGGTGGCGTAGTCAACGGAAGCTGAACGAAGCATTGAGATGGGAGCATAAGATGACAGGATGATATCCGACTTGGACACTGTAAGGCAAACGCCTAATACGAACTTATCCTTGACTACTAAAAGACATAAGTTTAGTAAAATGACAGTATTGTCAAAGACATTAAGTAACCTCAGATCACTTGAACAACTTCCATAGCAGGAAGCAGGATGCAGCAACTTATCATGAAACCCGATGCTACATTTAGTATGTAACTTAACGGTGGATAGTGCTCAAAGAACCAGAATCTTATAGGGATGACCTGCAGATGAGTAAGAGTACAAATAATAAACTGAAGCACTAAGCACCAAGAGCCTACGAGCCAAGGATATTAACCACATCAGAGCCCGATGCGCAATAAGTTATAAGAGAGCTTGTTTAAGCCACGAAGGAACTACAATTCGTAGATATGAACGGCTACCAAACCTATAGCTTAAATTGTGGAAAATATTGCCAGGGAAAAAGCACCGATGAGCATAATGAGATAGTACATTGGCAGGGGCGGAGAACGAACCATGCCTTTTATGATGGGGATACCTCTCCTTGTTGTGAAGCCATGAGTGGGAATAAACCCCTCAAAAAGGGCTTTCACTTGTTAGAAATATAATATGATTTTATTAGAGAAGGGATACCGTAACTTTGAGATTACCTTAGAACATACCGAATGCACTTGAGTAATAAGAAAGGCTGCAGAGACAGACCTCATATCCAATACCCAGGATTTAAGAATCAGTATTTGTCCAGGATAAACATGGTGAGTGCACAACATGGCACGTCAAGTGACCAATGCTCAGAAGAGCTTGTGATTCAGTGGATGACTTCTTCAGGAACCGGTTAAATTACATGGTAGATAACATCACTAAGGATGAAAGAAAGCGAAAGAAATTAGCCTACTTACGAATCTGAGATTGGAGCAGAACATCTTCATATCAAGAGTCAACTATTTTACAACACGGTACGACAACCGCCAATACCCCGGAATGAGAGAACTTCCAGCGTATTTACACAAGAAGGGATCGAGTATAAGCTAAGACATGAGAATAAGTGAATAAGAGGTTGCACCATTGATGGGCAACATGGTAGGGGCCAACTACCATGGTAGTAGTGGTCGTGAGTACAATAGTTAGATAAGCGGATTAAGTCATGGTGCGCAGTAAGGCGACCATTATGTATGAGCCATCAAGTATGGACACCGAGGCAATTAGATTTGTGAGTTAAGACCAGCATAAGTAAGAAAACAAGATGGTAGACGAACTGTGCATTGATGCCAGTAGTCTGGATCTGGTTTGGTAAGATTATACAGGAAGCACACAATCCATTCCTTAAGGAACTGGAAGTGCATTCCTAATTGCATGAATATGAAAAGGAGATAGGAGGCTCTATGGAAAGAGACCTAAGCTACTAAGAAATAGAATCAATGCAGAAAGGAGCTGGAGCATACCGTACCCAAGAACACAGTAAATGGATTTTCCTTGATTAAATCAAGAAGAACAATAAGTGTTATTATGGAAGGATGAAAGAGGAGATCGACAACAGAATACTTCATAATTAGCAATAGCTAAACGTGTGACGGACACTATGAGTTTACTAAAACGAGACGTGGGACGACTGCACCCCACAGGGGCTTGCAGGCCTGACACGCTCATTATGAGTTAGTTGGGTAAGTAGTAATGTACCAGTAAGGTACCCCATGCATGTAGACGAGTAGTGTAAGGAACACGGGAGGTAGTAGACTCCGTACCACGGACAACGACACAAGATCAGACAAGAGCAGCCATTACCACAAACAGTCGAAGAGAATAATTCAGTTGAACCAGCAACACAGAGGAACCAGAGAACAGAAAATTAAGGACTATGAAGTGCGAAGAGCACGGATTGTTAAGTACAGACATTGGACATGTCTTAAGATGTAAGGGATTGAGACTGTAAAGCGCAATATGCACTAAACAGTAGTTTCAGACTAAGAATCATCCTCAGACCAAAGGTCATTTGGAGGGAACGATTTAGACATTCGAGAAAACACTAAGAGTATGAACATTAGATCTCCAGGGAGACTGGATAGACGAGCTACAACTCATGAAGGCCGTGTATATATAAAGATAACACGTGACCATTGAGGGACCTTTAGTGCTAAACCATAAGCACGCAAGAGAAAGATATTCGATACTGTAAAAAGGATAAGAGAGGCAAATAAACCTAAAACTATCAGAGACGCGCAGTGGAAGCTAGCGGACCACTACCTTTGAGATTAGACCAAACTAAGTTAAGGAAACGGTATAAGTACCGTTAAGAATCCTCGATACAGAGACTAAGTCATTTCTGATCGAATTATAAGTAAGATAGATGACGTGGAAGCTAGAATGCTTGGTGAGAATTAGACATCTTGAACTTATGTTCAAGAATGTGATGGTGTTGATTACGTGGGCGTAATCCATTTTAAGGGGGGTAGAGCGAAAACCGCTTATCGTATGTTTGAGTACTTAGTACATAAACTACGGTGTGCAAAGCACACAAAAGAATATGAGAATATGTTTTACACAAACATTTTGAGATAAATCATGGTTATTGCACACAGAAGATGTGAATGCCATACATATTAAGTACTTATCTTGTTAACTCCGGTGTGAGTACAAGTTAAGAGAATTAAGGAAAAGGATTAAGGAGACTTAAGAAATAAGGAATATATGAGGTATGAGTCGATATGAGACTAGGTGTGAGATAAGAATAAGATGACACTATGAGATATCATTTGATATGAGTATGAAGAAGGAAATAGTAATGCTATGAGACATAAGATGGTGAGAAATGGTATGAGACTGTAATAGAACTTAGTAGGAAGTTAAGCCCTGAGGTAAGTACTAAGAGATGAATTGGGAATGTTTGATGGACTGAGTCCACACTTTGGAGATGTATTGATTATGATTAGAAGAACTAAAAAGATAGAAAATTGGACATGAGTGAATTATTTGGATGTTTGAAAATGACGTGGGAGGTGGAACTTGATTTTCTAGGGATCAAGGGAAACCGAACACAAATTGGAGTGGAAGGATGGTTCTACACTGATGCTGATCACATCAGGGTAGGATGATTCCTGAAACTCCCTACCAGTGGTCACAATTAAATCACACTATGGATAGAGGCCTTAGGATAAAATGAAATTGGAGTTGATTGTATTTTTAATTAGAGGAATTATTCCTCACATGACATCGTAAAAAGGATTACCTTTTTACTGAGTCTCGCCCATGAAGTCGAGGACGCACGAGCCTTTGTCTTTGGACCGGTGACATGGGGAGAGCAGCGTGTTTTGTATTCTGACCCATGGTGACGAGGAAGAATGAGCCATTGTCTACAGACCGGTGACATGGGAGAATACGTTGGAAATTATGTGAATGTTTCAATCATCAAAAGAAACAAAAAGAATTTTGAGTGTTATACATGCTTAAGCATGTTGTGTGATATTTAAGTATAAGAATATGGCGGATCTAATGATCCAATGAGATTAAGTATACATAAGTATGATCTATATGATCTAAGGAATGAGGTAAGACATGTATTCTAATAAGATAAGATGCATGGGAACTTTAGGGACAAAGTTCTTTTAAGGGGGGTAGATTGAAATACTCCAAACCTAATTATGCTAAGTAAACATCAAATTATGATGTATTAAGGCTAGAATATGCCTTAGAAAGATTGGTAGACAATTTAAACCAAGGAAAACACAAGAAAATGCCTTAAGGGCAATTAGGGCAAAAATGTGCTCTAAGCTTGGAGAGACTTGGGTGAGTACCCAAATATCATGATAAGACCTTAGTAATATTCTAATGGTCATTTTAAATCAATTAGCAAGGAAAACCAAGCTTGAAAACAAGTTAAAACACAAAATGTGCTTTAAGAAGTCTTAAAGCACATTTTTGAGAAATTGTCTTAGAATTGAGTTTTGGGTGGCTAAATGTCCATCATTACTCTTTAATCAACATGTGTACTAATTAGTATCACATTAGGAAGTCTAAATCAATGGGAAATCAAAAAAATTTCAGAAATGTGCACTGATTAGTGAATAGTGCCAAATAGTGACTAGTTTAAGTTTTAATCAACTTAAGTCAATTAGTTGGTCAACAAAGACCAAAAGTATCTTATTATTAAAGGGGGAACGGTTTTTGAAGTGGTGACTCACCACATGTGCTAGTAAGTAAGGAAAGAGGTGGGAAAGTGAGTAAATTCACTATTTGCTTTTAAATGACAAATATCTTCTTATACCTTCTCTCTCTCCTCTCTTCTTCATTTCCCACCTTCACCATCGGTTTTACTACCTATTCCCTTCTCCAAAACCGTGAGAGCTCCATCCATGGTGCCTCCACCTTCAATTGCTCACCAAATGTTCATCTTTGCTCCAAATCGAAAAGTAAGCATAGATTTCTCTTAGTTAATCAAGGCCTTCATTCCTATCTTTTCAAATCCTTCAAAGCTCAAGTTTGGTGCCATGAGAAAACTCCATTGATGGAGGTAAATCAAGTTTGAAGAGCTCATTAGCTTCTCCATTCTCTTAAGGTAAAGAAAATGTAAGAAAAACCATGTTTCCATCATTTCTTCTACATGGCCGAAAATTTCTTCTCATGGGGCTATGTTTTTATGCCTTGTTCTAGCTTGATTTATTCACCAAGGACTAGTGGAGGTCCTATTTCATTCAATGCCAAAGTCTATCTTGAGACTTCAAAGGTAATCATCCACTTTTATGCCTTAGAACACACTCCTAACCTAGGTTTTTATTCCTTGAGGTTAGTGTATTGTTTAGTACTCATATGAGTCATTGAATATTGATTAGAACATTGGCAAGGGGAATTTAAGTGGTGGCCGAGATTCATACAAGAAGAAGGTCTAAGGAGGAAGTTAAGATAAGCTTGAGAAAACAAGGTAAAATGCTTACCTAATGGTGGTTTAAGTTTTAAGGGATGAGTTTAGGTGGATACCAATGTGGCTTAGAGCTTACATTGTGTATTGGGTTATATAACCTAAGAAAAAGAACTTAAATAAGCTTGTGAACTTGTGACTAAGGAGCCAATGGGAATGAGTTAGTAATATAAGTTTAAGATGGATTTTAAGAGCATTATAACTACTATGATTGATGGGTGTATTTGCAGGTTGAAAGCTTTTATATGTGGGAAATTCATTGTTTAAGTTTAAGTCATTTAAGGGCCTAAGAGCCATGTCATTTAAGAGCCTTAGTGCTATGCAATTTAAGATTATTGCAATCTATTGAGTTTGTTGTGAATGAGTTGGTTTGGGTGATGAGATATGATGAGAAGAACTTGATGTGTGTGAGATGGTTGAATGAGGAAAAATAATGTGTTTGGGCATGATAATATACTAGAGGAGCTATGGCGAAATTTGAGTAGAAAATAAGTGTTTAGGTGATGGTGGTGAATTAATATGACCTAGGATTTACTAGGAGTCACTATGAGGAATTTGAGTGGAAATGAGTTAACTAAGGAATTCTTGAGGTTTAGAATGTGCAGACGTTATATAGTGAGTGGTTAGAACAGGTGTAATTAACATAAAAGAAAGAAATTAAAACCCAAAAATAACGTCGGGCTGCAAATAAATCCCGGTCGCAGTAGTATAGTGAAAATGTAAGCAACCGGATGTCGAACCGTGGGACTAATGTACATATAATAGTACCTAAGCGTGTCACAAGAGGGGGGATTAATTGACGTGTAAAATAAATAAAAAGAAAAGATAAAATAAACTAAGTTAACAGATAAATAAAGTGGAACTCTGGGTCAGGTTATTATAATCTGCATAATTAAGCTATCTCTACTGGTTTAATAATTTGGCAAGGTTCCTGTAATTATCTTAAGGACTAAGTCATAGCCTCATAAGAACTCGTTCACCTGTAATGCAAGGTTCTAATCGAGGTTCAAGCAAAAGCCTGCGAACGGCAGAGGAGTATTGAGGAATTACATATGCAACTGAATACTAACTCATTAAATCATAATAAAGCTTCCTCCAGTTTTACGCTTTAATTAACCTGTCTATTTATCACCTGGTCTGATCAAAAATAGACTTAGTAGAGCAATTTAATAAATTCGCGAGATTTATTAGAAAGGCGAAATGACCTTTAAAACGCAACAAACTGTATATAAATAAACCAGTAGAAATATTGCATAATTAATACAGATACATAATAACTATTCCCAGAGTAAACGTAAACTAGCCTAACATATTAAATAGATAGATAGAGACGAGAGTAATAGAAATCATCCGTAATCACTCCGTCTCACTCTGCTATTTTGTGTACGTAGGGCTAGAGGTGAATTTGGTGGACTGTAAAATAAATAAAATGGAGAAGGCGGGAGAAGAGAAATGAGATGGTGGTGAAGTGGTCGTGGATCGATTGGTGAATTCGTGTGTCCTTTATTGAGTGAAGCTCGTGGGTTTATATAGACAAAGAAAGAAGAAAGCAGAGAAGATAGACAGACGCGTGAGCGAGCAAATGATTGAGGCGGTGGAAGATTGAGCTCATTGATTGCTCACTGATTGAAGGGGACAGACAGAGGCGTGAATTAAGGTAGGCGCAGACAGTGGACGAGGGCGCGAGTTGCAGACGAAGACGGGCGAAGAAGAAGAAACTGGTCGCGACTAAAATTAGTCACAACCGCCTCATCAACCGCCCCCTGTCCACCAGGCGGTTCCATGTCTCTTGTCCGCCACTTAGGGGGCGGTAGCCTGTGTCTCGTCCGCCTCCCTTTGAGGCGGTAGCCTCTCTTCCTGTCCGCCAATGAACCAGGCGGTAGCCTGAGTGATGTCCTCCTCGCGGTTGCATGTGAGAGATCCGCTAGTTATTGGGCGGTTGCCCGTGTGTTGTCCGCGAGGCGGTTGCGCTACTCTAGTCCGCCAGTTATCTCGACGTCGCAGTCGTGACTTATTCCTTCCAACTTCGACCGGCTCTAGATTGTTCGTTTGGGCTCCGTTTTTCGAGCCATTTGCGCCTATGTGTTTGGGCTCTTTTTTCTACTTTAGGTGTCCCAGCTTGGTTTCCTCATGTTTAACCAATAAATTTGTGAGATAAACATAAAACATAAACTAGAGGAAAACTAACCGAAGTGGAGAAATGAGCAAGAAAAGTGCTAATATTATATATGAAATACACCTATAAATCATGCTCATTTGGACACTTATCAGAATGACCTAGAGATGTCTATGAGGAAATTAGAGTTTAGATGGGTGCATTGAACACACCAAAATCATGATATGAGGAATGTAAGACTTGTGCATAAGTTTTAAGGAAAGGTGTATAATGCCTTAAGGTGATTTAGGTATGAACTAGAGAGTAAAACAATGAGAGTTTTGAGAACCTTGTGTAAGTGTGATGATGTTAGTGGTGGACTAGTAAGGCTTAGTTAAATGGTAATGTGTGGACTTGGGTAATGGAAGTGAAAATTGTAGGAGGAGGTTGTAAGTCGTCAAGGAAAATGACTAGAACCGTATGAGGACGTATGATCATGAGAATGGTGAGTAAGATGCATAAAGAGGTGGAAATGTCTAAGGAGGGTGTTACATGGTCAGGGTAGATGTAGAACAATGTCAAGGTATTAAGGTAATGGAAAGAAATGTATAAGCAAGCTTAAGAGTTTAAGAGTGATGAGTAACAAGTGAAAAGAAGAGGAATTGTGCATGGACATGCAAGATGACCTTGGAAGGTTTAACAAGCAAAGATGGAGTGCAATGATGTTATGGAGGAGTTATATGGGTTGAAAAGAAACACTTTGGTTAGTTGAAGTTTTAGACAAAATGTACATGTTAGAAATATAAGGAATTAATTGACAAGTGTTAGGAATTTCTTGTAAGAATTAAGTAAATGTTTGAGAATAATCCTTGGAAGTTGTTTTAATGAGTTTGGTGGAGGTTATAAGGTGGGTTTAATGTGCCAAGATGGTGTTGGACCTATTAGGAAACTTGTGGAATAGTTTGGAATTGAAAGAACAATTTAAGAGAAAAATCTGTAGTGGACCGACCCAAGGTCCGACCCAGTTTTGGGTCGTCGGGCCATGTAAGCCAGCCGGAATGTCTCTGGACTGGACCGACCCAGAGGGTTTGGGTCGGTCGACTTAGCTTTGGGTCGGTCGGGCAGAAATTTAACGTAGGAAATGGGTTCTGTAATGGACCGACCCAGAGGGTTTGGGTCGGTCGGTCTAGCTCTGGGTCGGACGGATGGGTTTCAAAAGACGGAAAAGTTTCTATAATGGACCGACCCAGGGGTTGGGTCGGGCGGTGGGTCGGTCGACCCTTAACACTTAAAAAAAAAGAAATTTTGAATTCTAAGAATGGTAATTGGTGATAAGGTATACCTTTGGTAGGTTGGTAATGATTGTGACCCTAAGAACTTAAGGGATTAAGTTAAGTTAAGTTAAGTATAAATTTTAATGTTTAAAGTTAAGTTTGTAAGCAAAGTGGCAAAGACTTGAGAGGTTATTGAATGGGAATCCTTAGGGACTAAGTGAGTTAAGTAAGATGCAAATAACTAATGACCTAAAAATGATGAATGTTTTAGGTTTGTGAATTGGGACCCGAAGAAGGTTAAACAAACAACGATCGACGGTGAACGGTACAGTTCTCTTGTGACCTGCTTGCTAACGAGGTGTCCCTCGGCTTATGTGCTATTTGTTTTTGTGTGCTCACTAAGCAAGATAAAGCATGCAACCGAAATATAATATTTATTGTATTGTTGTGTGATGTTTGAAAACTAACACAACATACCGTGAGAACTTACTAACCAACGTTAGTAAGGAATTGAGTGAGACTAAGGAACGCTCCCTAATATGGGACGATATGAACCGAACGGGGTTAACCAACAAACATGGTCTTGAGACTACTACTAATTGGAACTTGAGTGAGGAAACCCGGGACCGATCTCCGGTCATGCATGCTAAGGAAAAAGGGGGACGGTATCTGAATCAGATCCGCCCTCCGCTTAAGGACTTGTCTTCGACTTGTAGCCTAGGGCCGGTTGCCGGCTCAGCTGCGCTGGACTCCCGTCCAGAGTAGGTGGCATTAAGATGGTGCGGTGGGATCACCTAAATCCCAGGTTCGAATTAAGCTACAACCATTCCCTTCCAGGAACGGTTTGTATATTGAGATTAAGTTAAGATTAAGATTAAGGTAAGGTTAAGATAAGTTGCAACCATTCCTTTTTAAAGTTTGGTTTGTATTGTTAAGTTTAAGATTAAGGTAAGGTTAAGATAAGTTGCAACCAATCCTTTTATAAAGGTTGGTTTGTATTGTTAAGTTTAAGATTAAGGTAAGGTTAAGATGAGTTGCAACCATTCCTCTTTAAAGAATGGTTTGTGTTATTAAGATTAAGATAAGCTACATCCACTCCTTATTAAAGGATGGTTGTTCCTAAGATTAAGATAAGATTAAGATTGAGGTGAGATAAGGATGGACTAAGATTAAGAGGAAACATAACTTAAGGAGTTAAATAACTAACTCTCTAATTAAGGGAATCATTTAAGTCGTTCATTGTGTGTGAACTTGATTGTTCATATTTGGATTGTTGTTTACAGCATTTACTATATGTTTGTGCATCTAAATCAACCTCCATGCTATCGACAATTAGTCGTCGTAGCCACGTTAGCTTGGGGGCCATGAGAGGATCGTACCAGCATTCGTGCTGACCCCCTTTGGGGGCTGTTTTTACTACACAGGTGTACATCAGGAGGCGGCCGTCACGAGAGTAAGAAGGAGTACAAGTGTTAAGGATTAAGTGTGGCCTACGAGTTGTGCATGTACACTCGTATGGCAATCGAGTTAGTAAGATGTATAGGATGTGAGAGGATTGTAAGAAGAATATGTATTTGGTTAAGGTTGTTATGTGCTAATGTTCGGTATATTCTGTAGTCAGACCGTGGCAAGGTCCTGGAGTGTAAAGAATTCCGCTGTGACATGTATATATATATGCTGTTAAGTTGCGAGACCACATTTGGATTGAGTTGGGGTGTTACAAATTCGTTATCACTCGTATGGGCGAGTGATAACAGTGACACCATTAAAGCGACAGTCTGTTATTTACTGCTGCGATTTATTTATTATGTGCGACATTAATAGGATAATTAGGAACCGAACTAGTAGGGGTGTTACACTTAGGCCCTTAAATAGCATGGCTCTTAGGCCCTTAAGATGCATAAATCATAAACTTGAATTTCCCACATTATATTTGCCTTTGACCTGCAATTACACCCAACAATACATATGCCTTTTAATAAACCCTTGAGGGTATTTTTCTAAGTCATTTACCATTGGCTCCTTAAGTAGTTTTAATAAGCATATAAGCTCATTTCTCCTAAGACATTAAACTACATTAGGTTAGCATATTTACCTCTTTTCCTCACAAACTTCTTTCTTGTTTCCTTGTTTAAAATCGGTAAGGATTTTTGATTGCTTGTCGATTTCTAAACAGTATACACATAATGAAATGAGTACACAAGCTTTATGCTTCATCTCATTGTAAACCCTAGATACACATATTGTCTTAGAACATTTAGATGATTGTTTTTCCTTGGATATGAAGAGATTTGGATATGTAGCAAGAGAGGACTCCACCTAGTCCATGAAAGGTTGAAATGAAGCTAGAACAAAGCAATATAAAGAACACCATCAATGGTGATTCTCGGTCAACATCAAAACAAGAAGGAAATGGAGTTTTTATTTGAGTTTCCTTATCTAGAAGCAAAGGAGAACAATAATATGTGAAAAGATGAGCTCAAGCTCCTCCCATGGAGATTCCTCTTGGCACCGAAATGGAGCTCTTGGAATTTTGAGAAGACAAGGTTGAAGAGCTTGATGAGACTAAGAGAATGGTGGTCTTTGTTTTTGATTTGGTAAAGAGAGCTAGGAGATATAAGTGGTCAAAGATGGAGAATGGTGTGAGAGCTGCTGCAAACCGATGGAGAGAGGAGGAAGATGAAGTTGGAGACGGTGGGAATGCAAGAGAAATGAGAGAATGAGTTTGAAGTTGCTTTTGGAAGATATTAAGTAGTAAAGCAAATAGTAACTTGCTTTATCATTTGTTATTTATTTGTTAACTTACAAGGTGGTGACTCACCTCATAAAAACCGGCCCCCATTAGTCATCTAGGGGTGTTTTAGTCTTTGTTGACCACTTAACTTACTTATATAGACTTATGTTATAACTAACTTATTTTAGTTACTATTCATAAAACAAGGCACATATTTGTGAAATTTTGATTTCCATTGATTTAGACTTCCTAATGTGATACTAAGTAGTACACATGTTAATTAAAGAGTAATGATGGACATTTAGCCATTCAAAACTCATTTACAAAACAATTTTTCAAAAATGTGCTTTAAGACTCCTTAAAGCACATTTTGTGTTTTAACTTGTTTTCAAGCTTGGTTTTCTTTGGTAATCGGTTTAATATGTTCATTAATATATAAATAAGGTCTTGGTAAGCTCATTAGGTCTTAACCAAGTTTATCCCAAGCTTAGAGCACATTTTGGCCCTAATTGACTTTAAAGCATTTATTTGTGTTTCTATGGTTTAAATTGTTTACTAATGTTTCTAAGACTCTTTTTAGTCTTAATATACCGTATTTTAATGTTTAAACAACATACTACGGTTTGGGGTATTTCAATATTATTTCATATGAATTATAAAACTCTTTAGTTGTTACCAACTTAGTCTACATTAAGATGTTTATACTTAATGTAGCATATGTTATAATCCTTAATTATCTCAAACTACTCTTAACTTTCAAAATACTCATTCATACTCAAATTTTATTTAATACTACATTAGGCCACCAAATATTTCCTAACTTTGCAAACCACCTCAAATTTCCATCTATCTTATAATCTAATCCAAGTTTTCAACCCAATTCCTCAAAATACCAAACATATCGTAATCTGCCCAATTCTAATTTTGACCATACACTTCTCATATTTATGGTTTGACCTCATAAATTTTCTAAACTTTACAATTGACCACCAATGCTAATTATCTTTTAATTTCAATCCTTCACTTAATTGATCAAAACTCTCCTTTAATTTTTGGAAATATCAAACAGACCCCTTATGTGTTGATTTACAACCCAATCTTCAATTTTATGGTTTTACCCCATAAATTCTATAAACTTACAAATATACTCTAATTCTTACTAAACTTAGATTTTCAATAATTTATTTCTTAATTTTGGTCAACACCCTAACCCCTCCTAGGTTGAACGTAATTATTTTACCTTACCCCATATTTTTCAGAAATTACAATTAGGCCCTAAAGTTTTCTAAACTTAACAAATTACTCCCAAATCTTACTTTAATTTATATTTTTCATTTCTATCCCAACTTAGGCCTAATTTTCGGCTATATTACCATTTAACACTCCAACTTTTATTTCCTTTTCATTAGCCAACCTTTATTTACTCTATTAGTTACCAAATCATTTCATAAGCTCCTAATCTCATTTTTGACCAAAGTTTGTCCCAAACACTTCCTAATCACTTAGCTATTTTTCCACCAGATTTTTGAAGTCTTTTAATTACTCCAACAACCCTCAAAATACTAGATATTTACACATAACTTTTGAAAGCATTAAACTACTAAAATGTTCATAAAACTAGCCTAAACTTTTGGCCGTAATACAAAGTCATAGTATACACTTTTAATACATCAAAATGTTCATATTAACAAGTTTAAACTCGGCCAAATGAGTACATACTGCCCAAGTTTCGGTTATTACAAATTATGCACTTAAACTTTGTAAAAGTGACATTTAAGTTTCTTAAGCCATTAGTTAACATAACCAAATGTTTTGATGTATGTTTATATTCATTCTTATGTTGTAATTAACCATTTACCACTTCACAATTTGGTCATAATTTAATGCCAAGCATAAGCAACTCATAACATAACAATAAGTTTTAAGGCTTGGACATTAACCTTAATGCTCCAAAGCTAGACTTTTTGGTCTTGTACCCTCCTCAAGTTTCAGCCTTATTATTACATAAGGGGGAAATTACATTTGTGTACAAATCCAAGGATTCATTGATGGATTTAAGCACTAGATTTTTAGATTAAAACTCACCCTTTTTAATGTTGATTTTCCTCTATTTTTCTCCTTTTGTGGCCAAACCAACAAGGTTTTGGAACTCCATTCGGCCATGTTACAAGGGAAGAAGAAGGTTCAAAGTTAGGGTCTTTTAGACTCCAAAATAAGATTAAAAGAAGATCTAAGGTTTAAAAAACACAAAAATGACCTTAAGGAGTAAGATTTTACCTTGAAGCTCAAATATGAGTTTTGTACTCCAAATTTCAGCCAAGACTAGCAAAATATGCCAAGTGTTAGATCTTTGATAGCTCTAAGGATAGAAGATGATTTAGGCACTCAAACCTTAATCTTAAAGCTTACCTTTGGTTTGATTCCTTCTTTGCTCTAGAGTTGTTTTTCCATGGGATTTTCGACCGACCATCTTTAGGAGTTGAAGAAGCCAAGTTCTTGTATAATAAGAGTGAATGAAATGAGCTAAAAAAAGAGAGATTTTTGGACATAATGAAGTCAAGGAAAGACTTAGAGTTTTAGAGCACTTTTATTACCTTTAGTCTTTGTTAAACATAGCCAAGTTTTCCCTTGTTTATTTCTGATTTTTTTGGCCTCTAAAGCAGCATATTTTCAGCCATAAAAAGATATTGAGAGGAGTTGTGTTGTTTTGATTAAGAAAGGAAAAGATTTAAGGGAAAAACAAGTGTTTAAGGAGAGTGTTTGTCAAGAACACTTGTGTTCTTCCTTGGAGCATCAATGGAGAAGGCCAGAGGAAGAAATACAACTTTCAGCCAAGGAGAAGGGATCACAGCTCGGCAGCATGGGGAGCAAAAAAGAGTTGGTGAGAGAGTGGAAAGAAGCTGCGAGTTAGAGTTCCTTAGGAGATAAGACTTTTGTGACTTATGGAAGCTTCCTTCATAAGTTGAAATTTGCTTTTTGAAGAGTTCCTATTCACCCAAAACCGGCAATAGATATTTGTGGGGGTTAGTTTTTTCATCTTGTGTCTTATAATATTAAGGACTTATATGTTGTACATTTGAACTTGTTACCTTGTCCTAAGGTGTATTTCTTTGTGTTTATGTGTATTTCTTTGTGTTTTGAGTGATTAGTATACTTTACTATTCATTGTGACTATATAAAGTATGTTACATAATCCTCTCACATGAATTGTGCTCTTATTAGTTCATGTACTGATATGTTACATGTTGCATCAACTTTATTGGTCGAATGCTTCTTATAATTACTCCCTGTTTAGTCCAATATTTCATGTGAGGTTTAATTACCTCTTTGGACTATATATTTATGTGTGTAAATATATTTAGGGGTTCCAAAATTCCTTGATGAATTAGGTCTCATTATCCTCTATAATTTATTAATTAATCCTTTATCAATTATATAATGTTTAGGGGTATTTCACTGACACATAATTAAATACCCAAGATTGATGTGTCATTTTCTTGGTTAATGAGCAACCAGACAAGGGAAGGAAGCTTCATTCTTGACAGGGTCATCCCTACTCCGCATAGAAATATCCCATGAAATACCCCCAAACTAATAAAACATGGATTAAACATCTAACTACATTAATTAAGGCCTAAACATGCCTTAAAAGTCAATTGAGAACAACGATGATCAACACAAAGCAAGATATTGCACCCTTTGACTGTTTAGGGTAAATACATACCCAAATGAACTTCTCAGGACCTAAAATTTTGTCCTAAGCATATTAACACATAACTAAACATACTAAAATCATTGGACAACACTCCAACACAAAGAACAAGCATTTACATGCTTCAAGGTCAAGTAGGGTAAAAATGTGCTCTAAGAATCCTTAAAGGTCTTATGACCTCTACTTGATATAAAATTGGATTCCTATGACCAATTATCATTTAAGGAACACAACAAAACTGTTCTCAAAGAAAACTAAGCTCAAAAACACCTTGTGACACAAAATGTGCGCTAAAACGCCTTAAAGCACGTTTTGTGTATGAGCTCTAAGATATTGACTTTTTGTCACTTTAAAGACTAGATTACATTCTTTATATCATTAATGTGACATGATAGACTATATATATAAAAGTCTAATTCAAAGTTTAAAAATAAAATCAAAATGGGTGATTTTGGGTGAATAGTACCCAAAAAATAACATTTAATTACTTAACTTAAACCATGGTCAAATGTCATCCATTGACCAAGCTATCCATTGATGCCCACCTTAGCTGTCATTCCTACCCATTAGCAACATAAATATCTAGCCAATCTAATGAATCATCATTTACTATTTCATAAAGTAACATTAATTAACATAAAAGGTAAAACTAGCTTTCTTTCTCATTTGCCTTTCTTCCCAGCCGACACCAAGCACCTTCATCCTCTCTTTTGCTTCTCCAAAACCGTATGAACACACTAAATTCAGAAGAGAACACCAAGTGACATAGGTAAGCTTATTAAGCCATTTTATGTTCATTCTCTTCACTTTTCTTTCCTCTTTACATGGAGCTAAGCATCAACCATTTCCATCCATGGTTCTAGGTAGTTTTGGAGGTTAAAATAAGGGCAATTCTCTGCTGTAACAAGGGAAGGAGGTGGAGAATTCTAATCTAGTTCTTAAGGTATAAAAATGTGCTTTAAGCACTTATATCTTGTTTCCTTTCATTACCGGTTGTAAAACCTGTTCTCTTAGGCTTATTATCTTTTCTTAACATACTTATTCAGTTGGTATATCAAGAGCTTCAAGGAATAGCCAAATCCATGCCAAAAACACACATTTTTGGCATTTTAATCAAGGTGAATATTAGCCATCTTCTAATCTCAGTTATACCAGTTTTAAGCCTTGGTTTAGTAGCTCTTTTGATGCTCTTTTTGTTCTGTATAAATAGGCCAAAGACTAACCTTGCTTGCCTTGGTATTCTAAGGTAAATTTTACCTTGAAAATACATTAAACACTTCTTATGGTTAGCTCTTGTTTGGAGACTAATCATGCCTTAATTGCTGCTTGAAAACATGTAAATAAAGCTGTGGAAAATTTATCTCCAAACAGCCGTGGCCAAACAAGGCCTAATCTTGGCAAAAATAAGGTATAAATCACTTAAACCTTCACTTGGTATATTAATATGTGTTTATACATATGTGTATAATATATGTCGTGAGTGAACAAGGTATAAAGGTCTTATTTTGACCTTAGGTGATTAAGGAATGGCTTAGTAAATTTATATAAGTAATTAACTAACATAATTGTCAAATTTAGGACATTATATGGAAAATTGATAATATGGAAAAGATATGGGAGAGGCCGAGAGTTTAAAGTATTTTTGGGCATTTATGTGTAATTTATTTTATAAGCTAATGTTTGTAATAAAGCCATGTACTTTAGGCCATTTTATTTATGTATTTATAAGGTTTTAATTAAGTTTAGGTGATAAAAATATATTACCGCAAGGTATAGGGGTTTAAAGTGTAATTAAATTAAATTTGGGGGCTATATTAATAAAGCCGAAAATTATAGGTTAAATGAGTTTAAATAAAAATTATAAGATTTTATAAAGTTTTGGCGTTAAATGGTAATTTCTGGAAAATATGGGTACAAACCGTAATATATGGAAATCAATGGTCAAGGCAATATTAAGGAGGTCAACCTTGACCATATGGTAGGCTTTGACCAAATTAGATAAGTTAAATAACTTATATAAGGTTTTATAATAAGATAAGTATTTAATTGTAACAATTTTATAATAACATGTGGTAAATATGTTATTACCGAAACTAAAGGGTGTAAAATGGTATTATAAACACCCATGGGCTATTAGGAATTTTAGGAATTTATATGATTGATTTTGGAATTAAAATAAACTATATATGTATAATATATAGTTATTATGTCATTATGACACTTTGGATAAATATATGTGGTGGAATAGTAAATACCGAGATTATAAGGGTTAGAAATAATAATTATAACCCTTGGTAAAATTGAGTGATTTTTGGAATAATATAAGTATTTAATAAGATATATGTATAATATATAGTTTTAATGTTATTATAAAACTATATGTTATAAGTTGGGCCAAATGGCAATTATAGAAACTGTAACACCCCAACCACCACCGTACACTTAACATCAAACTGCAGCGGAAATCTCAACTCATCACATTACTTAATTCAATGGTGTTACACGCCGTTAACCACCCACGTGGCTAACAAGGCTAATACACATACATTTGTATCGGTCTGATGGACTAGATTCCCGAGCAACTACACAATACAATCCTCATTCCGTTTTCAACATTTATTATATACATACATTCCCACTGTACCGAGTATTTACAAACTAATGCCGATAACAGTTTCGGTCTTACTACGCCTACAGTACATACTCAATTTAAATGGCTACCCACGCACAGTCAGCTACCCCGTCCTACTCTCGAACGGCTTCCAGCTCCTTGTACCTGAAATAGAAAAGGTAGAAAAGGGTGGCCCTCAAGGGGCTCAGCACCTTTGCTGGTATGGTAATCCCGCAGCCCACATGCTACCGGGCCACGCACAACTAATTGTCGTCTTAGCATGCAGTTGATTATATTTAAATCATGCATACAAGCCATAGACATACAACACATAACATTTCGCCTCAATGGGCTCAACCTATAACCAACACATCCACACTTAACCAACCATCCAATGATTCCTTAAACCCTAGAGTGGCTCTCCTCTAAAACGGAGCTACTTCCTTAACGAACGACATGTACCCATTAATCGGGTTATCCTTAAACGCCTCTTGTCACAAACTGGGATTCATTTCCATGATCCACACATTCCATATCCTACAACATAACTCATTCCACACATAACAAAACATAACAAACCTTTCTTGTTTCGACGTACACATGACAACATCACCATCATTCTAAACACCTAACGTATACTTATCGTAGCATAGCAAGGGAATTTGCATAGCACAACTCCAATACATAACACCATAAATCGGTTCTCACAAGGAACCTTCCACCATAGTTAGTATTCATAGTGAGCCTAGAGATTATTACCAATCCCATGTTAAGCTCGTTACCAACCTCGTTACCGTCCGGTTATATAGAACGGTTAACTTATACTCAAGGTGTGTCGGATATAGTAATCCCAAGCACACCGAAATAACATACGTATGCCCCTGTGGCCCGACGTGAGTCAGTAACTAGCTTTGGATAAGCTAAGGGAAGGTAGAAACCAAATTGGAATACAACCTATACATACACCAAGAGAGCCGAACCGGATTTGACATCGACTCGACTCCCGTCCATCACACGCGTGGCCGGAACAACCGGACTCCTCACCCCCCCCCATTAGTACATATACACTTATAAATAAGTAGTTAGAGATCCATTATGGAGCCTACCACATCCACACACCATACGGTATCATAACCGAGTTAAGCACACAAGGGAGGTTCACACACTTGCATACAACAACAATATCCAACTAACTCACACATAGCCGTGGTTAGCACGTTCCCAAGGTTTGGGCCGTCAACTCCGAATACCGATCACTCATGTGTTCCTAGTTTTGGTTAGCTAAGGTTTAACACATATTTGAGGTTAAATGGTATCGGAGGCCAAATTCGCCACATAAATGAATTACTATAAACTCATTACATGTTTTAATCTTACAAGGTGGCAAACACTCAGAAAAACACATTGGCATACAAGCCGGTGTAATCCGGTAGGACACAGGTTGCAAGAAAACCATACCTGTCACCGGAGTCCACTTTACCACGTCCACTTATGTTCCTCGAGCAATTCTCGAGCAACTGATAACATTACATGTACTTTTATTAACATCGGGGTAGCATGATTATTTAATGTCTAATGCTTAAACTTTTTCCCCCGTTAACTTAGTTACATAACTTTACTTTTTAACTTGTTTTACTTTTACTTTTCAATACAACTTTTCACCCACTTAATTGTCATTAAAACTCACCTAACATGTCCTTAACAACCTCATAGCATCATTAACCATCAACCCCCATCATTAGACATCACTTTCCAACCTTAAACAACATTTTTAGAGTGGTCCGGGACTTGGTCCTTACCTTAAGTCCCGGACCAACACATTAGAAAACTCTCGGGCGGTTTTAATAGGGTGGTCCGGGACCTTGTACTCACCCCAAGTCCCGGACCAAAACTCTTGTAAAACTCTCGGCTTGAAAAACTACCCTGGTCCGGGACCTTGTACCAATCCCAAGTCCCGGACCAATATGTTCTACAATCCTCGGCCTCTTTTACATGCACGGTCCGGACATCTTCCAATCCTAAGTCCCGGACCACTGTAACAGAATTCCAAGTATGACATTTTCCAGTCTTGTTTCATCTCTTATCTTTATCCATTGATTACCCAAGCTTCATACATGAACTTAGGCATATTCTAATACCAAAATATCCCTTTGATTCACCTTATAACATCAACCAACTTGTTACCCAATTTTCTTACCAAATCTCTTAACACTTGTAACATTTTCCATTTGGTTTCCTAAGTGGTGTTTCACCTATAAATGGCTACTACACTAAAATGCTTCCTCACCTTCCTAACATCATCTCCCAAGCATCTCCTCTTACTAACCAAATCCTCTTTTCACAACTTCTTGAATTCCTTTCTCAAAACCTTACCTAAACATCATTTTCTCCTTATTCATCAACATAACCTAAACCTTAAACAACTTCCCCAAGACTTAAGTACATCCTAAAAACACTCATTGGATTTCTAGAACTTCCAAGACAATGCCTAAATCCTTATAGCACCTTAGAACACCTTAATGCATGTTTTCTTCCTTAGTGAAGCATGTATCCATTCCTAACAATTCCTAGTTCAACCAAGTTCAGTTAAGCACTTAAAACTCCTTATACATTTTACAAATTTTGCCATAGGTTCTCTTAGCACCTCATCATTCCAAAGCTCATAGTTTTCACCACTTAACATTCAAGAACACCTAGATCCATCAAAAACATTATCACTCACAAAACTTCACCAAATTTACACTACATCACAATATAGTGCATAATTAAACTTGCTTGGCACTTAGGCCCTTAAATAACATGGCTCTTAGGCCCTTAAATTGCATAATCCTTAAACACTGAATTTCCCACATAAATAATGCCTTTGACCTGCAAATACATACACCAATACATATGTTCTTTTACTAGTCTCCTTGAGAACACTTTACTAGGTCATTCACCATTTGCTCTTTAGGTAGTTTTAACAAGCATTATAAGCTTATTTCTCCTAAGGCATTAAACCACATTAAGATAGCATATTTACCTCTTTTCCTCCCAAATTTCTTTCTTGTTTCCTTACAAAACCGGTAAGGCATTTGGTTCCTTGCCAACTACTAAACATTATACAAACAACATAATGAGTATTCAAGCTTTAAGCTCCATCTCATTGTAAACCCTAGGTTTACATTATTTCAAAACATTAATGTAGTTGTTTTACCTTAATCTTTGAAGGGTGTTTGAATATCTATGAAGAGAGGACTCCACCTAGTCCTTGAAAGATTCAAATGGAGCTAGAACAAAGCAACACAAGGAGCTCCATCAATGAATATTTTCGGTCACACACAAAACATGGAGGAAACTTGATTTTTCTTTGAGATTCCTTACCTAGAAGCAAAGGAGAGTAATAATGTGTAGAAACACAGCTCAAGCTCCATCAATGGTGATTCTCCATGGCACCAAAATTGAGCTCTTGAAGATTTGAAAAGGTAGAAGTGTAGAGCTTGACCTAACTAAGACAAATATGGTCTTAGAATTTGATTTGGAGCATGGAGTTGGATTTGCAAGGAAATGAAGATGGAGAAGAGAGGAGCTGTAGCAAGTCGTAAATGGAGGAAGGGAGGAGATGAAGAAACCGTGTGAAATGAGAGAAAGAAGGAAATGAGAAAGTAAGTTTGCATTTGGAGATATTTATGTTATAAAAGCAAAATAGTACTTTACTTTAAGCTTTACTTACTTACTTATTTGATTTCTTTTACATGTTGGTGACTCACACCATGAAAAACCGGCCCCCATATACTTAGGAGGGTATAATAGTCTTTGTTGACCAACTTAATTACTTATAACATTATATGTTACAAACTAGCTTATAAAAATCACTATTCACAAAAACAAGGCACATAGAAGTGAAATTTTTGATTTCCCTTTGATATAGCCACCCAAATGTGATACTATATAGTACAAATGTTAATTAAAGAGTAATGATGGACATTTAGCCATTCAAAACTCATTTACAAGACAATTTTTCAAAAACGTGCTTTAAGACTCCTTAAAGCACATTTTGTGTTTTAACTTTTTTTTCAAGCTTGGTTTTCTTTGGTAAATGATTTAATATGTTCATTAACATATTTATAAGGTATAGGTATGACCATTAGGTCTTTTACAAATTTATCCCAAGCTTAGAGCACATTTTTGCTCTTATTGACTTTAAGGTATTTATTTGTGTTTTGTTTGGTTTCATTGTCTACCAAAGTTTCCTAAGGACTTAATTAGCCTTATAAAGTCATAATTAAATATTATCAAGTCTTGGTAGGCTCTTTGGGTCCTAACCAAGTTCACTCCGCTTAGAGCACGTTTTTGCTCAAACCGTGTCTTAGTGTTTTATTGCGCTTTACTATGGTTTAAATTGTACATTTATTGTTTCTAAGGCACTTTTTAGCCTTTAAATACCATAGTTTAACATTTACACAACATACCAAGGTTTGGGGTATTTCAATCTACCCCCCTTAAAAAACTTCGTCCTCGAAGTTCACCTTTCCTCGCATCATTGGATTAGAATACGGGAATTACTTATAGCCATAAAACTTCCATTACCAACCACCCTTTCCATCCAACCTCGGACTTAATGGTCCGGGCAACATATCCACATTATACATAAAATATCATACTCACATGGTACCTCGGACTTAATGGTCCGGGTACCTTCACCACACTCGCAACTATACAGTATCCCTCAGACTCTTAGGTCTGGGTGACATAACCACATTTAGACACATAGGTCTATGTAACACAACACATTTAGACTCATAGGTCTTGATAGCATACACTTTAGGAGACCAAAGTCAAAATAACCTTTATCACACATACCAAACAACATGTCATAGCATGTATATCAAACAGAAATACTTTTTCCATCTCTCCATGGGTTCGAATCCCACGTTGAGTACATATACACTGTGATCCCGCAGAACCCGGTCGCGATGGACACCTTCTGGTCCCCGTTCCTTTGGGAGATCAAGACATTCACTTAATTTTCAACATATGTACTTCTCATGTCACCGGTCCGAAGACAAAGGCTCATACGTCCTCAGCTCGTGAGCAAGTACTACAAAAATATTCTTTACTAGGTTAAGTATAAGAAGATCTTTTATTCAAAATATTAATCGATTGTTTGAAAACACACCAATTGAAAATCCTTTTGAAAGCACCACACAACTCCAAGTCCAATTTATGCTCCTTGTATTTTCTTAACATGGTTGTTTGTGACCACTTACAGGGAGCTTCAAGAGTCATCCAACCCTGATGTGATCAGCATCAGTGTTGAACTATCTTTCCACCCCAATTTGTGTTCGGCTTCCCTTGATCTCATGATAATCAAGTTTCACCTCCCCACTTCATTTTCAACCAACATCGTATAAATCACTCATTTCCAATTTTCTATCTTTTAATCATTCTAATCATGATCATAACATCTCCAAGGGATAGAACTCCGTCTATCAATCATCACCCAAATCCAACTTAATTCAAGTTACCTAGGGAATTTAATTCTCACTAGGTTCTATGTCGTCTCATAACCCTTCATAAATCACCACATTGTATATATATACATATATTTTTTTTAAAATACAATACATGGTTTACATTTATGCACCGTCGGGGTTTTAGTTCCCCGGGAGTTTCTTTACTCCCTTCCACTTGTACTCTCACACACCACTGTTAACAAAATAAACACCTTCCCACAATGGTATTCGCATCTTCTGTGCGCAATTACCACAATTTAACCACAAATAAATGCGTATGTTTATATACACACGCGCCAACCATCATAACAAGTCATTTTGTGCTATGCACACCTAGTTCGCGTACACTTGTACGGTAAAACACACTAAGTGGTTTTGCGCTCTACCCCCCTTAAAAGGGATTACGCCCACATAATCAATCACTGAACATTGGCTTAAAATGTTTTGCCGTCGTGAAGTGTTTTAACTTCCACGCGGTCCATTACACAATGGATTCTGATTAGAGGATCTTAACCATATTAGCGGTTTAGTTCCTAAACCAAGAATTCGCATTGGAGTTGTAACTCATAACCGGTTTCGGTCCTGGCCTGTGAGGCTTTTAGGCACTGATAACTAGCCATCCATTCATATTCACAATGTATACCCGGTACCTGACGCATGGGCTCACTGGCCTCTGTTGCGCAACCCTGATAATTATAGAGCTAGTTTGCCCCATTCGTTACTGTTACTATATTGTACATCTCCAATGTATTACCCTTATCTTGGGAAGAATGGTTTCTCAACCGACGCATGGTATCTTTTACCCTAAGCGAATTCGGTGAGTTCATTTCACATCCATTTTCCATCCACTCCATCTCCAATAGCTTACAGCGTAAACTACTATGTAATTCACAATGATTGACTTGCTTCTACCGACTTACTGTCGGTTGAGATTGAGCTACTACTTAGTGTGTAGTGCTCTCTCAGCTAATTTCAACATTTGGGGTATATTCCATACCGATATTTGGCATTTAGTGTTACTATAGTTATTTACTGTTAATCATGTCTCCACCTTTGTTTTGTACATGTATTCTTTCATTCCTGCGGCCTTGCATTACCTATGCATCGACCATTATAACATTATTCCTCCACAATTACCATGCTTCTGATTCCTAGCTATCCCACTTGATCATTACTGCGCAAGTGCAATACCAAAACACTCAGTCATACAGAGTGCAGAGGCGTAAACTCTTGACAGTAAATCTCTCATGCGATTGCGATAGGAATTTACACTGTGTTTTACCGAAATTCTTATCACATAATACTTGTCACCGGCTTACTGCTCGGTTCGTTTGCTATCACTTACTGTTGTACCTCCACTGGGGTTAACTCATAACTCTGCTCACTCACCATTTTATCATCTAACCATACTCACCACAACGGTCGCTTATTGCGCACCATATCCTTACTCATTATGCAACATCAACTTATACTGCATCCGCTATTATATTAGCTTCCGCTATTACGCTGGGTTTATCTGGCCACTTATTTGGCTGATTTTTGAATATACTATATTTTATATTTTTTTTTTGAGTCTTTTTTCCTTGAGCGTTGTTCGCTACTCATTTAGCTTCACACACCTATGGTGATTGCTATCAGGCTTATTACTCTTCCTGTGTACACAACTGGTACGAGCATTTCTTTCGTATTATTTTATTCAAATCACCCTGGGGTAATAACACGTGGTCCATCCTCCACATATTTCTTGAACTTGATTCACATAACTACCGCTTCTGCGGTCTCACAATATCGAGAAGCATCCCCACTCTTAATGCAGTGGTCCGCTTACCACTTTATCCACTTATACAACATAAACTTCTACAATCAATCGAATTTATATAACATATCTTGCTTATGGCTTATAAGCCTTATTTGCCTTGAGCTGGCTCATTGTAGGCTGTCCACACATATGTACTTCTCTGTACAACATTACATGTTTAGAGGTTGTAGTGGCTCCATGACAAGGTCGTTGCATTCCGTTTCCTTTCATGGGATGCCCCTTAGGTTTGTCAGTCCGTCTCCTGACAACTTATGTCTAAACTGGGTGTTAATTTCAACCCTTGCGTTTCTGTCATGTATTTCGTTCAACAATGTTGATGCGCACACCCTTCAAGGATTTCTCCTGGGTGTCGTTAAGTTATATGCCTTTACATCTGGTTCACAGTTATTGGTACATTCATTTAGCCACGCCTTTTTGCGTTCTTCACTGGTTATTATTTTCTTCTTCTGTGAAGGTCATCATTTCCTAATAATGTAGGTACTCATTCTGGGAATTTCATCCCATCCATTGCACTTTACTGTGTCCACACTAGGCTGGGTCACCATTCCAGCTTCCAGTTTATCCCTGGGATCCTTAAGTCATATAAGCTGTCTTTACATTCAGTTAGTGCACTTCGCACCTCCTGACTCTTAAACATTTCCTTGAAAGGAATTCACTAATTCCTTTAGTTTCGTTAACTTAACTGAGTTCCTTAACTTCAACCATTCCTTGTAATCCTAGCTCTCGTTGTTTTTTATACTGCTGACCGTAGACGGAGTCGACTACTTCCCGTGTTTCGGACTCTACTCGTATACATATATGGGGTATCATACTGATACATTACTACTTACCCAACTAACCTATAAGTAGGTCTGTCAGGCCCACATGCTCCTATCGGAGTGCGGTCGTCCCACAACACAGTTGGTACACTCGTAGTGTCCGTCACACGCCTAGGTGAAGTATTCTGTTGTCAACTCCCTTATATTGTCCCGTGACAATATTCATTCTTTGCTTCCCGAACTTAATCGAGGGAAAGTTTATCCACTGTTGTATCCTTGTCAATTGCCCCTGGTTTCACTGGTTTGGTTTAAAAGAAGGTTGGAAGGAGTGTTGGTTTGAAAGAAAATCTGGTTTTGAAAAGAAAGGGTTTGAATAAATTTGGTTTAAAAAAATTTTCATGGTTTCACAACATCTTCTTACCTTAGCCAAGTCTAGCTTCTTGCTGACTGGTGTGTTTCCAATTGCAGAGGTTAGGCTAACAGGCCCTTCCACTGTTATAACAATCACATTTAACTTAATGGTACTTTCCCAAGTACTTTGTAGTGGTTATGAATTTCCCGAACAGCCCTGTTATAGCAGCACTGCTATGGCAAGTGCGCCATGCTAACTGGCTATCGTTTGACACATACCGATTGTGGTATTGTTTTTGACCCATATGTCATCAGTGGCCTTGTTGGCCCTCACTGATCTACTACGCCTTGATAATACTCCTCTAGGTAACTTCTCACTGTTTTCACATGATAATCATTAACTAAGGTGTTTCCCATTCTGGGAGACCCCTTTTTCATAGTATTGTATTCACTTTGTAGCCCGTTCCACGTATTTGGGCACTACCTTGTAGTTTCCCTTGTCGGTGGTATACCGTTGGTGTATTATTTATCAACTGTGGTCCCGTAGACACTCGTCTCGGGTTTTTTAATCCATTTCTTTCTTGCTGTTGCACGTTGGTGCGTTGCAAGCTGGTTGTTCTCGACTGCTCGGCATGTCGACCCAGGTTGCCGGAAATTCTATTCTTCTGTACACTGATTCTTCGCTCTTCGCTATGAAATGCGGTTAACACTGTTTAGATGGGGACCGTCTCCGGGATTCCCAGTTTTCGGGATCTACCGTATGACAGGTTCCCCGTACCCTAAGGTATTTAATAAACAGCCAGATCGGGTATTCCCGAGTATGAGTGACTCTCCATCTCTCTGGCGTTGTTTCCCAAGTTATAAAACAGGGGTTGTGGGGGCGGGTTGGATATAGTAGGTTTCCAGTATTCACACTAGTAGTTCCTTACTAGCGTATCTCTCACGCTATCACTCAACCCTTAACCCAAAGTGCTTAAATCCTAACTCGGTACTTCCTAAGCTCGGTAATTCAGTCATCAGAGCGATACTTCGCTCTGATACCACTTTTTGTAACACCCCAACCACCACCGTACACTTAACATCAAACTGCAGCGGAAATCTCAACTCATCACATTACTTAATCAATGGTGTTACACGCCGTTAACCCCCCACGTGGCTAACAAGGCTAATACACATACATTTGTATCGGTCTGATGGACTAGATTCCCGCGACTACACAATACAACCTCAATTTCCATCCGTTTCAACATTTTTATATACATACATTCCCACTGTACCGAGTATTTACAAACTAATGCCGATAACATTTTCGGTCTTACTACGCTACGCTAAGTACCTACTCAATTTAAATGGCTACCCCCGCACAGTCAGCTACCCCCGTCCTACTCTACGAACGGCTTCCAGCTCCTTGTACCTGAAATAGAAAAGGTAGAAAAGGGTGGCCCCCAAGGGGCTCAGCACCTTTGCTGGTATGGTAATCCCGCAGCCCACATGCTACCGGGCCACGCACAATAATTGTCGTCTTAGCATGCAGTTGATTATATTTTAAATCATGCATACAAGCCATAGACATACAACACATAACATTTCGCCTCAATGGCTGGCTCAACCTATAACCAACACATCCACACTTAACCAACCATCCAATGATTCCTTAAACCCTAGAGTGGCTCTCCTCTAAAACGGAGCTACTTCCTTAACGAACGACATGTACCCATTAATCGGGTTATCCTTAAACGCCTCTTGTCACAAACTGGGATTCATTTCCATGATCCACACATTCCATATCCTACAACATAACTCATTCCACACATAACAAAACATAACAAACCTTTCTTGTTTCGACGTACACATGACAACATCACCATCATTCTAAACATCTAACGTATACTTATCGTAGCATAGCAGGGAATTTGCATAGCACAACTCCAATACATAACACCATAAATCGGTTCTCACAAGGAACCTTCCACCATAGTTAGTATTCATAGTGAGCCTAGAGATTATTACCAATCCCATGTTGTTAAGCTCGTTACCAACTCGTTATCGTCCGGTTATATAGAACGGTTAACTTATACCCAAGGTGTGTCGGATATAGTAATCCCAAGCACACCGAAATAACATACGTATGCCCCTGTGGCCCGACGTGAGTCAGTAACTAGCTTTGGATAAGCTAAGGGAAGGTAGAAACCAAATTGGAATACAACCTATACATACACCAAGAGAGCCGAACCGGATATGACATCGACTCCCGTCCATCACACGCGTGGCCGGAACAACCGGACTCCTCACCCCCCCATTAGTACATATACACTTATAAATAAGTAGTTAGAGATCCATTATGGAGCCTACCACATCCACACACCATACGGTATCATAACCGAGTTAAGCACACAAGGGAGGTTCACACACTTGCATACAACAACAATATCCAACTAACTCACACATAGCCGTGGTTAGCACGTTCCCAAGGTTTGGGCCGTCAACTCCGAATACCGATCACTCATGTGTTTCCTAGTTTTGGTTAGCTAAGGTTTAACACATATTTGAGGTTAAATGGTATCGGAGGCCAAATTCGCCACATAAATGAATTACTATAAACTCATTACATGTTTTAATCTTACAAGGTGGCAAACACTCAGAAAAAACACATTGGCATACAAGCCGGTGTAATCCGGTAGGACACAGGTTGCAAGAAAACCATACCTGTCACCGGAGTCCACTTTACCACGTCCACTTATGTTCCTCGAGCAATTCTCGAACAACTGATAACATTACATGTACTTTTATTAACATCGGGGTAGCATGATTATTTAATGTCTAATGCTTATAACTTTTTCCCCGTTAACTTAGTTACATAACTTTACTTTTTAACTTGTTTTACTTTTACATTTCAATACAACTTTTCACCCACTTAATTGTCATTAAAACTCACCTAACATGTCCTTAACAACCTCATAGCATCATTAACCATCAACCCCCATCATTAGACATCACTTTCCAACCTTAAACAACATTTTAGAGTGGTCCGGGACTTGGTCCTTACCTTAAGTCCCGGACCAACACATTAGAAAACTCTCGGGCGGTTTTAATAGGGTGGTCCGGGACCTTGTACTCACCCCAAGTCCCGGACCAAAACTCTTGTAAAACTCTCGGCTTGAAAAACTACCCTGGTCCGGGACCTTGTACCAATCCCAAGTCCCGGACCAATATGTTCTACAATCCTCGGCCTCTTTACATGCACGGTCCGGGACATCTTCCAAATCCTAAGTCCCGGACCACTGTAACAGAATTCCAAGTATGACATTTTCCAGTCTTGTTTCATCTCTTATCTTTATCCATTGATTACCCAAGCTTCATACATGAACTTAGGCATATTCTAATACCAAAATATCCCTTTGATTCACCTTATAACATCAACCAACTTGTTACCCAATTTTCTTACCAAATCTCTTAACACTTGTAACATTTTCCATTTGGTTTCCTAAGTGGTGTTTCACCTATAAATGGCTACTACACTAAAATGCTTCCTCACCTTCCTAACATCATCTCCCAGCATCTCCTCTTACTAACCAAATCCTCTTTTCACAACTTCTTGAATTCCTTCTCAAAACCTTACCTAAACATCATTTTCTCCTTATTCATCAACATAACCTAAACCTTAAACAACTTCCCCAAGACTTAAGTACATCCTAAAAACACTCATTGGATTTCTAGAACTTCCAAGACAATGCCTAAATCCTTATAGCACCTTAGAACACCTTAATGAATGTTTTCTTCCTTAGTGAAGCATGTATCCATTCCTAACAATTCCTAGTTCAACCAAGTTCATTTAAGCACTTAAAACTCCTTATACATTTTACAAATTTTGCCATAGGTTCTCTTAGCACCTCATCATTCCAAATCATAGTTTTCACCACTTAAACATTCAAAACACCTAGATCCATCAAAAACATTATCACTCACAAAACTTCACCAAATTTACACTACATCACAATATAGTGCATAATTAAACTTGCTTGGCACTTAGGCCCTTAAATAACATGGCTCTTAGGCCCTTAAATTGCATAATCCTTAAACACTGAATTTCCCACATAAATAATGCCTTTGACCTGCAAATACATACACCAATACATATGTTCTTTTACTAGTCTCCTTGAGAACACTTTACTAGGTCATTCACCATTTGCTCTTTAGGTAGTTTTAACAAGCATTATAAGCTTATTTCTCCTAAGGCATTAAACCACATTAAGATAGCATATTTACCTCTTTTCCTCCCAAATTTCTTTCTTGTTTCCTTACAAAACCGGTAAGGCATTTGGTTCCTTGCCAACTACTAAACATTATACAACAACATAATGAGTATTCAAGCTTTAAGCTCCATCTCATTGTAAACCCTAGGTTTACATTATTTCAAAACATTAATGTAGTTGTTTTACCTTAATCTTTGAAGGGTGTTTGAATATCTATGAAGAGAGGACTCCACCTAGTCCTTGAAAGATTCAAATGGAGCTAGAACAAAGCAACACAAGGAGCTCCATCAATGAATATTTTCGGTCACACACAAAACATGGAGGAAACTTGATTTTTCTTTGAGATTCCTTACCTAGAAGCAAAGGAGAGTAATAATGTGTAGAAACACAAGCTCAAGCTCCATCAATGGTGATTCTCCATGGCACCAAAATTGAGCTCTTGAAGATTTGAAAAGGTAGAAGTGTAGAGCTTGACCTAACTAAGACAAATATGGTCTTAGAATTTGATTTGGAGCATGGAGTTGGATTTGGCAAGGAAATGAAGATGGAGAAGAGAGGAGCTGTAGCAAGTCGTAAATGGAGGAAGGGAGGAGATGAAGAAACCGTGTGAAATGAGAGAAGAGAAGGAAATGAGAAAGTAAGTTTGCTTTTGGAGATATTTATGTTATAAAGCAAAATAGTACTTTACTTTAAGCTTTACATACTTATTTGATTTCTTTTACATGTTGGTGACTCACACCATGAAAAACCGGCCCCCATATACTTAGGAGGGTATAATAGTCTTTGTTGACCAACTTAATTACTTATAACATTATATGTTACAAACTAGCTTATAAAAATCACTATTCACAAAAACAAGGCACATAGAAGTGAAATTTTTGATTTCCCTTTGATATAGCCACCCAAATGTGATACTATATAGTACACATGTTAATTAAAGAGTAATGATGGACATTTAGCCATTCAAAACTCATTTACAAGACAATTTTTCAAAAACGTGCTTTAAGACTCCTTAAAGCACATTTTGTGTTTTAACTTGTTTTCAAGCTTGGTTTTCTTTGGTAAATGATTTAATATGTTCATTAACATATTTATAAGGTATAGGTATGACCATTAGGTCTTTTACAGATTTTATCCCAAGCTTAGAGCACTTTTGCTCTTATTGACTTTAAGGTATTATTTGTGTTTTGTTTGGTTTCATTGTCTACCAAAGTTTCCTAAGGACTTAATTAGCCTTATAAAGTCATAATTAAATATTATCAAGTCTTGGTAGGCTCTTTGGGTCCTAACCAAGTTCACTCCGAGCTTAGAGCACGTTTTTGCTCAAACCGTGTCTTAGTGTTTTATTGCGCTTTACTATGGTTTAAATTGTACATATTGTTTCTAGGCACACTTTTTAGCCTTTAAATACCATAGTTTAACATTTACACAACATACCAAGGTTTGGGGTATTTCAGAAACTTGGTGGGTTAGAAAAAAAATAATATAGAACAGCTAGGGTCTGTTAAGAAATTTTACAAAAATAAAACCAAAGGTTATACCCTTTTTATAAGTTAAAATGTTATACTATATGATATATATATATAACATGGTATAAATAATTGGGTGGTTTTGTAAATAAAGAAACTATGGGATATGGAAAGAAATAAGGTTATAACATTGTTGCCTTCTCGGCAATAATATAGTTTTGTATAAAAACTATAGGTTATAAGTTTAAAGGAAATAAAAATATCATATTATATGATATTAGTATATGGTATAACATTACATAATGTTATGTGGTCAAAATGTGTTGGGACATCGGAGTGTTGCAGAGATAGCCTTTCACCGCGACAGAGTCGAGCATCATTTGACAGACACAAAGACCGAGCCTCTGCGATGGAGTCCGCGCAACAAAGAAGACTCCACAGAGTCTGCCATGCTGTTGCGAAAAATCAGGAGTCAACTCGGAGCACATTAAGCGCCTCAACGGTCACAAAGCTCTTCCTCAACACCGAAGATCGCGGCCCAAGTAAGAAGACCAAGTAAGAGAGCGTTGGAAGTTGCCCACTAAGTTAGTTCCGGTATTTTCGGAACTAACTCCTTCGATTGGCTGCTACACTTAGAGTATAAATAAGACATGTAATAGATAGTTTTCTGTGTGCTTTCATTGAGTATTATTTTCAGAGCTTAGAGAGAAAAGAGAATCGCATTGTAAGCCAAAGAGGAGAGAGAATACGTACCTAGTCAGTTAGCACCTTAAGATAGACTCTACCTAGGAAGCCTAGTTTCATTACACTTACCATTGTTCTGATTAGAGAGTGTGTTGGGTAAGTGAGTGAAAACCGCTAAGTAGATCTCTTCTACTTAGTGGGCATTTGTAAGTTATTTTATTTGACCAGGAAATGAAATAGCTTATTTGTGTATCCTGCTGAGTTCCATAGAGTCCTTCTCTCTTTACATTGTTTCGCTACAATTACCGCTAAAGTCCTCCGCTTCATTAGTTTAGTTTATTCGATTGAGTGCCTCTACATCACAGAGTGTTTCTCACTTCGAGGGCTGATTGAGTCAAACCACTCTTAGACTCACACCTTGGGTTGGTTTGAGTTAGCCACCCGATCCTACACGTGGTATCAGAGCCTTGCTTAGGCTAACGGTCAATCAACGAAGCAATGGCAGACCTCTTTGCCAATCAAAACAACAAAATGCACTTTGAGCATCCCAGACTCACCTCCACCAACTACGACCACTGGAAAAACGAGATCGAGCAACACATCGAGTCTGTCAACTCCGAGCTTTGGGAAATAGTCACTGGAGGAGATCTTGCAGTCAATCCAGACCGATCCACATGGACTGCTGCAGATCGCAAGAGGTACGAGCTGAATCGTCAAGCATCACGCGCAATATATACTTGCCTGTCCATCCCAGAACAAAGGAGAGTCAACCACTGTAAGTCCGCTAATGAGATCTGGACACTCCTTCAAGCAACTCACGAAGGAGTCACTGAGCTGAAGAAATGCAAAGCTCAAGAACTTCGAATGGACTATGAAAATTTCCTACAGAAACCCGTGAGTCTCTAGAAGAAGTGCTTGATCGTTTCTATTTACTAACCACTACTATGCAGGAAGTCAGCATCTTGCCAGATAGAGAGAGTGTCTTGCACAAGTTGCTGGACAGTCTGAGAGAAGAATGGGCAGAAACGGTAATCTCTACCAAAGCATGCAAGGATTTATCCAAATGGAGCTGTCAAGACCTAGGTTCCTATCTACAATCTGTAGATAAATACAAGAAGAATGTTCGAAAGAAGTGTGGTATCACTTCTTCTCCCTCATCTAGTAAGTCTACTACTTTGAATGACCAAGCCTTGCAGGTTAATTCAACTCAGTTCACTCAAGAAGGAGCCCATGTCGCTGACACCCAAATCAGACAAGCTAGGGTAGAGCTGGTAGATATTATTGTTGAAGAAAGTGAGGCTGAGACCATGGAAGACTTCGTCTTCATAGTTAAGAACTTCCGAAAATTCATGCGTAACCAACCAAATCGTCAGAATCGGTCGTTCTCAAACCCTTCCAAACAATCCTTCAACTCTGTAACTTGCTTTAACTGCAACAAACCCGGTCACTTCAAAAAGGAATGTCCTCTACTCAAGAATCAGTATGGAAAACCTCAAGGGAGATCGCTGATGGCAGCTGTCGGCTGGGGTGATTCAGATTCCGACGATCCAGACACAGATCCAGCGGCTTAGTATGTCTCATGGCACATGATACGACAGAGTCCATGATCCCGATAATGAGGTAACGCGTTCCCACCTTGAAACAGACCTTTACCGTATTTCTCCTATGGGATTTATGACATTAATTGCTAAAATTGCCTCGGAGACAAACTCTCTCAAAGCAAGTCTCAACAGCAAAATTTCTGAGTTAACAGAGGAGCTCGAAATATCAAAAAGTCTTATGTATGCCTTAAGAGACGAAGCTGAGGAACACAAAACCATCTATTGCTCTCTAAGGTTAGATCTACAAGATTCAAGGCGTCATGTCGATTCCCTTCAAAGGAACTTCATGATACCTTAGAACAAACTCAATTCAGACAGGGTGACCAGAAAGAGTCTCTCACCCTGATCGACTCTCTTAAACAAGACCTCACCATCTTCACTGATAAGTGTTGTTCTCTCCAAAATGATCTTAATGCTTCTGAATCCAAAACATATCCTTGAACACCACTATCAAAAATCTCACTCAAAAACTGAAAGAAAAGGAACACGCTCTTTCCCTTAAGCCAGTCAAGTTTATCAAACAAGTCACCTCCTCCGAACTACCTGAGTGGGCCAACTCCAAAATCAAAGAAATTAGCCAAGATCGAGATGCTCTTCGCTCTAAAGTCGAACAACTCTCTAA